>VYXH01011757.1:590883-607373 GCA_013397275.1 Burhinus bistriatus | reverse complement strand
CCCCCCCCCCCCCCCCCATATTTCTAGTCATGCCTTTGCAGATAGGTATTTTGCTGGGTGCTCATAGTATTCACTTCCCACATAGAACACTTTAATGCTTTTAAAAAAGCAGTGATCCTTCTGAAATGTTTGGCTCTGTGTCTTATCTTGCACATTTTTGAAGTGTGGGTAGTAGGACACACATGCACACAAACAACTCCTGATTAAGAAGCTGATTCTGAAGTCTTAGATGTGTTTCACTGTTGCAAGCTTTAGTTGCTTGTTTTTAACCAATGTAATAAGATAGTATTTCTAGTCTTTTCTTCATGTGTTCTACTTAGTCCTTTACAGCCAGTTACAACAGTTGTCTTCCTCCTCCTTGCTTCTCATGAAGTTTTCATAGATGCTTTCTTTATTGCAACCCTTTCAGGGTATATTGCATGTTGTTCTGTAGTTAAAGAGCTGGAAATTCTATTAAACTTCTAGAAATAGTAATCATTAAACAGTCTGAGTCATTAGGATCTTTCTATGCTTCAGATAACTGTGGTGTTAATACTGTCACTTGAACACCAGACCTAGCATCTGTACTCTTACAATGTATTTGTGAAAAAGTGTGAAACACTCTGAGCAGTGTATTTGGTGATGAAATTCCTGAGGTTGACGTATCTTTCTTCCTGTAGGTTTAGTATTTAGCTGCCTTAGTGTTATGTATTATTTGGTCTCATAACATGTTTGTCAGAGTTGGATAATGTGAAAATAGCTTTAAAACTACAGAATGCTTTTATTTCTTTAGCCTCCAGGTTGCCTCTTAAGTACTGCAGATAATCTGTTATTTGACAGTGACATTGGTTTTGATCAGTTTATGGCTCTTTGTGATTGTTTCCCTAGCTTTTCCCAAGTATGGCCAATGCCTTGGCATTAATGGTGCTGCTGGATGGAATCCTTTTGGTATGGATTTTTTTTCCCCCCCCCCCCCTTCTCATTTTAGCAGATACTGCTCTTTTGATGAGCAGGTGGAAGTGTTCTCTTCTTAGACATCTTTGGTTGAGGTTACTGTATATTTTCCCTTTTCTTGCAGTTACTAAAAAGTTCAGTCCCTGTACTGTTTTGTTGAGTATGTCTTCTGTTACACAGCTCTTCAGTCAAGTGAGAGACTCAGCTAATGATCATGCTTTTTATTTTTTGAGGCTCTGCTGGTACCATAAGCACATGCACATGTGCATGCTTTTTGTTGGTGGCAAGCAGAGGATGATTGCAGTAACTTACTCTGTGAATGCTGCCTTTAAGGCTGCAGATAACCTGATCAGAGGAGGGGGAAAAAAGAATTTGAAACAAAAGAAGCAAAATTGAATGACTTGTTTCTTTAATACCTACCTGCAAAATATTTTTCCCCTCTTCTTTTTTTGTCTCAACTTACACTTGTTCAGTAATTAAATATGTGCTTACCTGCAAGACTTAAGTTCTATCTTTCTGCTTTCTAGTCTCTTAGAAGCAGAGAGAGGGCAAAAAAGAAAGTAGAGTTGGTATGTGTTCCTGTGTTTGATTTGTAGGCCACTTTTGCAGACTTTATTTAGGTGCTCTCATTTGAGTTTTCTGCTGTTTTACTTAGTGTTCAGGAGTTCTACCTTCCTTTGCTGTGGAGATTTTTATTCTCCGTTAAACACGTGCTTTTCAGCTTCCTGCCCGTTCACTGTAGCAAACTGCATGATCTGTACAGCAGTTCATGCACCTTTCCTTACTGATTGTAGAGATGCTTTTTGTATTCATATAATTGCTACATCTGTGAAATAGTTCTTTGATACATGAATGTGTACACCCTCCCAGCCCTGCACTTGCTTTCCTTGTTTAATGCTAATCTGTGTGACCTGTGTGCTTATACAATTACTTTAAATTTTTGTCTTTACTTAGATGGTTGGCAGTAACAAGTTTCTTCTGACTCAGGAATTCCTTCATCAGTCATTTCACTTGATTTTTTTTATTAGTTCTGTATATTGCAGAATTGCATCTCTTAACATGGAGGAGTTTCTTTTGAACACTGTATCTCTTCTGTTTGTGCCCTCCTCCCTTCCCCTATTTTGTATTCATTTCCAGGAAAGTATCACAGGATAACATTTTCCATAAGTTTGCAATGATATGCTGTGCTTCAAAGTTTCTTTTTTCCTTTTTCCTCCTCCTGCATATGGAATACATTGTCTATAGCTAACACTACAGCACCAGCTGTTCTTCAGCTCATCTTCTACTTTAATAGTACCTTTGGCTATCATGTAGAATTAACTTGTTATTTCAATCTTGCAGCAAAGTTTCCTATAACTCTTAGGCTAAACGATTTACACGTTGCAGCCACCTGGACTCACTGCAATGTGTGTGTGGTTATATTTTCCTGTGCTATGTTCAGTGTCAGCTCCATCACAAGCTTGCAGCTAAGTTGTGTTCTGAGATCCAACAGGAGTCTGGGGGGGCTGGATGGATGGGAATGCTGGAGACTGGGGAAAGGCTAGGGCTGCTTGTAAGGTACAAAGGATAGCGGTAAGAGTGAGTTGAAGGTGCTGGGAGAAATAGTAGGGTGATACTGAGTGATTTGAGACTGTGTGAGAGGAGCTGGAGGGCAAAATATGGTGGTGATACGTAATTAGAGATTTTGTTGCACCTGTCCCTGTGTACGTTCGCAAAGATGCAAAAGACTGCCCCAACAATTCTTAGAGTACTCAACTCTTGGAATTTCAGTATTCCTCTGCCACCTGTAAAGGTGAAGTGCTACCGTATGTTCCCAGAGTCATCATGACTCTGGATTCTGCTTTTAACTTGGTGTAATTCACTGGCTTATGAGTGGTATATATTTCATGTGGGTGAAGGATTGGTTTATGCTTTCTTAGATAACAATGTGGTATACTCTAGGCAGTAATGAGCATGTGTTTGCATGCTGGCTGCTTTTTAAGGAAAGGTAAGCTTTATTGTATTCTTTGGCTATTTCTACTTTAGTAAAGGAAGTGGTTTGGACAGTGAATTGGTCCCATGCTGCTTAGAATTGAGCAAACATTAGTGGGAAAGTGATAATGACAATAATTGTCATAAGTTTCTCCATCTTATATGATGGTTGATTAAAATTTTATTACTGTACTTTAATTAGGCACTTTATATTCATTGGAATATGTCTTTATTTATAATCTTTTTTTCTGTCTGCTCGCTTGTATGAAAATTTACTTGAGTTCTGTGTCTTCCCCCCCTCCCCCAAACAAACAAATAACTTTTGTCTGTTTTTTAGCAAACTGAAAAAGCTAAGTGAAGATAGTTTAACTAAGCAGCCTGAAGAAGTCTTTGATGTTCTGGAGAAACTTGGTGAAGGGTAAGTGCAGCTATTTACAAGGGGGTGGGATCAGAGGGAAACTGTATATAAAGCATGTGTTGAATATTAAATTACGGAGAGTGTGACTGTAAATGTCCTAAGGAATGCTTCTCTAGACGAGTTTTAGTAATAAAGCAAATGCTTGCATCAGTAGACTTCCATGCTTCTCCAAATATATCTGCATTTTTGATGTCCCTTGTTTATTAAGGCAGCAAAAGTGCTTGTGCCTGTACTGGAGTTAGATACACTACATCTTGACAAAGGTTCACTCTTCAGAGGCACGTCTTCCCTGAGGTCCCGATAGAACTGAATTTTTTTGCAGCCTGAAAAAACCTTCAAACTTCTGCATGCACATATGGCTTCTGTGACTTTTAAAAGTTTCTGCACAATGGAAATGAGAAGCAGCTTATCTTGTTTAAAAAAAAAAAAATCCCTCTTTTATTTTTAGGTCTTATGGTAGCGTGTTTAAAGCAATACACAAAGAGTCTGGACAAGTTGTAGCAATTAAACAGGTCCCCGTGGAGTCAGATCTTCAAGAAATAATTAAAGAAATCTCTATAATGCAACAATGTGACAGGTAGGTATGACAATTCTGCTCTCTTTCTAAAAGTCTATGTGAAAATGTATTTCACACTGTGAATATAGCTGAAATATATGCAGCTGCAAACTTTTTTTTATATGGAAAATTAAAGCAGTCTGTGTTGAACAATTTACTTAAAGGAACCACTTTGTGGACCTCCTCCTATCCTTAGCTTGGATTGAAGGAAGTACTAATAGTATACATAACACAGACTGTTGAATTCTCCATGCTTGCTTCACTTCACTTGTACTGGCAAGCTTGAAGGTTAATATTTCCTGTAAATGTCTTAGGCCTCGTGAATTCTGAGTTAACCTGTTTCAGAAGATTGATAAAGAGGTTTCTAGCACAAGATTAATGGCTAGCAGTTAACTTCCAAAACAGTATTCTATCAGTTGCCTTTTTCATGCAGGAACGTACCTTTTAAAAAGTGAACGATCTTCTAATAGTTCTGAAGAAGGACTGTTACCTTACACTTGTTCACAAATGATATATCTTATGATTGCTAGTATTGTAGGAATGGAAGCCTTAACATTAAGTATCTGCAATGGTGCAGAAAATACTTTGCATTTCCTCTTCTGTGGAGTTATCAGTCTTTTATTTGTATATTTTTGGGGATAATCTTTTAACGTTTTGGCTGTAACTTCAAAGTCAGATTTGCTAGAGTGAGTCTCTATTCATGTCTGATCAGTGGTACAAGTTTGTGACTCGAAGTGCATTCTAGTGAGGTGAAACTTTCCTTAAAATATTGTTTGCTTTAGTCATTAACTTGGTGAATTGCATTGTAGCAAGTGGTCTGTTATTTTGCAGTTTTGTTTGTGCTTTCGTGGTGGGTCAGTGTTGAAGTTCCATCTTTAAATGAAAAATTTGCTCGTGTTTGGCAATGAACAGTACTCATCCCAGATTTAAAGATAATCCTTTTAATGCAGTCTGAATTCATTCAGATTCGTTACTGAATGTTTTGCTCAGGTGTTACATGGAGCTTGATCGTACTGTTCCACAGCATCTTGTCTATGGGGTCACGAAGAAGGAGACTAGGTTCAAATATTTATCCTTAAATATAGGGATAGAGACCTTAGAGTGCATTGTATCTAGCACATGAGAATGCAGCTGTTCTTCGAACTTCTTTAGAACCTCTGCCTGCAAGCCCTGATCTGAGTATTTGTGACCTATGAACACACTGGACCTTGTAATCCATTCCCTTCTGGCATTGACTCCTCTGAATGCTAGAAGCTTGTTAAACATGTAGGTAGGGGAATGGGAGGAAAAGGAAGGATTTATATTTTCTCTCCCCGCCCTCCCCGAAGATGTGTGATAAGGTTATTTCAGGTGATACTAAAAGGATTTGGGACCCTTGAGTTTTTCTGGGGGCTCCTCTTAATCCTTTTTGTCCCTGTGAGACTATTTTTGTCTGTCTGGCCAATTCCAAGTTTTGTAACAGGTACAGATTAAAAAGGAAGCAGCAATCTTGTTTGCTTAACTGTGAAACTAGATTTGATCCCCAGAGTAGGTCCTCATCTCTGCTTCTGCACTGGAATAGTTAAAATATGTTTACTTCAGTTCTTCTTGTTTTTGTGTTCTTATTTCTCTTTATCTGCCCTGCTTAATTTCTTTCCTCTTACATAAAGGAAGACATTGAATAAGTTGGAAAATAGCACCTTACGAATCTCGGAAAGAGTTCTTCTGTGGTGTCAATGATAGGATAGCAGCCCTTAGTCACTGCACAGGCTTGAGCTATGTGAACTGACTGGAAGCAGTGGTGTAGGTTGTAGTGTGTGTATGTTTGTTAGTACTAGACCAGGATTGACATGGATACTTAAAACAAATGTCTGTGAACTGTACTGACAGAGAGAAGTAGTGGTGATACTTGAGAATCTTCTAAATTTTTCACCTTTCCTTCTGAGCTATGCTTCTTGTGCCACTTTCATTCTTGTCCTAGGTGGGCCTACCACCATCTTATTCCTGTGTCGCCTCTGCTGTTGTTCTTTATTTGCTGCTTTTCTTTGAACAATATGTTGCATTTAGTATCCACTGGACATGTACTACTGTATGATTTTTTTTAAAATTTTTTTTTTAAGAGTTCAGAATTTTAGAACACTAACTCTTCTTTCACTGGACGAGATGCAGTCATTCTCTGGCTGAAAAGTAGGGTTGGGCTGCAGCTCTGCACCATGGGCTTGTATATGTGTCATGTGCCTTCACGCAAATAACAGTGCTGTGCAGCACTGATGGGAGGGATGATGCACTCTTTAGTACTTTATTTTCATATGTACTGATTCCACAGATATTACAGAAAAGCACCGAGCTGTTGCAGCATCTCAAATAAAAGATTAAAGCTTAACACTTTACCCTTTCTTTCTTTTCAATGGCTGTTTCTAGAACTAGCTACACTGTATACGTTGAAGCTCTTCTAAGGGGGGAAAAAAATGTAGACTCTAAGACAAGCAGTTGATACATAGAAGGCTTTAAGAAATGTGAACAGTGTTTTAAGATTCTACAGCACTTAATGTTTTGAAAAGATTATCTTGTCCTGATTTGTAGTAATACACACAGATTTTGCTGGGAATACTAGCATAATGTAAATGTGGCAAGACATGGTAATGAAAATCACTGGATTTTCTTGCAACGTAGTAGTAACCTTCCTCACTTCAGGAATTTATAAGGGGCAAGATCAGTATGTCATACTTGTTTGGTAGACATTTTGACTAGTTGGAGGGAATTGACCCACCTTGCCTTCTATAAAGGCAAGTTCCTATAGTAATAATAGTTGCTCTTTAATGAAATGGTTTGCCAATAGTTTTGACCAATCTTTTATAAAGAGAGCACCATGTTGCAGGAGGCAGCCATAGGTCCTGTGTTTTTCTTACATCAGTTTTCTGACAAAAAATGTTGCTGCCAAACATGCCGATCCTAAAATATAGTTCCTTGTTCCAAAACAAAATAGTGTTTGACTCCATCCCATAATGCAGGTGTTCTGACCAGAAGTCCCTGTCTGAGATCTCGGTATCTTACTTCCTGACTTTGTGGGAGATGGATGGTAATCTAACTGTAACCTCCTGTGCTTAAGTTCCTGCAAAAAAAAAAACCTCCAACCTTTTGTTTTCATAAATAAACCATCTAATCACTTTTCTGAAGGAAGATCCTTGTTATGTTCACCACATCTGTTTCTGCCTTTCTTTTGCAAGTGCCTCTGAGGAAGCATTGTGTTGAGTGACAAACTGATGAGTAGCAAAGCAGCATGTTCTGTTTATGACAGTACTATCTCTTCACATGAGACACTTCAATATGAAAATGCATTTGCAAATCCAGAAGTCTTGTTCAAACCAACACTAGATTCTATTTAATAGTAAAGTCTAGGTCTGTACTTGAAATAAGCTCATGCTTCCAAAACCAGGAAAACATGGATGAGTTTCCATGTTTTTTTTTGCTCAGGAGAGAAGAAAACAAGGCAATATTTTTAAGAAAGGAAACAACCAATGACATTGTGAGGAGTGTTTAAAAATTGAGAGACCTTAGAGGAGGGAAAACCAAAGCTTTATATTAGAAGACTAATGTTTGGGAAAAACTATGTCTGTATTTGAAGATCATTGAAAGCTTATGATATATGTAGTAGTGCCTCTGTAATTTTATTAAGCACTCGGACTTCATTCTAATAAGGCATTGGTTAATTGCAATTTTAAAATACATTTGATTACACTTGTTCTTTAGCTGTGTTAGTGTGTGTCAAACTGTAATTTTTAACAACACTTGTGATGATGATTTTTTTTTCCCCCCCTACTAAGAATTTATCTATTTATCTAACTTTTTTCCATCTAGTCCCTATGTTGTCAAGTACTATGGCAGCTATTTTAAGAACACGGATCTATGGATTGTTATGGAATATTGTGGCGCTGGCTCTGTTTCGGACATAATTAGACTTCGTAATAAAACGGTGAGTTTTTTCAAAAAATGTGTAACACATTAAAATTAAATGGTGAATTAAGACTAGAAGCCATAGTGAAAGTCAGAGTTATGAGACAAGATCTTGGCTGATGCCGAGGGGCATATCTGTGCCTTGGTTTCTCAGGAAACAAGCTCATGCAGTTGCTCTGACTATCTGTCCATTCCTCTGTGGAGCCATGATCAGCAGAAGCAAATGCATTTTGAAATACGGACATCCTGCAAGTTTCTTGAAAATTACTGCTTTGTACAAGGCAAGACTGTGCAGCTTCTTCCACCTACCCCTTCCACCTCACACTCTTGTCAGCAGGCCACTTAGTACATGCATGGTTTGGAAACAGGCATAGAATTGTCGTGCTCTCACTCAGTAATTAGGGAGCAAGAGAAGTAATTGGCATTACTCAAGGAATGAGAACGGGATGGGATGCTAATTAAGGAGTGTGAGAGGGAAGCAAAATGAGGGTTGTATGGAGGAGTCCTAACAGGCTTATAACAGCAGTAATATAGAAGAGGATACAAACCTGTAGGAAACTGGCTTTAGTTCTACTTCAGAAACAGCTTCTCTGAAAAATGTTTTATTGTAGATGTCAAATAATCTTTAGTTCTTTTGAGTCTATTATCTTCAGTAGTGGGCTGTAACATAAGGTGTTCATTTTACCAACAAGTACTGTGAGATGACCCTCTACTTGCTAGCTCTGCACATTTTGTAAACATGTCCTGAAATGTTCCTTACACCATACCTGGGAGCAGAAGGAAAGAGAAGGAGACAAAACCAATGTTTAGGCTTAGAAAATAAGATGTAGTGGAAAATGGAATTATATTTATTAGGAAGTGGTGTTGATGTCCAGACTAGAGGGAGCCCCTTTGGAAAAGGTGGCTTACATCAGGGCTGCTGTAATGTTGAACTGATGACTGGGGAAAAGCCAAAACCAGTGGGAGATTGCTGGAGTTCCTACAACCGTTAAAACTGGTATCCTTACAGTTGTATATTATCCAAGGGTCAGTAGCTCCAATAAGAAATGGTGCATGCTAGTCCAGAATTTAAAAAAAAAAAAAAAAAAAAGTCCCATTTAAAACAGGATTTAGTAAAACAAGGAGCAAACTTGTGTGTGCATCGATAGAAAAATGCTAGATTTTTTTATTAAAAAAGTCTGTGTATAGTAAATAAATCAGGCAATCTAGTTTCTCTTATATCTGTTTTAGTATATTGACATAGTGGAGATTTGAGGGAAAGATATGTTTGAGTCTCAGAGCAAGTGCATACTGATGATCAGACAAACTAGCTCTTCTGCTGTTTGTGGTTAAAGTTGATATGATTAAATAGTATGCATTCTGTTCTAAGAAATAGAATCATCAATAAATACATGTATATATGTAATGAGGATAAAGTTAACATACCTTTTGTAAAGGCAAGTCATGCAGCATATGGCTGGTAGAGTTCTATAAAGGAGTTGTTGGGCACAAAAATAATGCTGGTTGGTGTAAAGTTGGTCTGGATGTACTTCATACTGAAAGGTTTATGGACAGACTTCCACGCCAGAGGCTCTTCAAGAAATACACCTGTAATGGAGTGAACAGGGAGTTCTGTCATAGATGGGTAGTTGGCTTAAATGTAAAAAAGAAGGTGTGAGTAAATGGTCATTTTGGGCATGCTACATGTGTCTGTGCTATCCTCTTTGGGCTAGAGGGCAGAAATACTGATGAGAGAGGTTATATTCCTAGTAGCAAAAACAGGGAAAGACTTGAAAGGCTTTGTGGTACTGAGTGTCTGACTGAGAAAATAAAGTGGGGGAGTCAAAGCCTATATATACAGGTTCATGAGCACTTCAACTTAATGTTTAGAAATAATTGATCAAGTAAAGTGGTTGCCAAAGATTACAATAGTACCAAGGACGTAACAGAACTATGGAAGTTAAAGAAAGGTGACAAGGGTGATCAGAAGTAAAGAATACTTCTCTAGAAGGAGATAGGAAATGGATTGGGATACTTCTGTGTTGAGAAGAGCTACATGGAGGGAGAGACATGGTGGAAGGTTGTGAAAACCATGAGTAGCACAAAGAAAGTTAGTAAGATATGACTATAACTTACTGTTTATTACAAAAGAAGAGATCACTTTTGTTAGTGATCAAAGGAAAACTTTTTTCTCTACGTATGATGATGAGGTCCACTGTATAGTTACAGAAGATCGTGTAGATGCCAGGAGTTTGTTTTCAAAAGATAATTGAATAACACCAGGAAAAAATGACTGTGGCTGAACGCGAATATATAATGGCTGGAACAGGAAATCCATGTGCTTCAGTTCTCCAGGAGGTGAAGTAGGCAACTATCATTGTTTACTTGACATGTGCTTAAATTCAGACAGGCTACCAGGCTAGATAGAACTTTTATTCTGTCTTAGGATAGGGAGTGTTCTGGTGCACGTAACAAAAAAAGCAAAACAAACTCCTCACTTTCTCTCTGCCATGCCTACGTGTTGCAAGTTTTGGAAGATTTAGGCAGAGGCTTTGGACTTGTTTGAATTCTCTTGCGCTTTGTGGAACAGTGAGCTGATCACCCAGACTACTGTGTGATGGAAAGCTGTGACTGTGTTACTGGAATGAAGCTGCTTAAATTACTTCAGCATTCTGTTGGTGACTTTTTTTTTTTTTTTAAATGGAAACAGGAAGTGTTTTCACTGTACTTTTCACAAGAAAAAAAGAAATATCTTCACTTGGAAGTGAGGAGGGAATTGATTCTTATTTTGTCAGAATATTTATTGAACAGGCCTAGATGCACAGGGTTATGTGTTCTGTAATTTTCCTAAGTTGTCAGATAAGACTGTGGTTGGGCCAAGGAAAAGTTTATTTCCTGCTTCTCCATGTACATATGGAAAATAAGGCAAGGAAGAGAGTTGAAGTAAGAACCTTTGCTTTAATGCAGTAGTCATTAGGATCATCATTTGGACTCGATGATTTTAAAGGTGTTTTCCAACCTAAATGATTCTACGATCATATCAAAATAAGTCATAGGAAAAGATAGATGTCCCCTCATATTTGGGGAGGAAACATTGCTATATGTTTGCTCTTGTTGCTCATCTCTAACACGAAGAATTTACTGATCTTCTTTTTCTGTATCTGTGTTTCCCCTACTTCTTCAGAAGTTTTGTTGTTTGTCTAGGAAGTGAACAACACTGGGCTTTGCTCTAATGGACCAAAAGTGAGGGAAGCAGAATTCAAAGTTAAGGAAATTTCTAGTGACTGTTGGGGAGTCTGTTCATATAGAGAGGTTTTCAGCTTGACAGGAGCAGCTTCTTGTCCAAGAGGCCCAGGCCACTATTTTAAAGTTAAGTTGACCCCTGGAATTCTACCCCAGAGTATTCTAGGATGCCAGACAGATCAATAGCACTAGAGCAAACTTATGATGCCTGTTAGCTCATCTGAGGTGTGGTGTTCATCAGTCCAAGGCAACAAAGCTGTATATCTAGTTTTGTCTGCTTTTCTCAGAGGCTGATTTGGGAGGTACGTGTGTTTTATACAGTCAAACTGTGGCTTGCTGCCAGAAAGGGCAGTTCTGCTGTTATCCTCCAACCTGGCTGATGTGTTCCTGCCTTCTTCCGTGCCTCAGATGCAGTGATTGTGTGGCTGCAGGGTGATCTTGGCTAAGCTTGATGATCTGATAGGGATACTTCTTCCTCTCTGGTCTATCCTCCCCACCCCTTCATGAGCTAACTCGGGACTTACTGTGGCAGCACGGTGGCTTGATCTGATGCAACAGAAATGATAGAATGAGCAGTGGGGAAGGAAAAGAAGGAATGAGACTGACTCTTTCAGTGGCAGCTTGCAATAGAGTGAGATAATTACAATGTGAAGCAATACTTGAGTCCTGCTGGCTGCTGTTAATATGTCGGGGAGTACTGACACACCAGCAACCCTACCGCTCTACTGATAATTTAGGGTGCACTTGCTCATCCACTGATCGTGATTAACAGAATCATTTTAATCCTGTCTCTTTCAGGGACCAAATTCAGTTGGCTGTAGCCTCTCTGGACTAAAGGCACTGTGCTCATAAGAATGTTATTTTGCAGTTTTAAGCAGTAATGTTTCTCAGTAATTCCACAGTTAAAATAGTTTTAATTTGTAGGCCTTTGCTGCATTAAAGTACATGTGATTTGCATCTGTAAATTGGTTATCTTAAGGCCTCTATCACAGTATATATTGGCATCTATCACAGTATAACTTCCTCAATTGAGCCCACGTGTATTAATTAGTAGCCAACCATTCCATACACAAAGATTGAAATTCCTTCTGCACTGGCTAACTTGTTTAACTGATAACGGTGGCCAGAAGTTACAGCAACGGACAAGTCCATCCTGGATATGCTGCTGACCATGTTCTGTCGGCAAGCCTTCTGGGAGGTGAATTGAATCAATGGGCTAGTCAGTTGTGGTACAGTTCAGAGACTGATCTTTAGGCCAAGACTCTTCAAGTACTTTTTCTATGCAGCCAGACTGGGGAAGAGGAAAGAAGTTGATCCCAAGTGTTCCAGTTGCCTTATTCCGTGTCTAGCCTTACAAACCAAGGTAGTCTATACTAGCTTCTGCAGTGGGGCATGGAGATTATTCAGTGCTTGTCTAAAAAAAAAAAATAAAATATCCTTATTATGGCAATGAATGATTGACTGTTACATAAATGCTGGGTGGCATTATCTCAGTTTTTAGGAATTATTTTTCTTTAGGTCTTTAGGGTAGCATTGTAGGTTCCTTCAAAAATGGATTGTGGTGTCTGAATCTCAAAATGATAGACCTTTCTTGCAACCTTGCAGTAAAACTGTATCTATCAGCTTGGAAATTACCTCATAGGAGAAAATTAGTTTTCATCTCAGAAAAAACAGCATTTGTTATTTGTGTGCCAGAAATAAGATGCATGTTACATGTTGGTTAATTGTTATGAAAGAAGAGCAAGTTAGAGCTATGCTGTTATTCATGTCGTTTCCAAAATAGCTATTTATATATTAAATGCAAGTAAGGCTGCCAAAAAAGCATTCAGAAGTTGGGAAGCTTCAGAACTAAGATTGGCTATGCAACATCCTCTGGTACATGTGTATTGTAAAACATATTGTTCTCTCTTCCCCCTTTTCTACAGGATTCAGTGTTAGTGGATCACTCTCACTCACTGAGGAATCACTGTACATGCTATTAAAATAGTATATAATCTGAGGTCTGATGTTTATTTGCAAAATACTAAAAGAGTTGTTCTGAAGACAGAATTGTCTTTCCCCAAACTTTGTCTGATCTTCGTATTTCCATTAAAATAAATACAGTTATCAATTAGTTACATATTGCTATGAACATCTACAGGTTAGTTCTAAGGAGAGTTAGCTTCCTGGATGAATTCTGTAGTTTCCCACCTAGATTGCCCAAGGTAGGTGCATAAAATGTTGGAGACCGTTTTGTGGGCAATCTTAAAATTGTTGGTAGACATGTAATGTTAAAATACTTAGCATCATATAATTCACTGACTTTGTTTTTAAAATGTGCTTCTTGGAAGACTGCTTACAAAGTACTACTGCAGTTCTAATGGCTGTATTTGCTGGGTTTCACAATGTTCATATTTGCTACTGATCTCTTTCTGTAGTCAGGTCACTGCTAAAAGCTGAGATAGGCTATGATATGTTTGGGTGGGGGATAGAATTTTCATGTTTTTTTTCTGATCTGCACAGATTGTCTGGTTGCATATTCAACAGATCTCCTTTCCCTTCCCACCCTCCCGCAGGTTTCAGAAGGCAAATTTGGGCAGAATTTAGGAGAATGGCTGAAGTTGCATTTGTGGTTCATAGTTACTAATTTTTTTTCAATTTCAGCTGCTAAAGATTTTTCAAAGAGAAGATTGTTAGAATTACATAATGTAAGCGACAGCTTTTTTCCCTTCTTCTATATAACTTTTGATAATTCCAGTTTTAAGTTGCTGAAACAATAAAATGACCACGTAAACACAGAATATAAAGAAATTTATACTAATGTGTTTCAATCAGAGGTAGGTCTTTAAATTAATATTTAATCAGGGCAGTCCTCTAGTGTTACCCTACATACACCTTGCACTGCAAAACAGTCACAAAGTTTTACTCCTCTTATACTAAAGGGTGGAAGTTTAACCTTATTGCCTCCCTACAATGTTCTTTCCCCTCAAAGAACCCCATCATTGTTTGCTTTGGAGAGCCAGAAATACCATCTGAATTGTTAATGTCTTTCCAGTTTGAGTCAATCTCTCTGCATATAAAATTCTAATCCAGGCAATAAAATTTGTCTCAATCTAGGGAATTAAGCCAAGTTTCATGAAGGTCAGAAAAACACATCCTCCTTCCATATACATTTTATTTTATAATAAAAGAATTTGTGTTTAAAGTTGGGATGGATTTATTGCTCTATATTATTGTGGTGAGGAAGTGGGGGAAATGTACAAAAACAGCAGGTAAAAGAAAAGTTACTCTGTTGAAACTGGATATTTATTTTAGAGGTGGTGAGGAAGGAGGCGAACAGTGTGCCACTGATTTGAAATAAGTGATAATTTTTCTTCGGAAGGGACTTCTGGAAGTCATCTAGTTGAATCTCCTGTTCCAAGAAAGGTGAACTTTGAAGTTCAATTAAGTTGATTATGACCTTGTTCAGAGTTTTGAAAATCTGAAAAGGGGGAGATTCAACAGTCTCTCTCTGCAGCCCTGTGAACTTCTTTCTTCTTCTGTCTCACTGAACTTCCTTTGTGACAACTTGTGACTGTTGCCCATTCTCCTTTTTCCTCTGCCATTCTGAGAAATATCTGCCTCTGAGGATTTTTTTTAATCTCTTATTTAGATTGTTGAAAATTTCATTGAACTATCCACTCTTCTTCAGACAAGACAAACCTTGCTCTGTCAGCTTGGTATGTCATGTGCTTTAGCCCCCACTGCTGGACTCTCCAGTTTGTCAGCATTTCTTTTACAGTACCCTGAAACTCGGCAGTCTTCCAGATTTGGCTTTACAAATGCTAAATAAAGGGGAATATTTACTTGATCTGACTTGCTGACTGTACTTTCCCAATGAAGACCAATATGTGGTGAGTATTCCCTGTTGTGAGGGTATATTGCTGACTTATGTTCAGCTTGTCTACTGGAGCCACCCCAGAACCTTTCCTGCAACAATGCTACTTGCCCCATTGATCCTCAGCTATTCATGGCATGGTGTTCTTCTGTCCTAGGTGTGGGACTTTGCCTTTGTTGAACTTCAGGTTTGTTGTCAACCTAATTCCTCCAGCTTGTCAAGGTCCCTCTGAGTGGCAGCCCTGCCTTTTAGTGTATTGACAGCTTCTCCTCGGTTTCATGTTATCCACAAACATGATAGGTGTGTGTTCTAGCTCACTGTCTAGGTTGTTGATGAACATGTTGGAGTATTTACCCTAGTATCAGCCTCTGAGGGATATCAGTTATAGCTGGCTCGTTATGTTTTGAACCACCATTGAGCCCAGCAGTCCAACCAGTTGTTCTTCCACATCTTCTCCATGAGTCCTCAGATTGGCTGAAAAGATTTCGTTGGAGACTGTCCTCAGCTCTATCTTCATCCTCATAGGACTTGTGCTGGCTGTTTCCAATCACCTATTTACTCTTTGTCTATAAACTAGCTTCTGTGAGGATTTGCTCCATAATATCCTAGGGACTGAGGATAAGCTGGCCAGCCTGTAATTCCTCGAATCATTTTTCTTGCCCTTTTTGAAGATGGTGTCATAAGGGACATTCCCTGATTGCTGTAACTTTTTAAAGCTGAAAAGAAGCAGCCTTGAATTGGCAATAGCCAGCTCCTTGGCACCTTTGGATGCATCTCATCTGCTTCCATGGACTTGTATTTATCCAATTTACTAGAGTCATTCCTAACTCATTCTACTTTTGCTACTAGGGAGAGACAACTGAGAGCCAGAGAAACCCCTCCTAAAGACTGATGCAGAGAAGATGCTTAGGAGATTTCTACATCATTTGTCAATAGATTGACCAACCCCTTTAGCAGCAGGCCAGCATTTTTCTTGTGGGTTTTTTCTTTTCTCTTTTTTTTTTTCTTTTTTTCTGCATATACACCACTACAAGCTCTTCCTGCTATTCTCTGTATTGCTGTCCAGTTTCAAACCCACCCTAGCCTTGGCCTTCCTAATTCTGCTCCTTAGTATCCAGGCAATGCTTCTTTATTTGTCTTTAGTAACCTGTTTCAGCTTCTGTCTCTTATATGCCTCAGTTTTGCGCTTTAGCTCAGTCAGGAGTTCCTAGTTCATTCAAGATAGCCTCCTGCTGTGCTTGTTCATTATCTTGCATGTCAGGAATGACTGTTTTCATACTTTAAGGAGGTTGCCCTTGATGCTCAACCAGCTCTTCAGGGTTGCATTGCCCTTTAGGGCAGCATGCCCTGGGATCCCACCTACTGGTTCCTTCCACAAGCTGAGGTTTGCTATCTGGAAATCTGGTTCTGCTACTTGCTTTTGTCACTTCCTTCCATAACTTAACCTCCAGCATCTCATAGTTGCTGCTAAGGCTGCCTCTGCCATCCTTGGTGTGTTCTTCTACTCATGAGTAGCTGGTCTAGTGGAATACCTCCTGAAGTGGGCCTGTACAGCACCTGCAGTAAAAATTATTACTGCTCACTCCTGCTTTTTTTTTTTT
>VYXH01011757.1:555828-582098 GCA_013397275.1 Burhinus bistriatus | reverse complement strand
GAGGGAGGTGTGGATGTGTACCAACACTTACAAAACTGAAACTGGAAGGAATTGTTATTGCTTAATTTAATTCCTGTATAGGATTGCAAAAGTAGAGAAAGAAGAAAAATGCAACCCAGTGTTGCAGCCAAATTAGACTATTCATCTTCAGTTTTGCCGTTTCTTGCATTTCTAAGAATGCATCGAGTTCGTTTGTGTAGTTCTTACATTAAAGCATCAATGTACTGTAATTGAACAGCATTTCAGTTGCATGAATAGTTTCTCTGTATATCTTTGAGAAATTGTATTACATGGGATGAATTGTGCACATTTTTTGCTTTTATTCTAGAAGAAATGTTGATCAAAATCTGAGAAGTGTTCTTGGGCTGTCTGGTACCTGCAAAAGATTTACTGTTTCTCTGATAACACTTGTTCAGGAGCTTCTGTGTTCCTTTTATGTTGATCTAAAGCAATGAAGATAAACAACTCTGCTCACTGATAACTTAGTAGTCCCTGTAGTTTATGAAGAAGATAAATGAAAATACACCTTTTTTTAATTTTTTTTTTTTTTTAACTGTATTGTATTTTCTTTGGTAATTAAATGTTTGTCAGCTTGTTGCCAGTTGATACTTGCAGCTTATTGTGTATTTGTGATAGTATATGAATTCTGCAACATATTAAAGTAGTAAATAAGAGAAATGTTTTGGACTGCCCAGATTACACCACCTCTTTATTTATAGTAGGTTTTTAATAATTGATAATAAATCTTTTTTTAGCTTTAAAACTGAAGTTTGTCTGGTCTGCATAAAAAAATAATGGAAGCAAAAAAGTTCTTGGTGTTTCCTTAGTGATGCTTTTACAGAGTTCAATAAATATCCCTGTTTCAATTTTTTTTTTCTTACTCTTCAAATTTTCAATTTTGTTTCTCAGTTTGTATTCAGTTACTTGACTAACTTGAGAGTACCATTCCGTTCACCCTGACTCAAAAATAAACAGCAAACATGATATGGAAGAGAGCTGGGTATAACTTTGCAAAATGTATTGTTGATTTCAGGAACTCTAAAGTTCTAAAGAGCCTCAACTGTTCTACCTTAATTCTCAGAAGTAACTGAAGGGCATGCTATTATTAAAGAACATAAAGAAACCTGTTAAAAATTAGCATGGCCATAGAAGACAGTGTTATGCACTAGTAAACGTTATGTAAAGGATTATGTTTTTTAGAGACCAGAAAATATTAACAGGCTGCAACTGCTTTGAAAGTCATGGGCTGACATGTTGCATTATCGTCATAGAGTGGTAATTGTGCTTACTAAAATGTGGCTTGTCTTATGAAATATATTCAGGGCCATCTATGTTAAGATTTCTGTTAGTTCAATCGTACAACTTCATAGCGCGATAGTAACATAATGTATTATAGCATAGCTCATGTGGATTTTATACACTTAATATTAAGAACTAACAGGAAACCTTTTCACAGACAGCAAACTAACATTTTTGGTAGATATTTAAAAAAATACAGTATTTGTGGCTGAAATGGAAGAGCCATCTTCAATCCGATTATATTTTCCTATGAGGATATCGTCTTGCAAGTGTCGAGTGATACAGGTCATTTAAAAAGAACCCAAAAGTTCAGTGAGCATTCATTCTCTGCATCAGTCAGCAACAAGAAAAGAACGGTATAAGAAAAAGCCCATAGCATCTGGTTGGCATCCATTCTCAATCATTTCTGTAATTGTCTACAGTTTAAAGGAACCGGGTGATAATAGTTATTGGCAGCTTCCAGCATAGCAGTACCCTGACATCTTAGTTGTCCTTTTTCAGGGCTGAATAGGGTTTTGGGAAGTCCATTGGGGCACATCTGTATGGGTGTAGTTCTACAGCTTTTTGTCAGTCTGGAGCACAGGCAGGGTGAAATATTTATTTTCAAAAATTAGCATTTACTTACATTCCATATCAAATGAAGGCCCTGGCGTTAAAAAGAATTGCTTACTTGACAGACTTCAGTAAAACTCTGTAAACTAGTTGGGAACTGTTGGGGTGTTTGTATTTCTGCATTTCTGTATTTCTCCCTACAGACAATAAGTGGCAAGCTGTCCCTGATGAATATATTTTTTGCAAGCTTTGTGGTAAATAATTATTTGGCTATTTTCTGCACACCTTTATCCCTTGCTTTTTGTCCTGTGTTTTTTCTTCTTGTGAAGAAGCTCTTAATTCATACTCTCTAATTTGTAAATTGTCAGCAATGAGAAACTAATAGTAGTGCAATTAGGAATAGCTGGTGGACAAAAGTTTGATGCTGCTAATTGTAGACTTAGCAGGCTTTTCATGTGTAGGAATTTGAGAAGTAAAGAAAACATGGCATTCCTTTAATCTCTCTCCAAATGTAGGACTGTGCTAGTTTGTTGGGCAAACTGCATGAAGAACTTAAGGGCATGGATGTTTGAGGAATAGCTGTAGCTTTCCATGGTAGAGCAAGGGCTATCTCTTTTTCCAGGGACATATTCTGGTATGTGTCATCGAGTCCAGTGGTGACCACTGTTTTGACAAAGGTAATGCATAACTTGACAATTAATATGTATGATCTTAGTGATAAATATATTAGTTGTACATTGTAGAAACTGTGCAGCAGTCTTTATGAAGGATGTCAACATCTAAAGATTAGTAAGTTTTGATTGACAGGCAAGAGAATATCGCATATTCTGCCATCTGATCTGCATCAGTCAGCCCCTTCTGTAGTTTTGCAGCTCCTTTGCTCTAACTGGACCGTAGACTTGTAGGAACCTAGCTATATGGATCAGTTTTGAATTGTAAATGCTATTGAGCATATTCCTGTGTTAAAATAAAATGTATTAATATGCATTGTCTCTATTTATAATAATTATTATGAGATGTTCATGTTTAAAATAGTTCAACTATATAGACTCTATGTGTATACCTGAAAGTGGTTTTCTGTTTTCTTGCAGCTAACAGAAGATGAAATTGCAACTATTCTGAAATCTACTCTTAAAGGACTTGAATACTTGCACTTTATGAGAAAAATACATAGAGATATAAAGGCTGGAAACATCCTTCTTAACACCGAGGGACATGCAAAATTAGCTGATTTTGGTGTGGCTGGCCAGTTAACAGTAAGTACCTGTGGAGGGATCATTTAAAAATGCTCTAGTGCTCCTAACCGTGTTCTTTTACTTTTGTCTTTTTCTTCTGACTTGAATTTTGTGTCTGAGGAGTGAGTGGTGGTAGTGGTAGAGCTAACATTCTTTATCATGATGAGTATTTAATGTATTGCAAGGCTATTTAGTTTTTACTTGTTTGTTTTTATAACCCAGTGTACTTCAAGTGTCTGATGATCCCACTTAAACTTTTGTTTGAGGTTTATGATCATTGTCACCTATTTGGCCTCTGTGGGCTGATGCACTGAATCTGTTTGGTCTTAATTGGAAGTCACTAGCATTTGACCTTTGGGTGGCTAATTTAACTTTTAAATATAGAATTCATATCAAAAGAATCTGAAAATAAGCATCACTGTTTTAATTGCATAAACAATATAATTACAGGATACAATGGCAAAACGTAATACTGTTATAGGAACTCCATTTTGGATGGCTCCTGAAGTAATACAAGAGATTGGCTATAACTGCGTGGCAGACATCTGGTCCCTTGGTATCACTTCAATAGAAATGGCTGAAGGAAAGCCTCCCTATGCTGATATTCATCCAATGAGGGTAAGAGTGTGTGGTGGTGTTTTCTTGTTTGTTGTATGAAAAAAAAAAAACAAACCACAAACTGAAAAAACCCTATATACTGGAATGATAAAACTGTATGCTTATGGACAAAGATTTTGAGACAAAGGATTTTTACTTGCTGTCTTGCTTTCTATTTACTGCAGTTTGCCTGTGTTTTAACACGTCTCTGTAAGGTTTCAGAATGCTTTTCTTTCCACTTGAGAGAGAACTAAAGCAGTAAGTGCTTAATTGACTTGAAGGCAACATATAGAGCCTATTCCATATTGTACCTGCACTTGGAGAGCTCCATAACCAAGAGGCCATCCTCCTTTGAAAGGGAGTTTTGAAGTAAGGATGACCTAAAGAAGGATTCAGAATTGTCCTGTGTGAGCACTGCTAATATTAGTAACCCCTGACAGTTTTTATTTATTACTGACTCTTAAAGTCTGTTACTGAACCAGTTTACTTTTTGCAAAATAAAATGTAAATAGAATTAGTTGCTTTATGAGTAGTCGCAGTTATGAAGAAATTGCTTTGAGAGGTTCATGAGGAACAATATTTATCTAGGAATAACTGTTGCTACTGTTAGTCATGCTTTTTTTTTTTTAAAATGAGCTGTAGAATAGCTACACTGATTACACTGAGCATCAATAAATACTCCATTCTTGAATTGTTTATATCTAATGCCCATTTGGTATTAACAAGGCACTTTATATTCCTAAAAGCAGATTTTTTTCATCTTTGTGATTTGCTACAAAAATGGCATGCATACTAAATTATTTTATTCAGTTTTCTTTTGCTGTTGCCTTGTATATTAGGATCTTAATATAAGGAAGCCACCACTGTTGAAAGAGAAGCTACTTTTCATATATGATTCCTGTAAGGTGACCTATATATGAAATCAAGTGTGCTTAGTGCTGTTGGGTTCTCGATTTCTTTTTTCTTTTTTTTTTTTTTGTTTGTTTGTTTGTGTGTGCTTTTTGGAGCAGAGATGTTTCCTGAAGTTTTATGGCAGTGCGCAGCTTGGTTAAAACTAGTGAGTGTTTTGCAATTAGAAACATTACATAATTGTGGAAACAAAGCTTAGTAATTTTCCTGCACCATATTTTTTTTTTCTGTGTAATTAACTATTTTAAAATTAGTGTTCAAACTGAAAAAGATGAAAGCTGAGAACAAAATAAGTATCTCTGAAGCTTGTTTTTGATAGGAATGTAATTTAACATGAAATAATTGAAATATATTTTTCAGAACTATTGATTATAAATTAAATACATTTGATCACGCTGGGGATTTTGGTTGTACTTTTAAAGAAAATGTCTTAATTACATCTGAGAATTTTAACACCATTATATGTAGTTGCACTAGCTGTTGAAAGGTGAGGACTACATTATCAGAGAGGATTTTTATAGGCATGAGAATAGCTACTTATAAATCAAAGGTCACCGAGTTTGAAAGCTTGTGAATCTGCTTAATTCTTGTAATCAAATGAATGCTATCAAAGGCCAAAGTAATTTAACATAACAATTCTGGATTACATAGAACATGTGTTCTTGTTAATAAATTACATTATGGTTTTTAAGGGCTTGTGTGCTGTCAGTACTCTTTTGTATATTTGATACCTACAGTTTTTCTTAATTTTTATTAGTGAGTTGTTACAGTGGTTAACAAGAAATACACAGATTTAAGTTGCAATAGTTTTCCCAGTGTCATATGATATAGCTTCACAGGACTTCTGGACATATGTAGATGCTTTCCTACTTTATTTTAGTTATGACATAGAATTGATACAGGCAAGCATGAAAGCTTGGGCAAATTTTCATTACTTGTTCTAGATGTTGTTGGAGTTCTGTGGTATTTATGTAAGGCACAATTTTGTTACTTGGGAATGCATGTTGAAATTACCATGTGCGCTATTTTGCTGTAGGCTGGTTGGCACTGCCACAAAGGTAATGCACTGCCAGTAGGCCATTTCCTTGTCAACTGCGTTTACAGCTTAATAGAAATATTACATGACTTCTTTAAACAAGTGTTTTGGCAGAGAGGAAATAGCAGATTCCATGCAAACAAGCATAGCTTCCTCTGCTTAACCACACTCTAGCTACTCCAAAGAATTGTACTAGTTTCAGCTGGGAAAGAATGAGAAGTGGGGGATGCAAAATGGAATTCCATGTACAGGGAAAAACAGCATGTTTTTCCTGTTTAAGTGTTCCAGTTTTAGTATATTTGACTGTGTGTCATCAACGCTATTTCACTTGTTTCTGCTGCAAATCTGAGTTCAACTGCAGTTGTCATACTTGATTTGAGGCTCAAAGGTCAAGACTGTTTGCCAGCCCAGTAAGTCTAATGATTTATTCACCTAAGAATTATGGAACACCTCACATATTTGATGTCAGAGTCCTTTTGTGCTTTTGCTAACGATGAAAAGTGAAACTTCTGTATTTTCTCTTGAGTATTCATCAAAGGAGGAGTGTTTTCAAGCAGTTTTAAAGGAGGAAGAAATACAGATGTCCTCAAGGTTGCCCTAAAATGTGGTGATACAGCCACTGGAAATAGCAAGGAATTTGCTGATAAGTCAAAAAATCACTCAAAGCTAGATAACTTAACCCTTCCAGCAGGGCTAAAAGCATGTTGACTGCAGTAGTCAGCGCAGCAGCCAGGCTTAATGTGACTAACAGTCTTTGCATCTGCCTTTGATTGCTCTGCTGGGATGAGCAGTTATGAATTTATAGTGGAGCTAATTAAAGGGGGCTTCAGTGTGGTTCTAGAGCAAGACTCAAGCTCCTACTCTGAAGCTGCAGTGATATGTTTTAACAGCTGCGTTCCCGTGTCCCCCATTGACTGCAGCATGTATGCTGTCCTGTTCTGATGAAGTATTTATGTCCTACTGTTGTCTGATTAATTCAAACCATTAACTGCTTTGTTCAGTCTCTCCTCTTCGTGCAATATCTGTCTTTATGATTTCTGTTTGTTTCTAAATTCTTTCTTTTTTTTTTAAATCTATAACGGAAGCATAAAGATTGGCACTGTTTTGCCATAGTAGTTGTGATCTTGCTTTTTGGTAAAAATTGGTAACACGCTTTTGAAATGTCTTCTGTGTTTGCTAATCAAGCCACGATCTCGAATTTGTCATGTAAAAGAATTGTTTCTGATGGAAGATCCTTTAAGCTGCCAAGTTTTTACTTGATCGTAATCCACCTACTGCTGATACTTGGCTTTGTTAACAAGTAGATTAACAACACTTTGCCATAAAGCTAATCTTAAACCTTAAGGGTGTCTGGCTTTTGAGGTCCTTTCTCTTACCACAAATTTTCCTTATATTTGTGCAATGACATGATCACTTATTGCTGCGAGGCTGTGATTTTCATGATCAATTTAAGCCAATTTAAGTGTGGGCTGCTGATTATAGAGACAGCCAATCCCTAGTCAGGAGTTCCTGACCTTTCTGTTAAGTGAACACTAGCATTTCTGTGGCCTCACATGGAGCTGGATAAAGGAGCTGATGTTCTGAAAAGTGAACCTGACAGAAACCTGCTAGAACTGCTCGACTTTGCAAGGTCAATGCTTATTGAGTGGGTAGTGTGCTTCAGATAAATGCTGGTAGCTCTCTTCACCACCAGCCCCACCCCCTCCCCAAAAAAAAAGCAAGCCCAACCCCCCCCACAATCTTTTCTTTCATGTTTATCAGGCAGCTGCAATAATTTACGTTGCTGTGGTATGGAAGAAGCTGGTGGTAGATGTGTTTTTCAACACTTCACAGTATTGGCCTTTGTTTCTTTGTAGTGAGGTTTGTTGGAAATGGACATGTGGGCATCACATGTTCTGCAGTGAATTGGAGGAAGCCAATTTGAACTGCTTCCATTTGCTTTAAGTCCAATCATGATATTTATTTTTCCATGGCACTTACCCAGATTATCCATGCCTCCTGCTTAGCCTGTGTAATTTCCACCCTGGACTAATCTGTTTGTAATAACCTTTTATTCCTGATGTATCTTATAACAATCTACCATTTCCTAGTTTTTTATTCTCAGCATATTGCATTAAAACTGGAGATTGAAGTGAGAATTACTGCTCTGTAAAACTGCAACAACCAAGGAAGGTGTCATGTTGAGCCTTGCTGTCTGATTGCGACCAGTTTTTCAATCATCAAGCAAACGGTTTCATCTATGCCCTTTGTGTCAGAAGTTAAAGAGAGGGAAAAAGAAAAACTACTTCTGGCAATGTCAGATGTCTTTCTGTATAGTCACTATTGCATTTCTTCTGTCCAACAGATGGAATTGTCTCATCAGTTTCTATTATTTTCTTTGAGAGTTGACCTATCTTATCTCAGCATTACCAATTTTAATTTAGAGTAGGTTTGTAAAAGTATATTACATGTTTTTCTTATTTTAGTGTTCTTGCTTGTCTTTAGAAAAGAGTTTGGGTTAAATTCAAAAAGTCCTTTTCCTTTTAACAACTTTCTATGAGACACTTTTTGTTAATTTGTAACTTGAGGTCTTGCCTGCTGTTTATAGATAGAGTGAGCTAATATTTAAAGAGATTTAAAATGTGGATTTTTGATTGTACATTACTGTTTATTATTTTACTACCTCTTCAAAATCTTGTGGAATAATGATGGTGAGCTGTGGCAGGACTCACTGAGTGTGATTCCTTGGGGAGGTCATAATTCAGTATTTTTGTTGTGCATTCTGTTGTGATAGTTCCTTGCGATTAAACACCCTACGTGCTTTTAAGCAACTTAACATACTAAGATTATTTTGAAAGAGTTAAATCTTAAATCTTGAAAAAGCACGTGAGACCCTAACACATCCAGTTCTTTGAATGGTACGAATGCATATAGCTAAAAGAACAAAAAAATGTGACTTCCTCTGGATCTTCCATTGTGTTGTGTCTTGTCTTTCTTAAAAAAAATCTTGATTTCTCGGGACAGGATTTTAGTGTGTGTTGTCTTAGACAATGCCATATTAATTCTAAATTTGTAAATAAGAAATGATGATACAATGTAAAACGTATGTTTACAGTTTAAGACACTGATGTGTTATGTTTGAGGCAGTAGACTAGAATTGGAGAAGCATGTGTCTTGCTACAGGCTACCCAAAGAGCTGTTGGAAGACCTTTGGACCTCTCTAGGCTTTAAATGGAGTTTTTACGTTTGCTTTAAACTGACCTAAATGCTGGTAATGCCTGCAAAAGGGTGGTATTCCTACCTGTTCCCATGCGTTTTCACCACCTATTTCTGTTGGAATGAGCATTTAGGTGGCCACATGATAAACTGGATCAGAAAATGAATCCATCTGAAAACTAAGCAAGTAACAAGAAGTAGCTTTCACTGACATTGTTAACAAGGTGCTTGGACTAGGTGGGGACAAAAATACATGGCTGGAACTGGTAGGAGAATCAGGTCATCCCTTTTTGGGGATCAGCCAAATAGGTGCTGAGGTTGACTTACAGTAATTGCAAAACCAGAGTCTCAGCTGTCCATTTGTAAATTTGTTATGATTAAACCTAATAATTATTTAAGGAAACTCCTGTATATGTAAGTACATCAAAGGTCATAATATTTCCAGATACCGTCGTGCTTGGGAGCTATAGCTGTAGGTGCAGTGGTGCCATGCTGGTTTTGCTGCCCTGGATTTCATTTACCTTTTGAATGCAGAGAGAGTCTGAGGGAAAGGAAAGAGATTGCTCTTCCTTTTTCTGATTGACTAATAAGTGTCTGTAGACCGCAAAGCTTTTCTGGAGATGGCCCCTATAAAAGCCTGTTGTAAGGGACAAACATTTTTGTAGCCTGTCCTTTTGGACTTTTCTAGTTGGGCATATCAATAAAATGAGATAGGGTTCTAGACCTTTCACAGGTAAGTGTCCCCCCACAAAGCTTCCCTCCTTCTCCATCTCATCTGTTTTTCTGTCTTTAAATGCTATTGCCATGATACAGCTGAAGTTCATGGCGTAAACTTCCAGTGGCCTTCCATTTGCATGCAGTTGAAGGTAGGTGTTGTTTTATAATATATTTACCTCTGTGGTACTATTTATAGCCAGAATTCCAAATAGATGCTATAACTTTATTCAAGAAAAAAAATGAGCACTATTAATACCAGACAGTATTTGTCTAGCAGAAAATAAACTGTGTTCTCTATATACATTGGGGAAAAAAAGAAAAAAAAAAATAAATCAATGTCAAAGGAGTTGCTTCTCACATACATCACTACAAGAGATGCAACTCTATATGGTAATAGGATATGTAGCATTTTTTCTTTGAGAGAGTAGTGGTATTATGTGGTTCAAACCAGTTGCACGTATACTAATACCAGTGCTGATCTTTGGTATTGTGTCTTTGGTAGTTTTCTTTTTTTTGTTCAACAACTTTCTTTTCAGGGTTGAACTCTGAGGAAGCGTGACTTACTTTACTTAAGGGTTTTTAAAAAAGAAAGCTTTAAATTTTCATTTACATATGCTTCTACTTCAAATCAGTAAGCAGCATGCCCACCTACTCTGGTCAAAATGTGAATAATTGTTGTATGGCGATTTTTGTATGAATGAAAAAAAAGGATAAGACATGTCTTTCAGGAGTACATTTGAAAAAAAAAAAAAGTGCCAAATGCTTTTTCATTCAAGGTTTATTTCACTTGTCAAAATAAACATAGATTTTTAATTTTTTTTTTCTTTTTTTTAACCTTGAAGAATGATCAGTGTTTATAGTGTGTGAACAGACCTCTTTACCTGAACTTCTTCTGGTGGGGATATGTTATTGCTGAGGTGCAGGCCAGTTCCTAACACCCTGTTCATGACTTGATACCTTTCAACAAGGCTTCTGGAATTGAGAGATTAGAAATGTTGGGCAAATTAAAATAAATAATTGTGTACATTTGAACTTCCATGTCTGTCTGTATTCCGTTTTTTTTGTGAGAAAATATCTCACTGAGGTAAGCACATCAGGTATTGGCATAGACTTTGCTAGAACCTTGATATCTAGATGTTAGATCTACTGATCACCAGGAGAGTTGCTGTTTCTGTGAGTTAAGATGCCAGTTAGTGCTTGCTGTAATAGTAATGAGACTTGGACTTGGTTGCTTGTTTTGTCAGCATTCTTTAATAGGTATGTAAAAGCAAGTTTTCTATGGATTGTTATATGTAACTTAATGTGAAGAAATATATTTATACATAGAATCATAGAATCGTTTAGGTTGGAAAAGACCTTTAAGATCATCCAGTCCAGCCATTGACCCTACTCTACCAGGTCGGCCACTAAACCATGTCTCCAAGCACCACATCTACATGACTTTTAAACACCTCTAGGGATGGTGACTCAACCACCTCCCTGGGCAGCCTGTTCCAAGGTTTGATCACTCTTTCAGTGAAAAATTGTTTCCTAATGTCCAGCCTAAACCTCCCCTGGCGCAACGTGAACCCGTTTCCTCTTGTCCTATCGCTAGTTACTTGGGAGAAGAGACCAGCTCCCATCTCACTACAACCTCCTTTCTGGAATACAATTAAGGCACCTGTAATCTATTGCAGCAATGTCATTTTTACTGAGTGAAAAGTGCCAGTTTTTAAGTACTTGGTAATTGTGTCAGTTTGACACTAGTTTTCGCTGCGGTTATTTTTAGCAGTGGATTGAAACGAAAGGAAGTGCAAACTGGTCCTGCAGAAGAATCATTGTTTGTCAAAGCTGCACTTGTGACTTATGGGCAAAACTGCTCATAGACTTGCAGAGATTCAGCTCTATTGATTAATTTTTTATTTTTTTTCCCCCAAAGATATATATGGATCTCCAAACTTAGAGTTATGATTGTAGTTAAAATGTGCTCGGTGTTCGCTTATGTATGTAGGGTGATCTAGGGAGCGTTCAAGTGCTTTCCTCCTTAGGCTCCTATTCTTTGTGGAAATGCTAGGCATAGATACAGACATAGTACCCTTTGAACATAACTTCTTTTTTAGTATTTAATGCCTGCAGGATTCATGGAGGAAGTGAATTTCAAAAGGATTTCATTTGCTTATTTGCTTGTGACCGGACCTTCTATGGACTCACTGTAGAGTAGGCAGCGAGGAATACTCTTGATGAGCCAAGGAGGTCAACCCAGGCGAGTGCCCCCAGGGTATAGTCTAGTTTTTTGTGATATAGAAATACAACTTCTTCCATTTTTCAGCATGTCTAGCATAGATTTTTAATGGAAGTTCCTATATACCAAACACAGCTTATCCAAATAAGATAAAGAGACTAAAAGAAATAGTATGTCAGTGGTCCTCAGACACTGAAGACAAGTTTACTGGTGTCTGGATGCAAAATGTATGAAATAAAGCTTGTGATATTTTACTTATGTTCTTAAACTGCAATCGATAATTCATTGCTTGACTTCACCAGATTCAGTTACATATATTGAGCATCCTAGAGAGTGATGTACGTACTAGCACGGCAGCATCCAGTTTCCAGGACTTGACAGCTTGCTGTGCAAAGGGATAGTATGCTTAACAACAGCCCATTTTGTGTGGAAAGGAGAGTTTTTGTAATACTGTGGTGAAAGCAAGATAGGAAAAATACCATTTGTTCTCTGGCAAAACTTGCAGATGATAAAAATTTTCTCTCTAATACTCCAAGGAACTTTCTGAAGAGGTTTTGCCACAGTGCTTTAGCAAAAGCCTTTAATCCCTTCTTCCCACAGAAAAGACTGACAGATCTTTCTGGTTTATCATATTCTGGAGAGTACAAACCACATGAAAGACTGGATACAAACAGTAGTTCACTTCTCTTTCCCTAGAGATTCGCAAAGGGGTGCAGAACTGGCCTGATAATCTAGTTTCTTTTAATCAAGATACTGACAAGGTAGTATCTGATTCTTCATAGAGAGGAAAAATTACATAGAACAGGATGTAAGGAGCAGAAGAAAGTAAAATATGAGGATAATGGCAAACAGGGTTGGATTGAGTTCAGCTTTAGAAGTCCAGAAGATGCTACTACGGTAAGACAGGGGAAGCTTTGTGAAGTCTGGAAGAGTTCACTAATGAGAGGAAATCAATGCTTTATAAAGGTTCACATTAATTCATATTTGTTTGTCTAATCAGCACATAATGATATGGCACTAGCATTGATACACATACTGTGAAAACATTAGATTACTTGAGATGTGTATGATGATTAATTTGAAAGGTGACAAGGGCCTATTCCCATCCACGTTAAAGCTTTTGAAAAGTCTACAATCTGATGTATGTAATTGTTGTCTTCCTGCAGATTTTGCTTTTCTTATCTATTCTTTTTTCTTGCATCTCTCTAACTTGTTTTTCCCTTCAGTGAAGAGATGACTTGAAAGTTCACATAGTAAAACTTGCAATATAAATGAAGTGCAGTTAAAAGTATTTGTGGTTATAGAATCTAGCATAAATGTTTCACTGTAGTTTGGAGAATGCATCTTCACTCCGTATCACTAGAATTTTTTTTGGTGGAATAAATAATATGTTTATTACTGTTAAAAGTATAATTTATAATTTCTTTAAATTTTTTAATGATATCGGGTTTGTTTATCGTATATGTGTGCAAAAAGGAAATGTTAATCTGTCATGTGTAATAAAGTAGCAGAAGAGGAGAATATTTGAAATCTGGACTGGAACTGGAGTTTAATTTGGATTAAATGGAAAACATTTATTTCATGCTTCTAAATGAGGATTTAATTAAAATTAAATGAGTTCATCTTTTTAGATTTACCCCTGAATAGGAAATTTGAAACACACTTCAGTTGATGGTTGGTTTTCTCTGACTTTGATTAATCACTTTCAAAGTAAGCGGAGGATCAGTACAGTAATTTCATAATTACACACAAGTGAGTTAACTTGAAACTTCAACTAAAATAACTGTAAAGGAAGTTTGATGTTGGTTAGTTTCATGTAACGCTGTGTATCTTTCGTGTATGATTCAGATTTTTAGAAGTGCTAATCTGAAAAAAGGACCATACCATGATACTACCCATTTATTTGCAAGATAATTTAATAGGGAAATGTTTGACCTGGGAATATTATTTTTCAAAGATGTTGGAACAGTAAACAGAGGCTGAATGAAGCCATGAAATTGATGGAAGGATTCTTGATGACTTCGAGTGAGCCCTATATCTGTAAGCATTGTTAAAGATTGTTTGATAGAACTGTTAATGTGGGTAAAGCCAGGCATGTATCCAAAAAACCTAGCGCAACATAGGTTAACATTATTTTCTGCTGCTGAGCTGGCTGCTTTCTCCCTGGACAAATGTTAAAAACAAACAAACAAAAGCCCACCAAAAAGCTCATCCAGAAGTTTTAAATCACTATAGATCTGCTCATTTGTGATGCTAGTAAAACTGTAAATGTAGCTCAAAGTGCAAAACAAAACTGTTTTGCAACTTGAAGATCTCAAGAAATTTTTATTTGAAATAGGCAATCAGTAGTAAAACATCAGGATGCATTAGAACTAGAATCACAATTTTAATGTTACAAGACTTTTTTTATTAATTAACTTTACATGCATTCTTATTTGAAAAAGCCTTTCCATCATTTGTATGCATCATTGTATGCTGAATTTATTAAATTTCTTTTTAACTTGTGCTATGGACTTGGAAAATTACTCAGCAAGGTGTTTATGCACAGACTTAGGAGAACTTGTTTTACTAAAAATTCTACAATACCCTGCAGGATATTGTAAAATGTACCACAGATTTCAAAACTTTTAAGTGAAGAGCTATATATTTTTACTAAAGATGCTTCCATTTCTTTTTATTTCTATCATCTTTCAATTTCCAGGATTAACACAAAATATACAATGTTAATTTTTATTCAGAGGTCTGGCAGCTAGCTTTATTGAAGAGGAGGGAATTTGTGTATTGCTTTTAATTGAAGTAGGTCTAATTCGATTTTTGTATGTGAATAGTGTCTTGTTAAGCCAAAAAAGAACTCAGTAAATAATTTTAAGAGTTTCTTGGAAGCTTGAGTCAAAGCTTATTTATTGAAGTGAATTATATATTCATTTTTTTTTAAACTTTGACATGTTTTCTGTCAGTATAGCTAGTTGACTTGGAGGAAGTCCTTTAAAGAGACTTGACTACTATATGGCCAAATTCTTAACATATTATTACACTTTTTAAAAGCAAAAGTGTGTTTACTTGGGTTTTAGTTAAAGGGATATTTATTTGATTTTTAATCATGTGGGAGAAAACCGCAATCAGATTAGGATGAAAATATTAAGCTTCTATTGCTACTTCCCGTAAGATTTTTGAATGCTTTAAGTCTATACTGGTTGTTTACATTGTAAAAATCTTTTCAAAAATTGCTTAGGTTGAAAGGAAGGTAAAATTTAGAATAGAGAAAGCTTATTAAGGCTATATGTACCCTGTTTCTGTCTTGGTATTATATTGCCTTAAAATGTACACTAGGTCATTTTTAAAGAGGATGATGCATATTTAATGGAAGAAATTTATTTAGAAGGAAGGGTTGCCAACTAGTCTAAATTTGTTTCAGTTAAAACTTGATGGTCTAAAGACAACTTATAATCCTTTTCTTGTTATAAAGTATTGTCAAATTTGTAGTAGTATCAGTTAAAGTTTATGGAAACTTTGTTTTAAGGTGGTTTAAAAGAAAAGTAAATCTTTAATTTGTATTTGGTGGCACCTGTTTTCATTTTGTTCCCCCGGCAACACCAGTGGTATCAAAAATGGCCTGTAGACCACCCTGGTTTTAGAGAAGAATGAAACCAGCCTGGCTTTTTCATTTCAACCTTTTATTTTACTGACTAAATACTTAAACAAAGCTCTAACACTAAATGGTGACTCTGGAGCAACTGGATTGGTGTGAAAATATGTGGAGTATGAAGTATCTAGAAGGTTCTTGCTAGACTGGAAATACTACAGTAAGCTGATGGTACTAGAGAAAGGTCTTACTGCAGTAGCCCTGGATGAGCAGTAGGAAAGGCTAAAAGCCAAAGGCCACGTCTGTCTGGATGGGTGTTGAAAAGTTGATGGGTGCTCAGATAGCAGTGCTTTCAGAGGACAGCACGTGAACATAACTTGGCTCCAGCTCAGAAGCAGTACGCTGCGCTAATGTGCGTCTGTATCCAAAGTAACATACTCAGACTCTGAGCTGGTTTACACGTTTATCTCTCTCTGTGTAAAAAATACCTACTGTTTCAGGCTGTAGTTCATAATCTTTAATACTGGGTTCATTCATAATGCCTGGACTGAGGGTGGGCACAGAAGTGCGTTTCTTTAAGTGGCTAAGTCAGACGCTGCAGTATTTCGGCTGCTGGCTTGTTGACTTTATGCCAGTTGAGGGTAGATTAAGATTTGGTTCAGTGTTAAGTTAGCTGTTACAGTTTAACCTATTAAATTTCTTTTTTTTTAATTAACTTACCAGAGGAGAGAGTGTATTCTGTTGCAGTGTTTCTGATCTGGCATTATGATTACTAAAGCTGCTTTAGTGTTGTCTGAAAGGAGCCTTGATAAAAATCAACTGGATTAACATGCCTGTAATATGGCGACACAGCACAAGCGTGACTGTAATACTGATAAACACGTCTGTGCTAGATGTGTTTTATCTAGCACGTGTCTCAATAGCAATGATTATGTGGTGGAACCAGCAGTATGGGACAACTGGCCAAGGGACCTGGACAAACTTAATGAACGAAGAAAATTGATATTACCATGACTTGACTCCATCTAGCTATACCAGAGTGGCACAGTCACACCTTCAATTGCAACCTTTGTCATCCAGGGTTATTCTGAAAACTTTCACAAAATGGCTGTAACTTAAGACAAAAATTCTCTGAGTTTGAAATATATAAAGAAATTTAAAAGACTTCATAGAGTTTTAAAAAAAATTAAAAAGCTTTTAGAAAAATCACTGAGAAAATAATCACAACCTTTAAACCACTTTGCTACCTTTTTCTTCCAGCTTAATGAATGTGTAAAATGTAATCAACTCAGCTTGCTGCCGTGGAAGGAAAGACTCCTAAGGTGTGTCAGGATTTTTGCACCTAGTGTTTTATAATCTCTTGTGCTTGTTTTACCCGACAAACTTGTCTGGTATTGTCACTGAGCTGATCCAAATTTCTGATTTGATAGAAAGCTTTTTTAGCCTTTTTTTTTTTTTTTTTTTTTTTTTTTTTTTTTTTTTTTTTTGAGATGGCGGTTATTTTCTCCCAAAATAATGAGTTCAGTTCATTTAATGCTGTCGGAGAAGCACTGGAAGAGTTGGAAGCGTGTGATGGGAAGAGTAATCTCCCTTTCCTGTGGTAAGAAGCTGTTATATCAGCATCATTGTATCACATCAGCTGCGCTGACAGAGCTGGTTTTTGAACAGCATTGTACATGATTTCATTGATGTGATATTGGTTGGGGTGGGGGGGAAAACTTTCTGGAGGAAGAAATTCACCTTAAATTCACCTCAATATACATGAACGTAAAGGTCTGCAGGTGAAGCATTTGTTGAGAAACTGCTTCCAAGCAGCCTGTCTTTCTGTCTTGAAATGTTTTAGAAGTACAGTTTATTATTTTTAAAGATTCCCAGAGATACTCAATGTCCCTGTATCTTGAGTGTTTTTGATGTACTTGAGCTCTCAATAGTACTGACTTCCAAATGAATGGAAAAATTACATGTTTGTATTTACAGTATTTAGAGTTGAGTGGAAAAACCTAAAAACTTTGGGAAGAAGTGCTCCGATTTCTCTTTCGAGATGCATCAATCGTTTTGATCAAAAGCCTCTGGTGTTCCTTGCCCCATTAAAGAAACTAGGAGGAGATTAACTACATTCTTGTAGTCTACATTTAATCCCACCCTTTATTTCTGAATCATGCAGATAATTTAAATTACTTAACAACACATTTTTCACTGTTCACAAAAGCTGTTCTCATTAGACCTGCTTTTGCACATTTGCTCGTAGACTTTGATTTATGCAAGAGGGGGTCAAAGCAGGCCCTTTCACATTACATTTGTCATATATTGTGTATGCATGTTCTTCGTAAAACATCATGCAGTTACAAGCATCCCTTTGGCATCAAAACTATATCTGTTTCCGATTTCATCTGCCTCTTAAAAGTGTTTTGTTGGTAGGTTAAGTGATCCCTGTGTTTATTATTTTTTACATCTGTGGTTGACAGGTGATTTAAAAAAGATTGTTTGGCCTGTATTTAGGCATGCTTTGCTTTCAGCAAATGGTATCATGCAAATCAATGTCCTCATATTTGGAAAAAAAAAAGAAATCAATATTTGGTGCCCCTGGGGGTTATTAATACTAACATTAGGTTACATACTGATACCCAGGAAAGAAAGTTTTAGTGAAAACTTCACTTCTGTTTCCTTTTCTTTATCACCTCTTCCTTTATAAATATTTTAACATAATTGCAGAGTGAGGGTAAAATTATGTTTCGAAATAATAGGGTTTGAACTGTGGTGTTAACTTCAGATTAAAAAAAAAAAATCATTAGGACTATATTTCTGACAATCCTTACATGCATAGATCTTGATATGGCACATTCTGGCTTCCTGGAGCAACTTGAGCTCATTGGCTGGCTTTTTGTAGAGTTTGTTCTTGACCCCTTAGTACTTATCTTTTTCTTATGGATGAAGTCAGTGGGTATAATGTTCATTTTCATGAGGCATTAAGGGCCACGCGTGTCCTCCAGCTATTGTTTCATACACTGAATATGTTCTTTTCCCACTGCTGCTTAGTAGTCTAGTTAGGATGTTACCTTTATTACTTATTACTTACCTGTATTTAGCAAATAAAACATACTTGGCTCAGCTTGCTTTCAGACCTCAAGGGAACTTATTTTCCATAAAATTAACCTTCACTGTTCATGGAAGAAAAAGGTCTACAGTGAATGTCATACTTATGTTTGTAACACAGTTAACTCATAACAGTTACCAGAAGACATATGGTGACTAGATGGAAACTGGCAACCCTGGCAACTACACAATAACTTTTTTTGCCTTTTATAACATTACTTTGATCAGAAGCCTCTTGGTGCATGTTACTAAAATAAGCAATTTCACACTCCAGAATTCCAGCAATTGATGAAGGTCTCCACCTCTTTCGGTTTCCTTTGACAATTATGTTTTTATAAGTAGCCTTGCAAAGTGGCTTTAAAGGCAGTAAACTTGGATTACTAGGGACCAAGACACCAAATCTGGAGCTAAGACAACCACTGAAAATATCTTCCTTTCTATTTAAATTGGGTAATTGTTACCTAGGCTCAACTGCCGTAGTACACTTACAAGGTGAGGTGACTTCTGCATTATTCCCTTCACTAGCTGCTTTTTTGCTTTCATGTCATGAATCGAAAACTCTGTCATTTTGTGATCGCTATGCCTAAGACTGTGTTTAATAAATAAAATAAAATTTTGCTGAATTATTTATGTTTCAGTAGTTATTTGTAAATATTCAGGGAATTTTAGGATTAAGTTTGTAAGAGTTCTGCTAGGCTTTTGACATTGAAATGGTAGCTTTTGGTTGCTGCTGAGACTGTAGAATTTATTAACAAATAAAGATTATAATTTGCAAGAGAAATTTGTTCGACAGAGTAAAATGTTATGTTTCTAATGCCTTTGTGTTTCAGCTGGTGGTGGTTTAAATTATGACACCCAGTCCCGTGCTTTAGGGCTTGTGATTCTGTAACTTTTTTCAGATGCATCAACTAAGCATTGCCTAATTTGTTATGAAATTGAAAGAAAAGTTGTTCAATAATTCTAAGTTGTGCTGCTAGCATCTGTTTCTGATAAAAAAATTGGTAATATGATAAAAATTTGAAAGAATTGTTGATAGTGTACCAAAGATGGCTTTTCCTTCCTTGAGAAAGTGATTTATATGTATGAGGTGTTATTAAGTCCAAATGGCAGAGAAATCTAATGCTGGGTGGCATGCGAAGGTAAGGCGTGTTGCTTTCAGATGCTGTTCTTCATGGAAGCTCTGGCAAACTTATAAAATCTATGTTTTTCACTTCTTTAATTTGTCATTAAGTGTACTTATAATTTAATTAAAGAAACTGGTTGAGTATTCACTACTAAAATGAAGGTGACTTGTTATAGACAATTAAAATATGTATGCTTACCTTTTTTATTTTTAACCAGTATTTTTAATACATAGAACAGTAGTTCTCAAAAAAAGATTTTGTGTCCTTTGACAGATGTGGGATGCATTCTGGAAGGAGAGGGTGTTAGATGGCCCTGTTTTGAGCCAGAGTGAAGGTTGGCTGGTCCCCCACCGTAAGTTGAAGCTTGACTTTGATGCTTAGCCTGTGTTGTTAAGGTCAAGCAAGATCTGCTCAGAACTGTTGTCTTTCACTGATTTCCACATGAATTTTCCTGTCTTCCACCTCCTCTCTTATCCCTGGTGCTTTGGCTCGGGAAAGGGGAGCTCTCCAGCAGGCAGGACAGAAAAGATAAGTAAAGCCAGAGGGGTGAAGCTTGGCAAAGTCTCCTTGAGAAGTTGCAGTTGGGCTTCACACAGCTTCTCTTTCTCCACAGCTGTGAAAATTGTGTGTGTGGATTTGTTTGAATTACGTTTTTGGTCTTTGTATATGTGAAGTTTGTGTATTGGAGGAAGAAGACATACTGCATCTGACTCTAATTTGGTATTTTTTGTGACTTACTTAGCTGCAGTGTGTTAGGAACTTCAGTGAAGACAAGAACCCAGCCACGGTGATCCCTTCACTGAGGGAACCTCTGCTTTGAGATTTTTCAGTAGTATTTGTTTCAACTGTATTTTGTTGTCTCTGCACGCCAGCTTCCTAAGGAAAAAAACGGTGGCCATGAGTTCAGAGTGCATATGAGTAGCTAATAGGTTATAACTGATAGATTGTAAGAACTCACCCTTCCTTAACTGCTGTACCTTGTGCTCATGTACTTTAGGGTTACGCTTCATCTCTGATACGGACAGCCTTGATAGGGAAATACATGCAAATCTTGTTCAGAGGAAGAGCGATGAATTTAAAAAACTTGCTCCAGAAGATAAATAGGTGGTCAGGACCTTCAGGTTTTTCAGACAAAAATTAGCATTGTATTCTTCACAAATTCTTTCCCATGGTTACAAGCTACTTCCAAACATGTGGAAACCTACCTCTGTTGAGCGAAGGTGGAAAAAAACCAATGAATTTTTATTTTTACTGGTATTTTATACATATGTATATATCTGTATAGAGTTAGGTCTTTGAGAGATATATACATATATATATAAATCTATATATCTCTCTCAATATCTGTAATCAAAGAACTCACATGTGTGTATATATACGGAGTTAGTTTTTTATATACAGGGATATGGATATATCTCAAAGAATTCCATATATATACACACACACGTGAATTCTTTGGTTTTTATATTTGCAAGTAATGCCCTGTTACGGCTGGATATTTTCAGGCGGTCAAAAAAGTGCGGATTTGTTCAATTATTTTTTTAATCCCCATGTTTGCCAACACTCAGAGGGCATTGTTTGTTCAGTAACTTGCATGATGTCTTTTTGCTGACCGCACCATCCTGAACTGTTGGTCTCTACATAGCTCTTTAAGAAATGTTTATGTGTAAGAGCTATCATGAACTTAAATCTCCATCTGATACTAAACTGAGGCTCTGTCAGTTTTATTGCTAAGAATGGATGCCTTGGGAATGCTAAACTAGTGTGTAGAAAATACTTGTTGCTTACATGGGTCTTGTTATACATTCCCAACATTAAGTGGTTGTCAAATATATCCTTTGGAGCAGAGTTCATCAGAGCTCCTGGTAAATAATTCTGTATTTATCTGTACTGCTAGGCAGATTCACACGAAGACATTTTAACTTTGAATTCCAGTCATTGAATATTGTGGTACAAAAAATATAATTACAGGCATTGAATCTCTGAATGAATTTATCCTGAATTTATTCTGTCTAAAACTTCTGCTACTGTTTTTAAGTTCAACTTTTTAGTTTAGTCTGTGCTTCAATTTCAACTCAAGCAACTGAATTATTTGTCTTTTCTCTTTACATGGTTCCCTTCTAAATCATTGCTTGTGTCAGTCTAACATAGTAAGGCATTACAGCCCAGCAATCTGTAACAGGCATGCTCACACTCCCTCTTTTTAGTTGCCTGCATGTAAAGGAAGGGTGGAGAAATCACGCATCTCCCTTTCCCTTTGTCTGTCAGCTGACTTAGGATTGTCTATGGAGTTCGCAACTACTTAAAATCGTAGCATCATAGCATCGCTTTGGTTGGAAGAGACCTTTAAGATCATCATGTCCAACTGTTAACCTAGCGCTGCCAAGTTACCACTAAACCATGTCCCTCAGCACTACATCGACGCATATTTTAAATACCTCCAGGAATGGTGACTCCACCACTTCCCTGGGCAGCCTGTTCCAGTGCTTGGGAACCCTTTTGGTGAAGAAATTTTTCCTGATATTCAATTGAAATGTCCCCTGGTGCAACTTGACACCATTCCCTCTTGTCCTATCCCCTGTTACTTGGGAAAAGAGACTGACCCCTACCTCGCTACAACCTCCTTTCAGGTAGCTGTAGAGAGTGATAAGGTCTCCCCTCTGCCTCCTTTTCTCCAGACTAAACAACCCCAGTTCCCTCAGCTGCTCCTCATAAGACTTGTGTTCTAGACCCCTCACCAGCTTTGTTGCCCTCCTCTGAACATGCTCCAGCACCTCAATGTCTTTCTTGTTGTGAGGTGCCCAAAAGTGAACACAGTAGTTGAGGTGTGGCCTCACCACTGCCAAGTACAGGGGGACAATCGCTTCCCTAGTCCTGCTGGCCACACTGTTTCTTACGCAAGTCAGGATGCTATTGGCCTTCTTGGCCACCTGGGCACACTGCTGGCTCATATTCAGCTGACTGTCAACCAACACCCCCAGGTCTTTATCTGCTGGGGGGCACACTGCTGGCTCGTATTCAGCTGACTGTTGACCAACAGGTCCTTTTCTGCCAGGCAGCTTTCCAGTCACTCTTCCCCAAGCCTGTAGTGCTTCATGGGGTTGTTGTGACCCAAGTGCAGGACCTGGCACTTGGCCTTGTTGAACCTCATACCATTGGCCTTGGCCCATTGATCCAGCTTATCCAGATCCCTCTGTAGAGCCTTCCTACCCTCAAGCAGGTCAATGCTCCTGGTGTCGTCTGCAAACTTACTGAGGGTGCACTCAATCCCCTCATCCGGATTGAGGCCTACTTAAAATAAGTGAAATTTTCTTCAAGTGAATGCTCTTTATCCTTGGATAGTTTGTTTAATTATTTTTATGGCATTCCTAGGTATGTTTTTGTGTTCCCTTTAACTTATGAAGGCTTATTTCCTTCTTCAGTGGGCGTATCCATTTATGGACAAAGAAGGTAATTCATTGGACACTGGGCTTCTTGGGGTCCTTGTTTATGCAGTGCCTGGGGCTGTGCGACAGGAAAGGCCCTTTGGGGTGTGCTGTGCTGTTTTTGAGTCATTGCTTCAGAACATCATTCCACGTAACTCCTTGTAAGGAGCCAAGAGAAACTGCAGGAGGAATAATCAGGATATCACCCTCTGTGCTTTCAGGTCTTGCTGTCTGTTCTAGAGAAGCCCTTGGTTTATCACTTGTACTCAGTGCTTTCAGGCTGCATGCTATGTCTTCAGGCAGAGTGCCCAGCCTTTGTCTACCTGAAGTTTGAGCCAGTAGTCTTCAGCAGTTTTCCAGCTCTTGCTGTCTTCCAATTCAGTTGCTCTCATTTCTGATTTGAAATAGATTTGGGCACACTTTGCAGCCTGGTGTTAGGCGAAATGCGTAGGGTTGCGGAGGGAAGACATGAGCTCTAAATACAGTGACAGAGGAAAGAATGTTCCAGAAAAATGTAAGGACTAGTAGAGATGTAGAGTTTGTAGATACAGTCACGACACTCTTAATGCAAAGTCTTTTGGTGGCCCTGTTTTATATTAGAGTATTGCTTTGGTCTGGATGAATGGACTGTATGTCTGGAATTCGCATCCGCACTGTACTAGCTCATAACTAACTGACAATATCTCTAAGACTCAGGTTGCCTGGTATAGCTTCAGTCTTCATCCTGTTCTAACAAGATGATGACACTATCATCCACCTCTCATCATTCATGTGAGCAACTTTGGACATAAGAGCTCCTCTGTGGTTTGAGGACATTGTATGTACAGGTGACCAAGAGGTGCAATCTCCTAAGAGGGATTGCTTTCTCCCAGATGCGAGTCGGTCTCCTGAGGAACACTGGCAAAGGAAGGATGCAAGAAGTCAAGGGAAGTTCAAGTCCCTATGAAGCTGTTTGTTCATTATGCTTAATTTTTATCTTTTCACCTCAGGTATATACAGTAGTATAGTATTTCTCAGGAACAGCTTCTGACAGTTCTATATGACATCCTTTGAGAGGGGGGATTTCCAAAGGAGGTCTTTCTGCTTTGGAAATTCACAGGAAGTAACATTTCTCCCTATTCCATATCAAGCATGGGTTTTTTTTTTTTATTTATTTTATTTTTTTTTAGGCTTTTTATCACTTCCATTACTTCTCCATTTATTGGTTTCCACGAGGGACTATTTTTCTTCAGTCGTGCTGTATTTGAGTACTAGGAGCCCTATTCTGCTAGGAAGTGTGCTGGAGTGTATTTGAGGTATTCAAAAGCTGTCTGGACATGGTCCTGGGGAGCTGCCTCTAGGTGGCCCTGCTTGAGCAGGTGGGTTGGACAAGATGACCTCCAGAGGTCCCCTCCAATCTCAACCGTTCTGTGACTCGGTGGTATCCTTCAGAAATTCTTTTGGGTCTGTAGTCAGTTGCTTCCATCTGCACCTTTTAATAGTCTTCCTTTTGTTAACCTTGGATCTGCAGAGGAACGGAACAGTTTGATTAATTTTGTGAATCTTTGTGCAGACTGTTATTGGGATTAGATTATTATTTTCTTATGTTGGGAAGCTAACCAGCTGATACATTTTTGTTCCCCAAACTGTTTGTGAAGGAATGTTATTTCTGTGTGTACCTACAGTAACAGGGCTTTGCTTTCAATTTTTTTTTTTTTCTCTGCAGTGTCAGTCATTGTAGGGAAGCTATGACACATGTCTTTGAATAGAACAAAATGCAATACGTTAAACAAGACCCTGACAAAAATTTAGAAAATGTGATTAGTAAGTGTTTAGACATGACGGGGCAACACAGACCCCAGATCAGAGCAAAACCTATAAAATTTTGTCAGCATTGCAATAAAATATTCCAGGTTAAATAATTTGGGAATCTTGATAGATGCTTGCTATTTTATTTTATTTTTTTTATTATTCTCCCTTAGGTTTATTTAAAACTTGGTTTAAGAAAAGAAATTTGGATGCAAGGCCAATTCACACTATTGTGGATTCTTTTATCTCAGTGTCTGTATATCTTTCTGGCCTCAAAATGTTACGTCTTACGCTATGAGCTTTCTTTCTTAATTAAGTGGAATTTTTTTTTTTTCTTTGTCCTTGATCCTATAGAGTGATACCATGTACATACAACTCAGCAGTTTATCTGCATGACTTCTGTGTATTTTCCTCTGGGGTGTGCAATATTTTGAAGATGATGACCAAGTCTGGAAGACATCTAATTAGCGTTAGATGCCATTTGGAATCTAATTAGCATGTGTTGGTGTTATGCTCCTGTTTCCTGTATTGGGTGATCTTTGTTAAAAGCTGAGCCGATCACGTTGGGAGGAAGTAGAGATGGGTACAAAACCTTGAGATGATACAGATAACAACTAACGTGCATAATTCAGTGTGTTTCTAGAATAAGCAACTAACCGGGCTACTATTTTATAATACATATTAGATTTTACTTTAGCAGTTGTTACCACTGTTTAAGAAGTGGAAAACTTCTGGGGGAAAAAAATATGCTAAATCCAGACATGGTATAGAAAGAATATAATTGACAGATTTGCAGTCAGTTACACTAAGTCTAGAGTGATGTTTTACTTAGTAGTGTTTTTGTCAGAAAAGATTCAGCCCTTGATCATGACTAAGACATTAGCAAAGACATGTTGTTTATTTGCTTCTTGGAGATAAGCTTGAGGATTTTGCTACTGCTCTGGAACTAGTTTCTCCACATTATCAGTAAAGGTTATTGTATGGCTAATTACATGGCAGTTCAGGTTGATTTGAGAATACAAATGTTATTGCAGAAATAGAAGAGGCTTAGACTATTATTATTTTTAGTGTTCACTAAATCTTCATTGCTATGTTTTTCTTTTTTACTGTGTTAAGTTCAAATGAGCAGGCTTGAAAAGGTTAGTTAGCCACTGGGGATATTAAAAATAAAGTGGAAACTACATTGTTTATACTTCTTAGAATATTAAAAATGCTTTTTTTGATGAATGGAGAAAGAGGAAACAACAAAAACTTCTGGTGAGTCTGTTCGTATTATCACCTCAGGGTGGGAAAGAGATGACTTTTAAATTAGTATGTTTCCATGTGAGAAATCTAGAAGGCATGCAGAAAAAAAAAAAAGAAGGTAGTTTGTAGCTTCAGTTCTGTGTTTGAAGTTAGTCAAAATGTAATTCAAGCAATTGTATTCTGTAGCCACTGTATGACCTACCCAGTGGCAATCAGCCTTCCCCTCCCCCTGCGCCCCCCCCCCCCCCCCT
>VYXH01011757.1:508353-534017 GCA_013397275.1 Burhinus bistriatus | reverse complement strand
CCCCCCTTCAATTTGAAATAGTGCTTAATTTCAAAATAAGATCAAAGATTATGTCTTTCATTTAATTTGGAACTTGTTTGGGGAACTGTCAGGAAAATAATAAACCAGTTCTTTTTTGCACTTCTAACTGAGTGTTTATTCTTTCCCTTTTAGAAAGGGAAAACAGAATATAAGTGCCAGTTTGGTATACTGTAGTGGATGAAGTCAACAGTCCAGCATTCCAGTATAAAGATTAATAACCCTTGCATAGTCCTCCTTCTTATGTACCAGTCTCCACAGAACCCTGAAGAAATACGGGGCTGCTTGTGTTTAGTTTGCATGACTACATGACCATACAGGTCAAATGATAATACAGGTTTTGATAAGCCAACATGCAATGATGGCAGCAGTTCTAGAAAGAGATAATGACAGTCCTTATGTTACCTTGTGCAGTAGCGGTGACAGTAAGTCACGTGTGTATTTCTTCATATTTTAATATCTAGAAATGTTTTCAGATTCTATATGGAATTGGAGTCAATGTTCAGTTGGAAAGTAATAGCCACCTAGCACATAAATTTTGGAAAATAATACCTTAGAAGTGGATTTTTCCCAGTGATACTGCTGTGAAGTCCTCACCATAGAAGTGCAAAGGCAGAGTCATACCTGGAGAAATGCATATCTAATAACAGCTAAAAGCAAGAGCAAATATTGATGTTAGTGTGAAGAAGAGTCTATCAATGTTAAAGGTCTCTCATGGGCAATGAATTGTGTCCATATACTATTGGAAAAGAATGGTTTCAGTTAACCTGTCGGGGGCTGGAATTTATTCATCTAAACCCCCAAGAATGTCCTATGTAAAGCATGAGCAGTTGTGCTTACGCGGTATGTGTTTTGGGATCCATCAAGAAGAAACATGTAAAATGTTCTAACTATGATGTGCCTTTTGATAGGAAACCAGATTTAACTCTAACACTTACATTTGAGTAAGTTTTTTGGTAGCTTTAATTCCCTCTTAAAGCCATATATTGTAATGGGCACTCAGGTTATAGTGACTTACATAACTGAAAGTAAAATGGAGCGGAGTGGGTGGTTTTGCAGAATTATTCAGACGCAAAGATTTCACAACTATGTTCTTAATTTTCAGGATCGATTCAGGTTGTTTTCCCTCAAATGAGGAAGAGTCACATCCCTAAAATTGAGTCTTATTTTTCATTTTTACCACTTTCTGTGAACATTTTATAGTATGGGAAGTTGTCAGTTGTAATGTAAATATTTTTTGCTGTTCAAACCTTCGTATTATACAGCTGTAAATAAATGGCCAGGTTGAATACAGTCTTCATGTCTGTATCCTTCCAGAGAGATATAATATCATTACAAATACTGGGCTCTGAACTGTTTTTTATGCCTGTTACGAGAGCTGCTTGTGTGATGAGAATGCCTTCTGACAAACTGACATGTTTTGATAGGTGCTGAGGTAATTGTACAGATTTTTTTAATTAAGCAAAAATTGCAAGTGGTGTATTCTACAGAAGGTTAATCCCAATATCAAAGTTTAAATGTTAGTTTAGGCATTACTAAACATGACCAATCTCTTCTCTTGTGCATTTTTTGAAGTGTAATGTGAATTGGATGCTGAGGCTGGGCAGCTGTATTATGGGAATGTAAAGTAAGTCGTTGCCTGGCAGCTTGCAGGAAACATGTCTAAATATTTATTTCTGTGGATCTTCAAAGGAATGAGCTAACAAGCAGCTCTTCCTGGATGTTTTCTTTTACATTTTAGTGTCTCTATTATATGAGGGATGCTTAATTATTTTAGAATATTCAAACAAGGAATTACTCTTTCAGTTCTCTTTTTTTTCTTTTTCTTAGACACTTAGTGGTTCACAACTATCAACAACTTAGCCAACCATAAATAATTATTCCTATATGTAGACTTATTTATTCATTCATACAAAAGTTTATTTGGTTAATCATGTATTATGAGAAGTTGATGTCTGTCTTTTGAGACCTTAAGAAATAATTGCTATAATTATTCCTTTATATTTTTACAATATTTATATAGTTATTTTAAAGGAACTAGTGAGTCATTTGAGTTATTCTATATTTTAAATCTGATACACTAGGCTGTATTTTGCTGAAGGTTTTTATATTTACTTTCACACATCTTTCATGTGTTTTTGTATATGATATATCTATGTATCTGTATGTATATATATGTAACTTTGAATGACAAACTGTTTTAAAACTTTCTGTTTTCATTGCACTTCTTGTTTAAGCCAAAGAACATTTAACATATGTGCTAATTAAATTTGATTGCAGTCCTTCAAGTGTCCTTAAGTTAGAAATACGTAAAGATGACTTTGTCGAGTGAAATATAGCTACCCAAGGGGCATAAACAGCTTTTTAAGACCATATTGTTAAAACCCACAGCAATTTAGAGCCAGAAACCGATTACAGGAAGAGTAAACATAGGGAGGTAATTGTGAGCAGCAAGTTGTTGTTGCTAGGTATATGAATTAGAAGGAGGTAGAAAACAAGCTTAAACACTGTTTTGTGACATATGTCTATTGAATTTGGTGGGATTTGAGTTAAGTCTTTACCTGTGTTGCTGATGGGTCTAAGCTTAAATGTGTGCTCAGTATTAAGCATATACTTGGGTTGTAGTTGCACTTTGTACGTGTTAGGAACTTTTACAAAATCCTTGTTCTTGACCAAACTATATTATGTGTTTATGTAGCTACTACAGTGTTTTTACAAAAAGATAGCTGCGACTACAGCTACATTTTTCAAAGGTGATGATGAGGTGTTAATCGTAAATGAAATTATTTTACAGGATACTAAATTTTGCCAGCATGTAAATCTTCCTTTAATGTATTGCAGCCTAGTTAGCTGTCTCTGGTGCCCTCTAGTGTTCTTTTTACATGCACAAAGCATAGTTAAAGAAAAGGCAAGCTACCGTATTTGCTTGTCTTGTTTAGTTTTTTCTTTATCAGCCTTCATCCCTTGTTTTCCTATAAGTGTTAAAAATGCAACAGAAAAATCCATTAATCTTTTATCATCTCGGCTCATTTGCTTCTATCATGATGTAGACTCAGGTATGATGTGCAAGGCCATCTTTTCTGAGAACACTTGTCATGTGATGAAGAGATCTTTTATGTTACAAGCATATTGTGAAGTCTTGTGTGTTATTTATGCTGAAGTCTTTTTGAATTGCTTGTCCTGATAATCAAGTCTCTATGATTGCATTTTCATGCTTTAAGGGTTAGTTTTGTTAACTTTCTAACTTGTTTTGGTAAATAAGGAGATCCAAACAGTTACTTTATGCTGTAATGTTGTTCAGAGTTTCTGTAGTTTATTATATTTTCTGTAGCATTTCAAGAGATATTAGTGCTCTCACTCATGCGCTCTTTCTATTGGTGTCTACTGGTGTATCGGAAACCCGTGACAAATACAAGTTTGGTGCTTATTACTTGTGCACAAGAGAATGGCAGACAGTTTAATTCCAGATTTAGCTGGTTTTATTGCTTGATTCTTGGATCTGTCTTCATAAACAGTATGAGAACATGACACTTCAGCTTTAATACCTTATATTTTTTTCCTGGTTAAAATTGAGATTGTGTTTGTTTTTATTTAATCAGTGAGTTTACCTTTTTTAACAACAGATCGGAAGTTCTACATCGGTATTTACAAACTGTAAAGCATGAATCAGAATTTGTATAAAGGAGTCACTTTCATCTCTTGTGTAAATGTGCACATACATAACTTGGATCCACTGGGTATTTTTATAAAATTACTTTTTCAGATCTAGTATAGTCTACCACTGTATAAGCTAAATCTCATATTTGTGAGAAATACTGGAGTGATAGTTCTGGAAGCAATCTGGCTTAACCCACAAAATTAATTATTTTGAGGCTTGCACAGGACCCAAAAAAAATTTGAATTGCTCTCTCTTAGTACATAATTCGTGATCTAGGCAAAACACTGTTGATCAAAATTGTCACATGCTTCTGTTTTTGGAACAACTATTCTGTTAGTTCCAAGGTAGACTTTTTTGATCCTTAGTCTTTTAGTTAATAGAAGATAACTGTTTTCTTTGCTGAGAGACAAGAGTAAGATAAAGGCTTTTGACACTCTTAGACTGGAAAATGAAGTGCTATTCTTTGGAACAAATTCAGATGCTTGATTTGAATGCATAAATAAAATATCAATGTTTTCAAAGAAGCAGAAGATATCAAAATGGTCACTTAGGACTCTTATTGTTAGCCATCACTTGTTTTCACTAATTTCTAAAATAAAACTTTTAAGCCTCAGGAAAATATTTGTTTTATATCTGATTTCAGTTTTAGTAAGCTTAGGACCATAGGCACTGCAAGTGGATGTTAATATTAGTCAAGCAAACCTGTAAATCAAATGTAACTGTGCCTTAAACTCTGCCAGTTAGAGATTCGTATGTTACAGACACCACATTTTTAGCACTTAATAGGAGAAATAGCAGTATATTGTGAATCAGTTTTGCATTGTATTGCAGTACTGGGAGAAGCACTTGGAAATAACTTAATTGTTCTGGAAATGCAAAAAGACCCTTTTGGACTTTACTTTCTGAGTACCCTTTTTAGAAAGGGGAAAAATATAACTCGTAAAAAGCACTGGGGTTAGCAAATACGTTGTGGGGAGGGGGGGAAGTAAAGAAAATTATAGCTGCCACCAGGAGGAGCAGTACTAAAATATTTGTATTTATTTACTGGCACAGTCCTCTAGTGCTGTAGCTGTAAACTATCTGTATCTTTGGGAATATCATAAATTTTTAAGGGTAGGGTGTTTTAGAATGCAACTAAAAAACCCAGAAGGAACGCAAATGAAGAACTTTAATTCTTTTCCAGATTATAATTTGTAAAAATATTATTCTTTTGACATTTGAAATTTTAATCACAGATTTAGATCTGTATCCTGGTTTCAGTACGTTATGTTGTTAGGCTAGACTCTCTGAATCACAATTAGATCTGTTTTTCTGTCTCTTAGTTGAGACATAATAGAATAATTTTCAGGTGTATTGGTATTGCTATTAATTACAATTCTCAGTATCTGCTTAGACCAACAGTTAGGGAAACAGGCACTGAAGCAATGTAGCTGGCTCATGCACTTATGTCTATACTGGAGGCAAATTGTCTGCTGCTGTGTCAGGGAATGACAGGAAAGGAACAAGTTCAGTAAGAAATAGAAAGTGCCAGATCTTGTAGGGTTTTGAGACTTGGGTGAGTTTTTTAGATTTTGATGGGGTTTTTTTGTGTGGGTGGTTGTTGTTTTTGGGGGGTTGTTTTTTTGGTTTTTTGGGTTGTTTTTTATTTTTTTTTTTTGGGTGTGTGTGTGTTTGATTGGTTAGTTTTTGTGTGTGTGGTTGGTTGTTTTTTGTTTGATGTTTTTGGGTTTCTTTGCTTTTTTTTTTTTCCCTCCTTGGGTGATAGAATCATAGAGTTGTTAAGGTTGGAAGGGACCTTTAAGATCATCAAGTCCAACCATTAGCCTAACCTGACAAAACCACTTCTAAACCATATCCCCAAGTACCACGTCTGCCCCTTTTTTTAAACACCTCCAGGGATGGCAAATCCACCACCTCCCTGGGCAGCCTATTCCAATGTTAGATAACCCTTTCAGTGAAAAATTTTTTCCTAATATCCAACCTAAACCTCGCCTGGCTTAACTTGAACCCATTTCCTCTCGTCCTGTCACTTGTCACTAGGGAGAAGAGGTCAGTCCCCATCTCTCTCCAACCTCCTTTCAGGTAGTTGTAGAGAGTGATAAGGTCTCCCCTCAGCCTCCTCTTCTCCAGGCTAAACAGCCCCAGTTCCCTCAGTCGTTCCTCATAAGACTTGTCCCCCAGACCCCTCACCAGTTTTATTGCCCTTCTCTGGACATGCTCCAGCACCTCAATGTCTTTCTTGTAGTGAGGGGCCCAAAACTGAACACAATACTCGAGGTGGGGTCTCACCAGTGCCGAGTACAGGGGGATGATCACCTCCCGAGTCCTGCTCACCACACTATTCCTGATACAGGCCAGGATGCCGTTGGCCTTCTTGGCCACCTGGGCACACTGCCAGCTCATATTCAGCTGGCTGTCCAGCAACACGCCCAGGTCCTTCTCCGCCGGGCAGCTTTCGAGCCACTCCGCCCCAAGCCTGTAGCGCTGCATGGGGTTGTTGTGACCCAAGTGCAGGACCCGGCACTTGGCCTTGTTGAACCTCATACCATTGGCCTTGGCCCATTGGTCCAGCCTGTCCAGATCCTTCTGTAGAGCCTTCCTACCCTCAAGCAGATCAACACGCCCGCCTAGCTTAGTATCATCTGCAAACTTACTAAGGGTGCACTCGATCCCCTGTCTAGGTCATTGATAAAGATGTTAAAGAGAACCGGCCCCAGCACTCATATAGAAAATGTGTATAGTCCATCACATTATTCCTGAAATGCCGTGATGTTATGTGCATAATCTAAATCAGACTTCGGAAAAGACTGGGATTTCCCATTAATGTTTTCAAATATTGATATTCCATATGCATGTTATAATTCACTGACTGGATTGTCATTAGTTCTGTTTCACATTCCTGCCCCATTATCGTCACTGATTTAAAATGCTCTTGTATCTCTTCATGATATTAGCTCCCTCACCCACTGAGTAGTTAAGTATGTGCTCTACAGATATTTTTCCGCGTAATTTCAACAAGGTATTTTGCTCACTCTTTTGACAAAGGTTTTTAAAGAGAACTAAATACGTGAAATACGCTGATTTGATTTTCTGTTTCTGAAGTGGACCTCCACAACTATTTTGGAGGATTATTTAATACCTAAATTGAATGAATGTCTGTCATCTGGGTCCTGTGTGGAATGTAAGATGCTAGGCATGATATTTAGTTAAGGGTGATCAGCACAAATCCTTGGTGACAGTCCATTGCAAAACAACCAAATCACTTTCTATAAAGCGCGGTAATGATTTTGGAACCCAAGGAGGTATCATAGAATAGTTTGGGTTGGAAGGGACCTTTAAAGGTCATCTAGTCCAACCTTCCCTGCAATGAGCAGGGACATCTTCAACTAGTTCAGGTTGCTCAGAACCCCATCCAACCTGACCTTGAATGTTTCCAGGGATGGGGCATCTACCACCTCTCTCGGCAACCTGTTCTAGTGTTTCACCAAATGCTGGAATAATAACAGGTCGCCAAACACTGGAATAAAACTATAATGGATCATGAAAATCACCAAGCGAATCAAAACTGGCTGCTGATGCAAAGTGGGCATGTGGGCCATGTTTCTGGTATATCCACCCTGCTGTATATCTGTGAGAAAGAATAAAGTTTTTATTCTTCCTTAATAGGAACATTTTTTTATTTTGTAATTTCTTTTAAAGTTTTAAACCTGGAAGTCTAGCAGTACAGCTAGGTCACATGAAGATATAAAACTAATGAATAAGCATCTAAATGATGGCTTAACTTTGTTTTTTCTAAATGATCTGCTGCATTCTGACAAATGTTTCTTCATAGGATGAAGATGAGCTGGACTCTCACACCATGGTGAAGACCAGTTCAGAGAGCGCTGGTACCATGAGGGCCACAAGCACGATGAGTGAAGGTGCTCAGACAATGATTGAACACAACAGTACTATGTTAGAATCGGACTTGGGGACCATGGTAATAAATAGCGACGACGATGAAGAGGAAGATGGGACTATGAAAAGTACGTTGTTAATTTACTTTTCTTTTAATGATGTAATATGTTTTCTAATACTGCATGAGAACGTTGTATCATCAGTGGCTTTTAAGTGTCAAGTTCTGTGGTTAAAAAAGGAGGAGAGGGGTGTTTGTGTCTCTAAGTACTCTCTATAGTTTGTGGATAAAGAGGTGACTATAGTGGGAGATTCAAAGCAGAAGCCTTGTTTTTGTGCTTTGCTAAGTCTCTCTGGAGGACTGTACAATTAGCCTTCTGTGAACTCTTCCTTCTACTGCTTGTCTCTTGCTTTTTTGCCTCCTGTCTCACATGCATTTGGACCAGTTCCTTGGAGCTAAACTAAAGTGATGTGATTACATGAGAAGCTGCTGCTTCAATGTCAGTGGTCCTGGGAACTTGTTATAACTCTGCATGGATTCAGCAATTGGTACACATGTTGCTGCAAAATTGTCTTGTAACTCATGATCAATTAGCAGATTTTTATTTTATAACTGAATGTTATTATTTGAACACATGTTGGAATGTAATTCAATTATGCTTGATTTAAGGCAGTCATCAAAAGATGGCTAAAAACTAAGTAAAAAGTCCAAATTGACTTCAGCAGCATGTGAGGGAGTAGGTAACAGAGAGGAAAAAAAAAATTGCAAATGTTTTAAAGTATAAAATTGTAAGTTACACCAAAATATGCATAAATAGGTGTTTGTTAAATAGTTAACTTACATACCTATGTATTGATGTGCTCATTATTTGGCTGAAGACTACTGCAGAATGAGGCCTGCTGAATTTAACAGAATTACTTGCTTGAATGGGCAGGATCAATAGGTGAATCTTACTCAGGCTGTAGGTGCCTGATTCATGAGGTACAATGTAATGTTTAACTCCAGGCAATTGTTTGGGGGTGTGGGGGGGTAATAAATAAAACTAATGTCTCGAGAGGAAATCAAATAAATAGCTTTGTTGAATGCTTTATGGCAAACGTGAAGTTGCATTTGCATTTGCATATATACACCTATTGTAATTTGTGCAAGATTAGTTGGAAGTGCAAAGCAGGAATGTGTTTTCTTTGTGGTTTAACGTACAGCAAATTGGAAGGAAGGAGGGGTTTTGTTGATTTTGTTGTTGGGTTTTTGTCATTTGTTTTGTTGGTTTGGGGTTTTTTTCCTAGTATTCTCAGCAATAAGATAGCAAACATACCTGTTGATTAGTGATTAGTTTAAGTAGGATGATTCACCTCATGAAATCACTCAGTACATGCTTTAATTTGTTTTTCTGCTGAAACAGAGTATTTGCCTATTAAACTGTAAAGCTAATAGAGAGTACAAGCGATCTCAAATTTGTCAATTTCAACAACTTAAGGAAAAGATAAGTGATTAAAAAAAAAAAACCCAAAGAGAAAGGTATTACAAGCAGATTTGGAGTAAAGGATAATAAAGTAATTCTTAGGGTGGAAGTATTATGAAGTAGAGTTTTGTGTGGCCTTTCAAATCACTTCAGGCTTAATAACTATCCATGTAGTTTTTATACAAGCTGAGAGGAAAAACCTATTAGTATGCCAAAGAGATCAAAAAAGTGTCATTAGGTTTGCACTGCAATCTTGTATCCATGTCCTATTTGTCTGCTATGTTGCTGGAGACATTGTTTTTAAAATGTACTGTTATTTTCCATTTTTAATTGATTCCAGTAACAGTCTGAAGTTAGAAAGGGAATTACCTTTATATACCTTGGCATTTAGTCAGTATAATTCTTAAACCCATTCTTCCTTATAGTCAAACAACAATACATAATCTTTGGGACAGCAGGTTTCCTTCCCTTCCCTCCCCCCCATAGGTGACTGCCTTGAGACCTGTAACTCCAGCAAAGGAAAGCCAGCAAACTGGAGGTAGCCTGATGGCAAGTGATGGTTTCATCATTCAGCTGGCAAGCGACAGGTTTTGTTCCAGCACTTAACTTGCTGAACTTTCTTGTGTTTTGCATTAGACACCCATTGATTAAAAACTAGAAATAATTCAAGAATGGGACCTCCACATCTCTCAGCTGAAAATAAATATAAATCATATGCACTGTAGCTGATCGTCCTCTGGTTCTGTGATTCATGTGCTATTGGCTGAATAGTGTCCTAAATAAAAGTCACCAGGAAGGGGCATACAAATCCTTGCTCTCCTTGAGAGGCAGACATAGATTTTGTGCTTCTTTGTGCTCGACAAAGACACAAGACTTTGGAGACTGGTTGCTTTTTTCAATGTACCTTTATAGGCAAGGTGGACACTTTCTAGATGTTTGTGTGGTTTGGTTATAATAAATCAGAACAGGTAGCTTAAAAATGCTATTTGATACTTCTGAATAATAGAACATTGCAAGCAAGAAGTTTGGAGAAATAAACTTAGTGAGCTAGGGAAGAAGGATTTCATTTCCTTCCTAGAGACAAAAAATATTTATGACAAACTTCTTTTTTTTTTTTTTTAATTGCTCTTGTGTTTTGTTTCGTGTTTTGTTTCCTTCTGCCTTTTGTTTCCCTGCTCAAGGACAAAATAAGAAACAATAATAGGTTTTTATTTATAAATGCCCATGCTTAGAGGCTTCTGGGAGCCATGACAGAAAATAACTAAAACCATATTTTTTCACAAATAAGGAATTGTGCCCAGATAAAATTGGGATTTGGAACAAAAAGAGGCCTGTCATCCTACCCCAACGTACAATATACAGCCTAGCAATAAACAACATTTATGCCTTCTTGCTTAGTATGCCTGTGCGTGCTCTGAGCAGAGACTATGCGCTATGTGCCTAGAAGGAGGGAAGAAAATGCAGGATGCAGAGAGGTGGGAGGACAGACCTTAACTTTAGGTGGTGTAATGTGGACTGGAAGAAAGAGTGGGATTGATGGAAGGTAGCACTACTTTTGTTCAGCTGCTTGGATTGTACTTACTTTCATGTAGAAGCTTTTTCATATGTCAGTTCAGAGACTGGTATTTAGACCAGCTTCCCTGCATTCCCTTTGTGGATTTTCAGCAAGGCTTATTGTTAGGGCTTTCTGTTTCACCAAGACTACTTCTGATTGTTCTTTCTCCTTTTCATTTACACCACCCCTCCACCCCCCCCCCCTTTTTTTTTTTTCCTCCTGTTAAATGTATATTTGCTGTCTGCTTTGGACTGGCAAACAAGCTGCCTCTTCTTGCAATTTGGACTTATTCTGGGTTTCTCAGTGTTGCTTCAGACTTCAGTGAAGCTTGTAGATAGTTCATGGTTGGTAATGAATATATTAAAAGAAGAGGACAGTGAACTAATGAAGTGGCATTTGACAAAATTTAGAAAAGTGATCGGGTTTTTATTACTTTTTGCCCTATAAGATGTGAAATGTCTTCAGTTTAGTCTGTATAATTCTTAAACATTCTTCCTTCTTGTCTAACAAAAGAATATAATCTTTGGGACAGCAGGTTTCCTTCCCCTCCCTCCTCCCCCATAGGCGACTGTCTTGAGACCTGTAACACCAGCAAAGGAAAGCCAGCAAACTGGAGGTAGCCTGATGGCAAGTGATGGTTTCATCATTCAGCTGGCAAGCGACAGGTTTGGTTCTAGCACTTACTTGTTGAACTTTCTTGTGTTATTGTATTATGGGATCCTTGATTACAGTGAGACATGCACCTACAAAGGAGAATTAATGAGTTGGTTTTACTTACTATTTTTTAGTGATTTCAGTCCATGCAGTGTAAGAGATTGTGCCATACTCTGAGTCAGTCTCCTCTGTAATGGGAGGTGGATGCTTGGGTAGCTCTGCAGTGATGCTTTGTAACTCTTAGAAAGGCCTAAGTCCTACACCTGGTTTTTCAGCTGAAAAGCAAAAGCTATTGATATGCTTTTTATAACAACCTATGACCCAGGTCCTATACGAATTCAGCAAGGAAGCTTAATTATGGGCTGGTTTCAGTGGCGCTATAACATAGGCATTGTTATTTCATGGATGTAGTTTTCATCAAGCATTTTTACTGTGCATGTTAAGACAGTTTGTTTGATGCTATATGCGGGTGTACTAATACTTTACCCCTGTAAATATAGAAAGAGATGATAGGTGTTTCCAAGCCTATTCCAGTCCTTGAGCCCTCTCCTGTGAGTGGTAATAAAGTTGTTAATTTGTGCCACTAGTAGTAGTATCTTTTACAAATGGGAATTTTTTTCAAAGAAAAACATCATGTTTGCAACTCTGCTTCAAGAGCTGTTGCAAAATGCTAGCTTAACAAGGATTTTCTTTGTTTTGTTGAAAACTGAAATAAAATCTAACTCAGCTGGAAAGAACTAATGGGTTTATAATAGTAGTGTCATTGAGTATTTTTTCTTCTTCTCCAGAAGGTGGAAAAATAGAACAAAAGTTACTAAACTAGTTTTGCAAGTCTCGTTCTCAGGAAGCAAACCAATGTTTTGTACAGGAAACTCTTCCCCACTAAAAAGCCCTTAAACTTGAGTTCATAGTCCTTCAAAAAGTCTGTGAAGACTTCAGCTGGTGGAAAAATATGTGGAATTTCCCTTTAAATGCCAGCTGCAATTACTTCTGATAAATAGGTATATTATAAAACAAACAAAATTCTGAATGAGGCCTGAATTTGAATGAAGACTTGGGTGCATAAGTCACTGTGATATGAAAACTGCAGACTCAGTAACCACTTTGTCACACAGCCCTCTGTAGTCAAACATTTCTTAGATAAATCCTTTGGTAGACTCCCAGCTGCTCTGGCCTAAGGATCTAGTCATCTAGTTTCTACTGATGCTTCTTTGCAATTCAGAAACTAAGTAGACTGACCTCTCATTCTCTGAGGTGGTTGTCTAATAGGCATGTATTAGCAGCAGAACTCGTCCACTCATAAAATACAGTCACAAGTTCTGCTTAAAATATGGCTGAAGGAGGTGGCTGTGGCAGTGTCGTGGTTTGGGCAGGATTGGCCCCATCAGGCGGAACGACAGATGCTCTCTCTCTCCTGCTCCACTTCAAAGTTACTGAACAAAATCAGTCCTGTTTTACCTCAAACCAGGAGAGGCAGCTTCCTACATGGTAGTTCACTGTTAAGTGCATTTGCGCCGAGACTGAGGTCAAAATTCCAGGCTGTCTTCAACCTTATTGTATTCAAAGCTCCTGTCTCCCATTTCCTGGGAGAATTACTGCCACTATGTTGTAGGCCACCTTGTGTGGTGAGAAAGTAGTGATAGGAATGTATGAAATATGGAGCCTGTGTAGTATATGTTGGTGTAGAATCTGTTCTAGCCTTTGTGGTAGAGGTGATAGTCCAAAGAAGGCTAAAAGCTGATTGCAGTACACCTTCTCACTGTAATAGTGACAAAGCAATACATTTTGAGGGAATAAAGATACTGACAGGATCTTCACAGAAGCACTGCAGACAGGAGAGCCTGATCCCCTAACTTCACTGAAGAGGCAGCAGCTGGAAATGTTCCTCAGTTGAGTGGCAGATGGAGATCCCCAGGATGGGGAAGGCTGTGGAAGCTCGTGACTTTTGGCAAAATGAGGAGAGCATTCCTCTGTAGATTTGCAGCTGTGGAAGAGGTCCAGTGCACTGGTAGTAACAGAGTGAGAGAAAGACTATATGAAATCGTAAAAAAAATCCCAAACAAGCAAAATACCACCACTACCCACCCGCTCCCAGGAAATTGCAGTGGGAGACTCCCTTTTGTAGGAGATGAACTCCCTTATCTGCTAACCTTACTTGCTATCTAGGAAAAGTTATTTCTTGCCTAAGGCCCAGCCCCGCAACATTGAAAGACTGCCAGAGCTTGTCCATTGCTTAGATTGCCTCGTGCTGCCCATCCACGTGGGCATGTGCCAATGATACTGCCAGAGGAGACCTTGAGAGTGACCTTAAGAGGAACTCCAGGTTTGCAAGGATGTTCTTGATCATGATGGTGAAGGGAAAGCCTTGGAGGAGTGGATGGATCCTATGGGTCAATGCTTAGTTGTGCCTCTAGTGTTGTTGACAGAAGTTTGACTTTTATGACCACGAGGCCCTCTCTGAGGATCAGGGACTGCTGTGGAGAGATGGGTTCCACCTGACAAAGTAGGGCAAGCATGTTTTTTGCCAACAAGCTGGCCCTGAGTTAACCAGACCACAGTGGGGGAACGTGTACGTGGCTCAGTCCAACACAGAGTATGGAAACTTAACAACTAACAATAGAACTTTTAAACAGATTTAAAATCAATTTAGTATTAATATAATACTCTTCTGTTGGAAATACATCACTACGAAAGCATTTTTCTTTATAGATGACATCAACTGAATTTGATCAAAACATGCATTAGAATGGAATGTACATTCCTTCTTATTTTGAAATGTGTGTTTAGAGTTACTTTACACTGTTTCAAAACTATATAGGTAATAGAGTTGGTGTTGTGTTATGTCACTGCCTCATTCTTTTTATCCAGCATACTTTTTGGAAGAAATTCTGTTACATAACTATTTGGGGACATCCCAATTGGCCGTATTCCTATCAGGGGTATTGCTGAGGTAGAAAGTATGTTTTCAGTGTCCTTGGTGGTCTGTGTTCCATGGCTTGCCAGCAATTTCTCAGACTGCTGTTTTTATTGTGACTTTCTTCCCAAAGCCATCTTGAAGTCCCAGAGTGGGCAAGTATAGACATGGCAAAAGAGATTTGATATTCTTAAGTGCTGAAACTGTGGCAAACATTTTTAAACATGATCATCTCTTGTTGAAGAGCGAACTAAAATGAGAATGACTGGGAAATCCAAATCCTCCTAGAATGAAACAGTCCATTGGACAACAGGTTTTCAGTGCAAGTGTGGAGCGATACTGATTGTGCTGCAGATTTTTTGTGGCAAATACATTGTTTGTGTTACTGGATAGTTGAGTGAATTAGTGGTCCTTAAAGGAATCTTTATGTATTGTACTTTTAAATTTCTTGGTTCTTGGAAGACAATCGACAAGGTACCGCTCCTCTGTTGTTCATGAAAGTTAAAAAAAGTGCTTTCAGATCAAAACAATCTCCTAATAACCTTACATTTTGCAAAAAAAGTGCAACCTACATCAGTTTACTCTGGCATAAAAAGCCTGAGTGTTTTGTAAAGTCAATAAAAAAGAGGTAGGAACCTTCACAGGGCCTTTAAACTAGTAGGTGTCAACATATCCCATTTTCCATGAAATATTAAATAAGCTTTTTTGTGTTAGGTTAGCTAAAGGTCTAAAGTAGAGTCTCTTTTTTCATTTAATTATTTGTAAAAATAAAATAAAACCTTAAAAATAAATCTTTAAATAAATCTTGCATTTTTACATTGTGGAAAAAACGAACCTTGCGACACCTCTGGTCCCATTATTTTGCAGGCAGAATATTTCTGGTTTTGTGTGTGAATTTTTACATTTGCAGTGAAGGAAAGCAGCTCTTGTTCTTTTAAATGGGTTAACTAACTGTATACTAAATTGGAATCGTAAGTGAGTTCTAAATTCCGATTTATCAAAACAAATAGAACAAGTCCTCAAAGTGTAAAATAAATGTGTTTTGCTCATTTCAGTGTAACTTCAGGCCTGTTACTTTCCTTAGTATGCTTTCGATAGCAAGGAATTTGGAGGGGTTGGTTTGTTTTATGTACGTAGGCAATCTTCTGTTACATACATAAGGAAGATATTTATAAATAGCTCTAAAACTTAAGAGCAGTGCTTGGAAAATCTTTAGTGTTTTCTGTTACATGAGAGGAAGCAGACTATCTTACCTGTAATGGGCCAACATTTTGGTACCTCAGAGTTTCTAACAGACACACGGGTAATCTTCTTGTTTATAAGTATGTCTCAAGGATGAAATATAAGTACAACCATCTCAGCAGAAGAGAAATATTGGTTGTGAAAGGCCAGCAATGTGGTGTCCTATCTTTTTGGTACAAATAGTTCCAGGGGTTTTGGGCAGCGATCAGCAAATAATAAAAAGTTTGTATTAAGAAAATGCATTGTATTTCTGTTTTTAATTCTAGCTCCTTCATGCTACTAGGTTCTCTTACATCTGTTTTCTAAATTTATGTTTTGCTAAAGTTTAGGTTCTTCCATTTTGCCCTTTAGTGCTTATTTCTCTAGTTATTTGGCATCCCTGCTGTTCACTTCTCATCCCTTCCTCAGTCCCAGACTCAAGAGATCCAGAAACCTCATTCGTGTGATCTTGAGTTCAGTGGGGCAAACTTGTGAGATTCTGGAGAAGAGGTATCTGCTATGTGATCTGTTAAATTCAGCCTGGAGTTTAGTTCACTGAATGTTTTTGTATGGTTGTAGTTGTCATTAATTAAAAGATGATGAGTAGAGATAACTATGATCTGGGATTAGAAGAGAATATTAGAAAAGAATATGGCCACAACTGAGAGAAAAACAGGTTAAAAAAATAGGAGGAAAAGGTGTGCATGGAAACATGGCAGACTGAATGGAGGCAGACGTCGTGGAGCTGAAGAGAAGCAACTGGGGTCAAATGCAGTAAAGCCTATAGCATAAGTAAGACAGTAGAATAACACATTCAAAAAGCCAGAAGAAATCTTACTAGAACAGAACGATGTAGAAAAAGCAGCAAGAAAAGAACAAGTCAATGTGCTATAAAAGATGGCAGTACAAAAATAAGTATTAATGAAAAAAATAGGCAGCTATTAACCATGTAGCAAAATTAGAATAAATTAAAGAAATCTTGAGTCAGAGGGAATAGGTTACCACAGGAAGAGATGATGAAATAAGAGGTGAAAGAGGAGGGGAACAAAAAAAAAAACAAAACACTTAGTGAATTAATAGAAAATAAATATAAAGCTAGATATGAAGATCAGCAAGCCCTGGTGATCATGTTAAATGCAAGCTCAAAAGATATTTCCAGTGTTTTTCCTTTTCATTTGTTAAAACAAGTAGTTTAAATAAAAGTTCCTAATTATTTTATTATGCTTATAATTAAAAAAGTATAGTTCTGTTCGTGGGTTGTTTTGTTTTAGCTTGGTTATATTTCTCATCCTGTTTTATATTTTACCTGTGAAAATGTATTTTGTGTTTCTCTATGTAGAATATTACACTGAGAGCAAGTACAAGTTTCATGAGTCAGTGCTATACAGAATATAGTCTCTGAGGTGACAGTTATGTAGAACTACAAAAGCATTTCTTATGTTTTATTTATTGTTCTATTTAGTAATGAACTTGCTTTGAAATCCCACAAATGAAAACAAATTTCAGTCATTTAGGGTTGTAGATAAATATTTCTTACATTTGGTTTCATGAAGAGGATAATAGAACGGGAGTTCACGCAGATCTCAATCTGCTTCGTAAAGCTTTTGCAGCCGCATAGATGATGACAAAAATCCCGCAGGGTTTCCACACCATGGAGTTAGGATGCTCTGCAGCCGTCTGTAGAGTGTGATCCCATAATTTGCTGAGTATCCTCATTGGCAATGAATTTAGTTAAGTAGTGTCTAGACACAGTTTGTGCGGTTGTTTTTTGCAAGTTCTTTTTCTAAATAATTTTTAAATCACACCTTTGGTGAAACTGATGGAACTCTGTTGCTTTCCTACAAGTGCCTGCGGACCAGGTCTTGAAGTTAGGGGTATTCAGCACCCAAAGGGACACTTAGCACCTTGTGTTATTCAGTCTCTATAACAACAAATAGATATTGCATGAAGTAACTTCTAGTATTATTTGTATGTGCAACTCTGAAATGTCTTGAACATTTCTCCACGTTGTATCTTGCTACAAAAATATCATTCTTCGGCTATGAGCTTTTGTGCCAAAGATCCTCAGGGGACAAATGGAGGCTTGCACCAGATACAGATTACTATATTAGTTTCTGTAAAATCCAAGACAATTAATAAATGGAGTTTATTTTATAGTGCAGTAAATCTTTGATTTTTAAATAGTTTTAACTTTTTTTTTGCTTTTTGCTTTCAACTAAGGAAATGCTACATCACCGCAAGTTCAAAGACCTTCTTTCATGGACTACTTTGATAAACAAGATTCCAAGAATAAAAGCCCTGAAAACTGTAATCAAAACATGCACGAACCTTACCACATATCCAAAAATGTTTTCCCTGATAACTGGAAAGTCCCTCAAGATGGAGACTTCGATTTCGTAAGTACATTTTTATTGTTTACTTTCTTGCATGCTGTTTATTTTATATGTGCCAAAAATAGTTAATCCCTTTCTATACTGTGTTAATACAAGTAAAATAAGTAAACTTTCAAGAATACTATCCAATTATCTATCTTAATGCCTCATCCTGGTTGTTGAAATAAGTACGTTTGCTTAACACAGGATCTTTTTAATGAGGAGTGGTATGTGACACTATGAATATCCTTCTTTGTAATAACTTTTTTTTTAGTATTTTTGTTTCTTTATAATTTATGTGTTATAACAACTTTAAAATTTGACCCTGTTCTATTTAAAAAAATAAAAAAATTGCTACAGGCATGGAATATTGTTGTCATGTTTGCTGAGTATCTCAGTAAAATGATAAGTATTTTAAACTGGATTGGAGCCATTTAATCAATCTCCTTGGGCATGGTTAAGATCACCTACTGTTTTGCACAAGCCAGCTTGTTGCTTCTATTCCAATAGCACACATCCCTCTACATAGAAATATTGCAACATCAGTCTGTCTATTTTACGGTGGGGTTTTTCCCCTTCCAAAATATGTGTAGTTTATTTCTTTTGGTCTATGTTGCAAATTACATCAGGAGCAAAAAGAAAATGTTCTTAAGTTATAGGTTATGCTTAAAGTGAAATAAATAATTACTGTTTTGAGACCTGTAGATAATTATACCTGGTTTTCACCTTTGTTAATTTTTTTAAACTAAATTCTTTCATTCAAATGTTATCTGTTGTAGCTTAAACATGTTCTTAACTGCAGTGCAGTAGCTAACTGTGATCACATGGCACCTTTTTAGAAGTACACTTGGGATTTGAAGAAAAATGTTGTGTTTAATTTTAGGTGACAGCTGTAGGTGTGGGATTTTTTTTTCCCAATTTTCGCTTACTGCATTTCTACATAAAGCTGACTTTTAAATTTATGCTACTGGAGTAAAGCCAGTTAAATAGCACAGTACAAGCTGTTGCTGCTGGAGAGGTTTGATTAAGTTGGATTTTGGTTTGGGTGGTGGGTTTTTTTAGGCTTTTTTGATATTTTTTTTTTTTCTTCTTTTTAAACCATAAAATGCAGTAGTCATCATCCTGATAATTGGCTAACAAAATAATTATTTGCACTATTCACTGGAAAATAACTGGCCTGTATTTGAGTGGGTTTGTTATAGTGGCAATAGAATTACCCTTAGAACAATTTAAAATTCATCCTATCTTTTGCATTACTTGTTAAGAAATGCAAGCAAAAATTATTCTTCTTGTAAGCGCTAAGATCTTGATTTTGTAAGTGCTTATTCATCAATAAGTTGCACATGAATAATCCTGTGGAACTTGTTGACATTGCTTGTACTTAGGAAGTTGCCTTCTTGAAATAGGAATTTCTCCTAGAACCAAACCTGAGGAGTTCTGATCTTCAGAAACTAACTGCTCTCTGTGTTGTAGGCAAACCTTGCCTAGGGGTCTTAGATGGGCAAGTCAAAGACTTCAGAATCATAGAATTATTTGGGTTGGAAGAGTCCTCTAAAGGTCATCCATCCAGTTCGGCTTCCCTGCCATGGGCAGGGACATCTTTCACTAGTTGCTCAAAGACTTGTCTAGCCTGACCTTGAACACTTTCAGGGATGGGGCATCCACAGCTTGTCTGGGCAACCTGTTCCACTGTTTCATGGAAGTTACTTTGATGTGTAGTTTGTCCTTGACTTCCTAAAAAGGCAATGTTGCAAGGCTTGTTGCTACAAAATGATTCTGATTGAAGACCAAATAGGATTTAAATAAAAAGGGAATAGCTATTTGCATGGGCAATGTGCGTAGTTGGGGGGTGGAATTTTGTTTTAAGCATGACGAAAGCCAATTACTTCCATAGTTAAGCCAGCCTAAGAAAGAGTTTAAGAAGACTCTTCAATAACAGATGTACAGCTTTCAGAGTAGTCTTCTCAAGAATACATTTCTCTGGAGCATCCGGTACCAGCTCATGTCACACAGAATATTGGTTTTAACAGCCTGCTGGTTTTAACTGTAGGCAATTATTTTTTATTTATGTATTCTAGAAGCACTTCTATTTATATTTTAGACGGCGAGTGGCAGTATTGGTAAGTGGCCTGCAAGAGAATTTCTGAAAGGCTAAATAGGTGGGCAGCATGCATAATATATTGTCTACTCTTTATGAGATCAACATGAATGTTTTCAGTTGCTGACATGAAGTCTTTAAATGATTCATGGAAGGGATAAATAATGGAAACTTTTTGTACTAAATAATTCCATTCTATTTTGTTTGGAATTAGCCTTAATGGGATCTAGAGAGGGATCCTAACATTAAATGCTGACAGTTGTAATTTTATTTAAAGAAGAGATTGATATGTTAGAACTAAAATATAAATGATCAAAATGTAACTTAATGCTAGTATAGTCTAATAGTACTCCAGCTTTCTATGTAGAAGATGGAGGTTGCCAAACTCATTTGCTGAATGATACCATTATTCTTTCTTACCCATATAGCCTCATAAGCCGTGCATGGCATGCCAGTGCTGGCAGCCGGTAAGCGCTTTACTTGTGAGCCAGGGCAGAATGACAGTGCCATGCTAAGAACTGATACTCGAGAGTATTGAATGGAAAGACTTAGAAGTTTATTAGTGTATGTGTCTAGAGAAGCAGAAATGCCATTGAGGTGGGAGGGAGAAGGGAAAGGAAGAAAAAACAATCCTTATAAATCCCTGCAACTAGTCAGTTTACTTACTTCTATGTATAAGGTGAGACCTGCAGAACTGGGAGCTAAGTCTTGTGTCCAAACGGTCTATTTGCTTTAGGTCACTGATATTTTATCCTATTTCTAGTATATTTTACTGTTTGATAAAACAATACATAGTTATTTTATTTGTTTAAATGTATAAATACATGTAATACAGATATAGCAGTCTTACACACTTGCTGATGTTTTTAGATAATGTAAATAAATGATACAGGAAACTTTTCTCATAAGGTGGATAAATGAATGTATAAAGTAATGCAAAGTAAACTTAGCGCTGGGTCTGGTTTGAAAGTTTTTCTGTGGGCATAGTTTTCTCTCCTGACGTAAATGTTTTAAAAACTCCTTGCCAATGAAAATAGAAGACTTTTCCAAGACAATAGGATGCTTTGGTCATCAATCTGAGCTTTAAAAAAAGTAATTTTAGCAGTGTTTTTTCTTCTATAAGTACATATTTATGCTTTGTTTTTTACTGTTAAAGCACATCTGTTTTGAAATTCAAAAACTGTTCTTATTTCTTTTTCACTAATGCCATATGGGAATTTGAGATCCATCTCTGACTGTTGGTCCTGTGGGCCTTCAGCTCCGTGATCAGTCTGCGGGTGGTTATTGATGTAACCATGAATTGATGAGAAAAAATTGCCACTGCAGACCTTCAGGTTTTACATTGTATTGAATGAGGTATATTGCAAGTAACTTTTGACTAGACTTAATTCTGGTACTGTGTAGTCACCTTGAATATTATGTTATTCCAAATTTACCCTGTTATGTATGCTTCAGGACTAAGGTGCTGGTTTTTTTGTGCGTCAGAAGTGCTTGGGGTTTCTACACTACATTTCTTCTTGCCTTTTAAAAAAAAAAAAAACCCAACAAAGCAACCAAAACAAAACACAACAAAAAAACAACCCAAACAACCCCAAACAGTTTTGAATGTTGTCTTTTCTGTGACTAGGAATTTGTATAAGGTTGCCTTTTTTTGATCTTTGTTTTTGTTGTCTCTTTTTGTTATCTCATGATAAATTCTGAAAACCAAAAGTATGGGTCTTTTGTGTCAGTGAATCTTAGGGAAATGTATTTCTGGGGAAGTACTTGTAAATGTTTTGTTTTGGTTTTTTCTGCTTCAGCCTTTGAAATGGAAGTGTTGAAGCTCTAATTGCATATAAATTTTACAAAAAAGCAGTTAAGTGTTTATTCACAATTCAATGTTTATATTAAACTTTTAATATATATTTTACACTCATGGATCATTATGTTTTTTTCATTTTCAATTAATACTATCAGACTATATGCAACTCTTTTACACGTTTTCATTCTTTTTAAGGGGCATGCAGCAGATGGCAAAATTAAAGCATTATTTTTTAACCCTAATTCTGTCAGTTTTACTTGGGGTTAAGTGATGTTTTATTCACAACAAAGCTTGATGCCGGTAAGTCTAATCAACAAGATACTACTCACTGTGAGGAAAAGTGGCATAATGTGTTTGAATAAATAAAGATGCAGTAAAGCAATATAGTGTATGGGTGTGATATTCGTAGAAATGTTAATGATGCATGGTATAAGCAGCTTTGCATAATAAGGATTAACTGTTTGATGGGCCAACTTTTAGTCTTAGCTCACAGGTCAGCAGTTTGGATCAGAGTGCCAAATTAGAGCAAATCATGTGTTTGTTTCGACCGTCTAAGTGGCCAGTCCTTTTAAGAACAGTTGTTTTTTATAGATGTATATTCGTATGACCATGTTGCTATTATGATAGATTTGTTCGTTCCATGGGGAATGTTTTCCATGAGACATGTACGTGCTGCAGAGAGCTGTGTATTAAATGAGCAGTGTAACTGCAAGGTGTTGCTGAAGCAGCTTGCTCAAATTTTTGTCTTTCACAGTTGAAGACTTTGTGATATTTTGTGTAGCACTTATCACATTTTTATGAGCATTATAGGAGACAGTTTTCATCATAGAAGGTGAACTTTTAATAAGCAGAAGTGCTCAAAATTTTTATTATGTGGAGAAAACCAGGTATATCTTAGTTTGCTAGATTGATGTGCTATGTGTGCATGTTGTTAAATAACCTGCTGCTTAGATTTTTACTGCATCATGACATTTACATCTCATTAAGATGTAAAATTGCCCTGTAAATCCTTCTGCCCCTTAGTAATGTGTGTTAGTGTGGGACATGATGTTAGCAAAGGATTTACATGAACTGCAGTGAAGTGATATCTTAATTGATGATAACCTGTGAATTAACATTACTCAGAATGAGTTGCTAAACTTCATTTGTACTGATTGAATACATTATTTCCTTTTAAACGAGTCATTTACTTTTTATTATGAGATGATGGTGTAAAAAGGCAAATTATTTATTATAGCGATGCTAGGGTAACGATTTCTGTCTTTAGTAGAATTATTTCCAAACAGGAATGGTATCCAGATTGTTAAATATTAAACAGTGAACATGTAGATCATGTTTTGCAATAACTGCAGTATCATGTTTAAGTAGATGCATTTTGGGTGACTTAAAGATTCTGGAATAGCAACAAAAATTTAAAAAGCCATCTGTTACTCTAGAAAGAACATTTCCCTGGGTTTCAAAAAGAACAAATACATTAGAGTATAATCATTGTGAAAGAATATTATTGCAGATACTGAGCACTTTAGTTAACATTTATAAATGTATAATGCGACAATTGATTTGTTAAAAAAAGTAAATACCATAAAATGACTGAAGACCATATAGAATTTAATTAAAACTTCAGTAATAGGCTGAGTTAGCTTCATTGGAAATACTTCTTTGTCCAAAACCTTGGCTGGGTTTCCTCTGATTTTTATTCAAGCAGCAGATGAATTTGTTTGGTACAGACTTCTTTCTGTTTAATGAGGATGAATGTGTTTCATCTATTTTCAATCATTTCAGATTATCCTCTAATTAATTTGAAAACTTTAAAATGAAGTATTAACATATATTCATTTTGCTTTGTTTTTAATTAGTTGCTTGAATAACATGAAGCATTTCCAGATGCTGACAGGAAGAATGTTTTCTTAACTAAGCAAATAAGAAACTTAGGTTTCTGGGTTTGCATGGGCCGTATGCATATGAGATAAACAAAAGTGTTATTGGTGTCGACAGTCTACATGCAGAATTTCATTCATTTCAGTTCAGACACGGCTAACAGGAGAGACTGTAAAATTAATATAATGAATACAATATGCTTTATCTAGCTCATTTTTTGAAGACAGTGCGAACCTCAGCAGTGGAGGTTTTCTGTACCTTTAGTAATAGGCGGCTGGTACAGAAGCTTCTTGTGTGTTGAGTGGTTATTTAAAAAAAGTAAAGGTGTGGGGGTAATTCAATGGGAGAGATGTTCATATTAGGAGTCCACTGTGGATGGTTTGCAGGTCATGGCCGTGGTTTGTTAGACTTACCGTGCAGGTGTTCAGGCAGGCAGTAGGGGAGGTTGTGCCAGCCTGACATGTAAACTAAAAATGTAGAATTGGTTGGGTGTTTTTTTTTCATTCGGTAAAGAGAACGGACCAACCTATTACACTTTTTTAAACTCTGCAAGTCAAATACTGCCTGATTTAAGTAAATCCTTTTGTATATTCTAACTACAAAAGGAGAATTATTTTTCTTGCAGAGAGGAGGGGAATACACTACCTGAGCAGTGTTTCTCCAACTGATATTGAATATTGGGTCCTTTCTCTTTGAATATGTCCCTTCTCCTATTAGTATAGAAGTAAATAATTGAAAATCAAGCCTAGTAATTTGGTCTTATATATAACTAAGTTGTTTAGGCTGTAGACAGAATCAATCCTTTCTGTTTTTCTTAAATCACTGAGTCATTCATTCCAAAGTGCCAGTGCTGTACTTCTGCAGTTTTGGAAGATGGATCATACCGTCTGACAAAGATTATATGAATTTTGTAGCCTAAAAGAGCACAGAAAACACCCTTCTGGGCCGAAAAGCTTTTTACGTTCTTACATGTCAAAAACAGAATTAAAGATTTTTACTTATCACTGACATGTGCTCTGAAGATAAGACAAGAACTCAGGCTTGAATTGCAGCAAGTTATTTGAAGTTAGATAGTAAAAAGAATGTCTAATAGGGTAACAATGTGCGACAGCAGATTGCCTCAGAGGGTTGCAGAAGCTGCCATTATTGTGAGTGTTGAAGACCTGGTTAGATAAACACATCAGGAATAGTTTTGGTGGAGTTGATCCCACTTGGAGCAGGGGATTGTTGTAGGTGACCTCCTGCTGTAAATGTTTCCGATGGGCTTATTTCCTATGGCTTTTTAAGCTACTGCTGACGGCTGATGTTTGTAATCATAAAAGATGTTGAGAACACATAGGCCTTACAAGCTCAAGCTCTCAAAAACAGTGACGTACTTAATTTGTTTATTAGGAGGGTCAGTATTTTGGAGGAGCTAGACCTTGGGTAACCTTGACAATTTTCGCAATTAGCAGTCAACTATTATTTCCAAACATGAGTCTGCCTCTGGAAAATTTCAGCCAAGATTTGGTCAATAAAACTTACCCATGTTTCTCTCCTGAAAGTTTAAAGCATCCCTGCCATCTTATTCTATCATGTTAAAATAGATTCAATGTGCAATGTGTTTTTTAATTACAAAGTAGTTTATAGTGAGAAGACACTTTAAAACTTATTTTTCAGACAACTTTCAAGTTCTTGGTATTGAGTTAAGAATGAAACTACTTTGCTATAAAGAGTTTAAGTGCTTGCATCATCTAACCCTTCTTTTTTTCCTCATTAGCTCAAATGAAGTGTAGCTCTAGAGTATATATTCAGCTGTACATCAGGTCTGTAATTTGTGCATAGTTTAAGGAGAACAAAGGAAAGAAATGAGTGAAGCTGATGAGCTGGGGCAGTGCTGCTGGTTTAAAGTAACGTCTTGTTACCTTAGTAACCAGTTGTCTGTACTAATATACCTCTTTAAGATCATTGTGTAACAGCTAAGTAATGTGTATAGCCCAGAAAGAGCTTTGAAATACTCGGAAAAAACAGTTGTGGCTGAACAAGTTTTAGACGATCCTTTTTTATCCATCAAACCAATTCAGTTTCAGGTCTCTATTCTGTTTTCCCTACAAAAAAAAAAAGGGGGGGGGGGGGGGGGGGGGACTGTCTCCAAATTT
>VYXH01011757.1:450924-500008 GCA_013397275.1 Burhinus bistriatus | reverse complement strand
GTGGGGGTGGGGGTGAGGGGTGTCTCCTTCCCCTTGATCTGGATCATTTTTTTGAAAACAAAAGTAGCGGTTGTTCTTCAGGCACTCTTTAGGAGTGCACCTGTCTCCTGGAAATGTTTTCATTACATTCTTCAGTGAAATTTCCCAGGAGCTTAACAGGAGTTTGCTGGCTGATCTGATGAACCAGTTTTTTTATTGAGACTTTAATGTTGTCTTTACATCCCTTTGTGGATCATCTCTATGATCTTACAGCTACATGTTCACTTCTTAATTTTTCTAATTCTTTTAATGAAAGTAGTCTTTTCTAGTGATTGCCGTATACTTGGGAAAGTATATCTTGAGTCGTATTGGCTTTCTTTATGTTAGAAAAAACTGTATAAGGTTACACTTCCTGTGGTTCTTGCAGAGTGTGATTCGAGCCAGGAAATCAACCTGCCTTTGTTCTTACTGAAGTCACACACCCCCAGGACTGAGACATCAGATATTTTTTTATTTTTTTTGAATTTGGATGAGAAGGTTTAGGAAGATTGTTCAGCTTTTCAAACGGATGGCAAACACACCTGTATGCATAATGAAGTCCCCACAAACAGATAGCGTACTCAGAATAGCATACTAGGTCAGGATCTACTGCAAAAGGGCCAGGGGTGTGATTCATGTGCATAAACCTGAGCACAAGTGTGCTTTAAAATCTGAGGAATGTGTCCATCCCCGAGACTTGCAGATTTGCACTGATAAATTCCATATGTGGTTCTTGTAAGCACAGTGCCATCATGGAGGGCTTCTGGGTATGATACAGCTCTTGAAAGTGGTTCTTCAGTCATTGTTTTCCTTAAAGCTTTACATTTCTTCATCAGTCAGCCTGTGGGTTCAGCTTGTAATGGAACTTCTTCAAGACGTTATATTCGCATGTATATTCCTAACTCTACCTGAAGTCCCATTAAAAATTGCTTGGGATTCTGGGTGTGAGGAACCAAGGATGCACATTTACCAGTTGGTACCTCACATACATGAGCCTTGATTATGTATGCCTATGAATATTGCAAAGGTGAAAAAAAAAATTAAAATTTTTCTAGGATTGTGCATAGAGCAGCATATTTCAAAGGCGTTCTAGTTACTGCTCAATAATTTATTTTAGGTAGTGGTGTGAATTCTTATTTATTGAAAAAAAAAAAAAGGCCCTTTGGGAATTAAACACAGTATTTCAGGAAATATACTTCAATATCCACTAGTTTAATTAAATAAGTGGAATTAAAGGAGAACAAAACATAAGTTTAGAAGTTGTTTTGCTTTTTTGTTGTGTGCTCCTTGGAAAAAAACTTTTTTAAAATGCAAAAATAGTTCGAAACTGTACAGAAAACAGTGGGAAAAAATAGTGGAAGTGGGAAAGGATTGGGGAAGAAAGGAACCTAACTGGTTTTGAATATGGCAGTTCTGATGGGGAACGTATAGAGGGGGACACAACTGGAGGATAATTTAATAAATAGGCTATGTTGTAGTTATGTATGTTTATGAGGAAAAAAGGTAAAGATCTTTAAGATGAGATAACAACAGTTTGGACTGTGCTTATTTAATTTTCTCCTTGAAGAATTCTATGTCTAAATGTGTGGTTCTGTACATAACAACCACTCATTTAAGTTTTGGGGTTGTTAACTTCACACACTATTGTTGCAAGGAAATTAAAATAATGAAACCACTATGAGGCTGCGAGTCTTCGGGTAACATTGGAAACTGCAATGCTTGTTCTCTTTCACTGCCAGGTTTATGGTTTTGATTTCCTATCTGGGCATTAAGAAGAATTGGGATTTTTTTCTTTTTTTTTCAGTAGTAAGGCATTCTGGGACAAAGATGAAGGGAAAAACTTTAGCAGCAATGAAAATTAGAGGAAAGCTTGGACTGTGGTTATTCTCCATGGTAATACACTCTAATTGTAACTGTATTAGAGAAGCAGAGTTGTAGAGGTAAATAGTTGGTGTAATATATTGAGTTATACTTTTATATGCTAATATGACTATAGAAGACATTCACATTCTCTTATTTCAGCAGTTGTTGGTATTTCAGTTAAAACTGAAATTCTTGGATATCCATACAGTATGAAAAAAGAAAGAAAGAAAAGAAAGAAGATGGCTCTTGAAATTGACTAGAAGGGGTTTTTTTTGAGCTGCTGCTTTGTTTCTGTTGTAATAGGTGTAAAATCCCACTCATCTGATAACTACAAAAGTAAAAAACTGAGTCAAAAACTGGTTTACACTTTGCTGTGTAAGACTAATGATAGAATCTGCAACCCTTATTTTAAATGCTTTTTCTCATTTTTTAATTGCTTCCCCTTGCTTGTATGCAAACAGATTCACCTTACTCTGTCTCTTCCTTCCACCTTCCCCTTTACTATAACTGTTGAGCACAACACTGTGTGATAACAGTTGATGAATGAATGGCTAGATCAAATAATTTTTAATCTCGGATGTGACATATCACAAGTTGCACAGGAACCACCCTTTATGTCAGCTATACATTGCCAGTAGATTCTCTGTCAGCTGTGATTTATCACTTTTTCTGGTATGAACCCTGTGTAAACTTAATTCTGATTTAGTTAGATTTTTCTTGCCAGTAATTTGTACTCTAGCTTTCTTATCACTGTAAGATGTCTGCCTACCCCTTGCTTTGCCCCTCTGAGAATTCGTACTGACCTCCTTTGTCCCTCTCATCCCTCTTTGCAAATATCAGGTTTCTACCTCTAATTCAGTGTGGCGTTAACTTGGCTTACCTGTGTTATTTAAGTTGTAGTTTTAAACTTTTGTTTATAATACCACTTCTTCAGTCAGGAGTTTAACTTCAGTTATGTGAGAAACCTGCAGGGTCTCCACAGTAGCTTGCATCTGCTGCTAAATTGTGGGTAGACAGGATAACCTTGAAGACACCTTGTATTTGAGGAAAACTTGCTTCTGCTATTAATTTGTGGGCAGGCAGAATTTCTCCAAAGACATGTTGTACCTGAGTACACTACTACTTGAGGATCATCAATATCTGACCTTAGCTCTTTGGGATTTTCCTAAACAATCTGTAAATATTGACTTTTTAAGTTGTTGGGAAATAATTGTACAAGTTATTTTTCTCCTTCAAATCAAAAGCAGATAGATCCAAAAATATTGTAAATAGGTGGTTTTCTTGCAAACGGTATAAACAGTGACTTATGTAGACTGTCATCATTTTTTTGTGGCCTTTCAAAATTTTTATTTCAGAGAAACTTGAGTTTCACTTTCCCTTTATGTTTTAATGAGCACCTAAGTTAAAGAAAACATGAAGTCACAAAACCACAAAAGTCCACTGGTGATATCCATTAAAACTCAAAATTATTAGAACAATGATTTATTCTTTCAGTGGTTTCTGAGCTTCTTATACTTGGGATGTGTTGATGTGGTAATTCAAGTATGAGTACATGTAAAGGTCATCTTTAAGTAAATTAGCAACTAAATAATGGGTCCAATGTTTTCTTTTCTTGTGTACTACTGTATTATTTTTATTTAGTAAGGTAGTTCTTGTCCAAATGACTATTAATCTGAAAAATTAGAGATTAAAATTATTTACTAAATTATCTTTTCTGTATCCCTACTAAAGTAGGTGTGCTACCAAATGCTTTTTCCAGACTGGCTTAACGTGTTTGAATTGAAGGTACTCCTGTCACTTTCCTTGGGGGCCTGTGTCAACATTTTATAGATCTGACAGCTAAACTATGGTTTTTTATCTTCAGTTTAAAATTTTATGATGTTATGTCTAGTTCTAGCTCTTTGAACAATCTTCAACAATTCTTACTCCTTCAAGGAGGACTAACCTACTCAAGTTATATAGGTTATTAAATCTTCCCTTACATGTCTCTCTTAGGGAGAATATTGCACAAATAAAATGGTATATGAATGAGTGTATAAATACCCACCCCAGAAATTATTATAAAGATTTGGAGTTCATTTCTACTTTGAAGGTCCCTGGACCATAACCAAGTTGTCAGTAGCTGCTAGGAATATGATCAGTTCCCCCATGTGTCAGTTCTGTACTTGCATCATGAGCATCCGCGGGTGGGAATAGCTGGTTCTCCAGGAATAGGACATCTGTCAACAGGCCACTAATTTTAAGTTGTGATAAGCCGTCCTTGGTTCTGGAACCACAGCACAGGAACAAAAATACAGTAACTGCCAGGGGAGATTGGTTGGTCCGTGTGCCATCTTCCCTAAGGAGCTACTTTCCCTACATTGAACGGATGCTAGACAGAAAAGGTTTTTGAGCTCAGAGTCCTTCCTTTTGGACACAAACACAAAACACTGTCAAGTTAAAAAACAAACAAAACCCCTCTGTTGTTTCATGTATGAACTGTTTTAGGATACTATGTAAATAAATTACTGGTTTCACAGAAGGAAGAGGCTAGCCACTGGCAGACAGCAAGGAATTTATCCTCAAGGATGCTGCCAGCGTTATTAAAAGAGTTGTGTAGTGTAGAAGCCATAGATGGAGCCATTATCTTCACTCTCAGTATTTCATTCATGTAATCCAGCAGTTTGGAGGAATGCTTTTTTAGAGTGAATTATTTTCTACTTGGACCATATTGTGATGTCTTATGGCTGGTATTAAGCACTTGAAAGAAGAAAGTATCTTATACTATACATATATTAAAATAGGTTAATTAAGTTCATTGCTAGAAATATGAATACCAACTTAAAGAAACAGTCTTTGAAACTTTTAAGATTGTCTCTTGTTTCCAAAACAATAACAAAAAAAAGATTGTGTACTGATTTTTATGTTCTTATTTTCACCATGGATTTGCCTTCTTGCAGTATTTTTGACAAGTTTATTGTGCTGTAACTAGCTGTAGAAACAATTAACTGTGTGCTTTGAACAGTTCAGAAACTAACGTGAGTTATTTGGATCAGATTTAACTGAACAAAAAGATTATCTTAATTTGCCTGTGTTGTGCTGATGAAGTGGTGAATCATCCCTCCCCCCCACCATTTAGGGAAATACTCTTCAGGAAAAACTATTACTGTTTTTGATTTGCAGATAAACTGCATTTTAACTCTGTGTGCCTATTCATTTCAGAGTTCATGAAAACTCAGCTGTATTAGAGCATTTTGCCCTGCATCGTCTCAAGGCATTTTCTCCAGATTACCTTTTTAACCGCTGGTGCTGATTTTATCCCTCTGTGCTAATGTGACACACCTATTTTACTCCAGGTTATGTTTATGTCACTAGCATTGTTTGACAGACAGGATTATTTTCATTTCAAACTAGCATAGCCTTGCCAGAACTGAAGGGAATGAAACATTGTTTGAACCTATGACAGATGATTTTCACAGTGTATTAGTGGGTGCCATATTTGTGTGTTTGGCGTAGCCTATTTTGTAAGAACAGGATTTTCTGGTATAGCTAAAGCAATGTAATTGCACTGGCAGAGACCTTTGGGTTGAGAGATGACAGTGAGAAGGATTCAGATCTGAGTATTTATTCAAGGACTTTCTTAATTGTAGCCTTGTAACGGAAAAATGAATAAATGCTGTTATCAGGAGAATGGTGGCAGAGAAACAGAAAGTGAGTGATTCCACAATGAGTTCATAGCAGAGCTGGAATAAGGTGCGGGAGTCCTGCTATCAGATCTCACATGAAGCATAAATTCTGCTCACTCCCATATACTCCTGTATATCTCATCTTCACTTTCAAATGATCTACTACTTTGTGACAAGCTTATCTCATTTAGATTGCGTCCCCTTCAGGGCAGTTTGGAATGTGTCAGGCAATGGAGTCTTTGTTTGGAGGCTATTGCAGTTCAGTTAAATAATGTGATGTATATCATTATTTAATCAACATCTATTACATATATGGCTTATGTTGTAAAACTTTTCTATTTAATTTCTTTTAATGTATTTATTGAATTCCATCAGTTGAGTATTAAAAGTTTGGGATTCTTGTCTCCTTTAGACAAGCAGACATCCTTATTTGGCCGGCCAAGTAAATTAAGTGGTGGATGTTTGTCAGTATTCATCATAACCCTGAATATGTTTGCTTATCTATATAGGATACTTTCATATGAATTTGTGTAACCTGATGATGATGGGTGAAGAATTATTTTTCTCAATTAGTGTCTACTCGTTCAGACCTACTATATAACCAAAGCACTCTAACTTTCTTGTCATCTGTGTTCAAAATGTTGGCTGTCTCAGTGGTGACAGTAATCTATTCTCATGTTGAAACATTGTCAAAATTTCCAATAGCCAGCTTTTCTACCCCTTGTGCGTTGGAGTATTCTGTTTTAGAAGTACGCAGTGGTCAGCAATACAGAACATAGACAAATATTCTGAGAATACGTCTTTGAAAGCCAACTCTTTATGAATTAGCCAGTTCTTTGGTAGATCTTTACTGAGCATGCTCAAATTTTAATTCCTGTCTTTCCTTAATACTGTTATTGACATAATTTACTTCAAATGTACTGTACATTTGCTGTTCTGGCATGTTAAGACAGGAATCTCTTGGGCTATAATGATGACCAAAGTCACAAGCACAAGGAAATGACTATAAATCTTTTGAGGAGAATGTGTACTTAAATTATTCCTGTACTAAAAAGAATTCGCCGTGTCAAAAAAAACACATAATGTAAAATGATACGTGATCTGGTTATATTACAGAAATTTTAGGCTTTATTGAATTTTGTGTAGGCATTACATTCTGTTGACTTTAAATCCCAGATGCTTTATTAAATATGCTGTGCCTAATTTCTTAGCATTACTTGATCACAAATAGGAGTAAAAAACGTGTATCAGATATGTGAAGACCATTCACTAATATATTGAAGCATTCTTATAAAAACAATTTGTCACTGAAACTCTTCAACACAACTGAAGAGAAGGAATTTAAGCGCATACTCAATTTCAAGCAGGTAAGTAACCACATTCCAGCAGTAGGATAACTAATGTATTTATTTAAGTTTTTTATGTCAAAGCCCTTTGTTGCCTCTTCTGCAGCATATCGTCATTGCTATAGCTTCATGTTCCCTTTGTTCGTAGTTGCAATACTTATACAAAATCACTAGTTTCTGAAAAAAGTTGCTTCAGCTTCAACAGGCTGTTGCTTGTCAAATCTAGATTTAGTATAGTCTAACACGTTAAAAGTGTCAGTAGTGTGAACTTGGTGTTTACCTATAGAACTGTTTATAGCGCTATTGAAATCTAAGAGGGATTTGCATTAATAATGAGGAAAGCCATAAAGAGTGTGTACAGATGTTTCCTGATGCAGTAAGTCTGTTGCTCTAAAGGCATATGATCACATTTGGAAAATTGCTATTGCATGTCTTGGCAGTTCGTTAAAAACTGAAAACTCAAAGTTAACCAGTATTTTGATAGACTAAGTTCAAGGTCACCTTTTGTTTAAATGATGTTTTGTTTTCTGTAATTAGACCATGCCAGGTGTATTAAGTATGTAATTAAAAACACAAGGTTTGGCTAATTCAGAGTAAATGAGAGTGAAATACAAGGTCATTATTCGTCTCTAGTGAGACTCCAGATGAACAGCGCACATGGAACTATTTATGCATGGTCAAAAATTGCTTTAGGTTGCTGTCCATGGCTTTTAAATTAAACTACTCACAGATTTTTACAAAAGTACCTGTAGCGTATAAATATGTTCCCATGCCTAGTGTTGAATTTGAATGGAAATAAAATATATATGATGTACAATTTTATGGCATAGATTTAAAAAAGAAAGAAGAAAAGGAAGAAAGAAAAAAGGGTAGTAAGAGAGCCTATGAGGCACTCTGCAGAATATTATTGGAGTGAACTTCCACTGACAGCCGTGGTACCAAGCAACTGGTTCAAAGCATCACGAATAATTCCTGAAAGGGAATGGACTACTTTTGTACTAGTGGGTTGAATTTCTTGCTCTGTAAATACTGTGTGGTACAGTGGTGGCAAATTTCCACCACTGTGCTACACAGTAATCAAACCTTAACGAAGGCAGAATTCATCTATCTGTGATGATATTTATTGCTTCTGCACCTCTGACCCACATAAACTGAGGGCCCTGTGGTTCCCACAGTGTGGGGCTGGTGTGGGATGTAAACTGCAGATCTGATCAGTGCAGGGCAGAGCCCATGGAGGTTGGTTTAACCAGGGAGACTTTCATGATCTTCCATCTACCAAGGTTAGTATCCTTTTTTTTTGTGCCATGTGTACTTTGGGAAGACTTAAGTCAAAGACAACTACAGTAAAGCGTGTTGCTTCGATTTCGTATATGCAAGTGAAATCCCTTACATTTGTCTTAAAAAATTAATATAGTCCAAAGCTACAGGAGTACATAAAGTTTAAGCTAGTACTTACAAAAGTGATATGTGATTGGCTCTTGGGTTTTTTGTGGGGGTTTGTGTGGAGGTTGGGTTTTTTTGGGGGGTGGTTGTTGATGGTGTTTTGTTGGTTTTATTTTTATTTTTTAAAAGAGAGTGAAGTCTGTACCCTAAAATCAGTCCCTTTTAGAATACTGTAAATTGGCCTCCCTGAATTCAGGTGAAACAAGGAATGTCTATACTTTGTTTTCATGGGCTTTGGTATTTTGAATATTTTTATGCAGTTGAAACTATAAGAAGAACTAGATTGTTTAGAGTTACACGTTTTCTTTAGAACTACAAGGTACTTGGAAATGCTTTTCAGTGAGAGGCCCCTGTTCTTCACAGTTTGCATCAACATCTTCATTCTGTCTAAAAGTGACCAGGAGTTGGAGAGGTGTCTCTGAAGGACTGTCAAGAGTAGCCAGTTGCACAGAAATGCAGTCACCAGAAGCAAGTTGCTGAGCTTCATGCTTATACCATCTTTCCTGAGACAGAAATTTCAGAATGCTTACACAGAATAGCTGGACAATCCCTTTTGCCATTTGTATTTCTGTAGAGGTAGGACCAGAATTTCAGCAAGCCCAGAAACTGTGACAAGTGGTTCAGCATGGAGGGATAATTCTTACTCTTCTGTTTATATCTCATTATCTATTTTAGAATTTTGGCTTGTTAAATTCCCAGATGAGGAAGGAGTACCATGATGTTGCTGGGCTGGTTTAGTTGTAGTTATGTGAACGTGATAATGTTTGGATTTACTTTCATGTCAGATTACTGCTTATTTTTCTAAAGATATCCTTATTTCTTTTCATGGTTTTGCCTTCCCCATGTTTACTGCTACATAACTAATCCTGTTTCCTATTGTCTGTGGTTTTTTCCCTTAATCTTATTTTCTACTGTAAAATGAGTTCACTATTTTTGCAGTTTGTCCTGACAACCTTGGAGCCACAAAAGTATTTGTTTCTTGGAGCCTGCTGCCAAATAATTGCACTGGTTTCTTGTTACATGATAATCCTACTCTTAATTTGGAAAATAAAGCAATTGGTCTAAGCTGTACGTTGCAAAGCCCATCTCAAAAAGCAAGCAAAGGTGATGGAATGTACCTTTGTGTGCTGTGTGGTGCTGGCGCAGTCTGCAGCATATGCTGGAGCTATTGCAGTTGGCAGTAACCTACTCCAGCTGCCAAAACTCGTCTGCAGCCCAGAGGCTATATAGCACTGGACAATGAAGCTGGCACCTGCCCTGTACGTGTCCATCTTGAAGTTGATATCTACATATGCTTCTGTGCTGGGTTCTAACAAGGTACTGGAAGAGCTCTGGGCAACCTGATCTAGTTGAGTATGTCCCTGCTTATTGCAGAGGGGTTGGGCTAGATGACCTTTAAAGGTCCCTTCCAACCCAACACATTCTATGATTCTATGTGCAGGGTCTGTAACTGTACAGCTCCTGCAGCAGTCCCTGTCTGGAAATATGCAGTCCCCTTTGCAAAAGCGGGTGTTGATGCCAGAGTCATGGGAATGCCCCTGTCTGTTACCAGACCATGATTTATGGAATGCATACTAAAGTTTTTCAGCTAAAAATTGAAATGAGTGCCTGATGTATGAAACTACTGACTTGTGACCCTGGCAATCCTGCCAGCTGCTTTTGCAGGACTGACTACATTAAAAACATAAAAACTAAAAGAAAACAAAACCAAACAAAATACCCGACAAAACCAAGTAGTTATCAATTTGGAATGCAGTGTCCCTGAGAATATAGAAACACAGAGCATAAATCGTATTTTAAGTAAGAACTGGTTTGCCTTGTTATCAGCAATACAAGTTTCTTCAACTGAACAAAGGTGAAAGATTAAAATAAGACACATTCCATTCCTGAAGTTAAATGAAAGCATGTTTGTGCTTGATATGATAGGAAATAACTTGAAGAATATTTTATTCTTTAAAAAAAAAAAAAAAAGAAAGAAAAAAGGTATTTTAAAGCTGCCAAGCACTTTGTATGCAGGTGGTTATCAACTGAGTAAGTGTCAGGTATTTAAGTGAAAGCTGGCTGGCTTATCCATATGGGGTTTTGATTATTAGTTTTATTTTTCAGTCGATTGTGCAAGCAAACTTCATGCTTTGTTTCACCTTGTACTCATCTAAATACATGGTACTTAGTGCCAGGCAGTCCATGATCACAACTAGCCTTTTGTGAAATTCAACTAGAATTGCTGTGTTCGATGCATTCATGAACGTGGAATATATATTTTTATGTACAAGTAATGTCTTGCATACTTGGATACTTGATACACTCTTTAAGGGAGTTTTTCTGCTTGCTGTGGTGGTTGCTGTTGAATCTTTGCTGTAGTTGTACATTAAAAAAAAAGTATATGTTGATTTATGGGGAAAATGTAAAAATACTACTTTTTATTACTTCTGTTAAGAGCAGCCATGTCAACTTGTGAAGCAGGCAAGAGACAGAATTTTGCTGTAGATACAGCATGACTTTGTATCAATTTGGGGACACCTATAGGACACATCTCTGGAGGCTGGTAAATGTCTTAAGACTGTGTTTTGTAAATGCCAGGCTTAGGCTGACACTGGTGCTTTAGGAAGTTCATGTCTAGATGGACAATCATAGGAATCATTAATGGAGAGTATTCTGTCTCTGCTTGCCAAAATTTCCTTTCTGTTGCTTCTTTCTTGAGTGGGATATACTAGGCGACTTCACATTTTGAGTATAGAAGGGCTTCTAGTTTTTGTCTGTGGGAGGCTTATGTTAAGAAGTGGTATTTTACTTTTAAGGTATACATATTTAAAGGTTAGGCTGAACCATGTTCAGTCAGAGCTTTGTTGTTGACAGTAGCCATATCAGACTTGTCACGATTTTGGAATTTTCAAAACAGTCACCTGAAATTAGTTTAATCCTTTAAATTAGCACATATGTCATGATGATGTGATACAGAGAATGTAGATACGTTTGACTGCACTTCAAACTTGGCTTCCTGAAAAGCCATCTGCCTTAGGGGTTAGGTACTGCGATAGCTCATCACATGGTCCTGCAACCTGCACTACCCTGGATGGCAGTGAGTGAAAACCTCCCTTTGCCCACTGCCTTTAGTTTGCCCTTTTAGGCTGGGAATAATCTGAGCCTGTTGCTTTAGTAACAGCCCTTCACCTCACTGTTACGTGTTGCATAGCATGAAGTAAAAATGAACGAGGTGTTGTAGTCATTGTAAGTTAAAGGTATCATTACTTCAGGAGTAAGATACGTTTTTCTTGCAGTGTTGTAGAATCTCACTGTTTGGAGAGTTTTAGTAGGCTATGCGGTAGCTTATTTTGCAACACTTGCAGAATTTTTTTTGCCTTGTTTTTTATATTCAGTAGATCCACAGATGCCTTTAATTCATAGGACAGAGAATTGCCTAATAAACATTCACTTTCTGGTGAAATGGTTCCTAATGAGACTGTGATTGTGACTTAAACTTTTATTGTAATTAGTTGTGTTGTTTTTAATGATAATCAAAATCTGTTAAAAAGTGAAATAGCAATTTCCTCATGGAAATATTTTAATTAAAACATTTTTGTTGAAGTGTTAAGATTGTCTTTGCATTTTCATCAGAGCTGTCACAAGAATTGTGGACTCTGCTATTCATATACTGCTTTTAATTTTGTCATGGTTTTGATAAGGCGATGCTTTTGCACAATGGTGAGAAGATGTGATGCCAAGTCACTGAAGACTTTTCTGAGAACTGAATGCTTCCAAATTCAACTGGGGGCTGCCTAAGCAGTTAATTGAGCGCAAATCAGGACCTCAGCAGTAACACTGAAGCAACATAAAGGGTGGACTGTCAGTGACACCTTCAACTTTTTCTCCAAAGACGATTTTTCTTCCTTTTCAAGGGTGTGAAGGCTTTTTAGAAATACATTTGATGAGTTAGATTGTGTTTTAAAATTAGTTGTTGTATGACTGCAGCATTTGAGTAGATCTTCACCTACATGCACTATTGAGTCGGAATTCGCATTCTTTTTGTAATGCGAGAAGATCGCATCTATATAGAGAATAAAAGAATCTATGGTGCTAGTTTCTTTTTCTATTGCTTTTCTTCTCTTTCAGTTTTTCGCATGAAATTTTTAGTTGATATTAGGAAGAGATATAAAAACTTAAGAAATTATTGCAATAGTTTATTTTGTAAGATGGTGTTACAAAAAGGTTTTCAAAAGCATGTATTGTGTAGCCCACTGATAATGTCTGATGATCATACCATAGCATTTACTGTGTGCATTTTGCATTAAAAAAACCAACTTTGTGAAGTAAGAAAAAAGTTCACAGTTGAATTTTCTAAGCCTATTATTCCCAAGCTCACAAGAAATAATTGATAAAAAAGCTTTGCTTGCTGGTATTAAGTTTTCACTTGAAGCTTGTTGGATTTTGAGATCCCCTGCCAAGAAGGCCAACGGCATCCTGGCCTGTATCAGGAATAGTGTGGTGAGCAGGACTCGGGAGGTGATCATCCCCCTGTACTCGGCACTGGTGAGACCCCACCTCGAGTACTGTGTTCAGTTTTGGGCCCCTCACTACAAGAAAGACATCGAGGTGCTGGAGCGTGTCCAGAGAAGGGCAACAAAACTGGTGAGGAGTCTGGGGGACAAGTCTTATAAGGAACGACTGAGGGAACTGGGGCTGTTTAGCCTGGAGAAGAGGAGGCTGAGGGGAGACCTTATCACTCTCTACAACTACCTGAAAGGAGGTTGGAGAGAGATGGGGACTGACCTCTTCTCCCTAGTGACAAGTGACAGGACGAGAGGAAATGGGTTCAGGTTAAGCCAGGCGAGGTTTAGGTTGGATGTTAGGAAAAAAAAGGGTTATCCAACATTGGAATAGGCTGCCCAGGGAGGTGGTGGATTTGCCATCCCTGGAGGTGTTTAAAAAAGGGGTAGACGTGGTACTTGGGGATATGGTTTAGAAGTGGTTTTGTCAGGTTAGGTTAATGGTTGGACTTGATGATCTTAAAGGTCCCTTCCAACCTTAACAATTCTATGATTCTATGATTTTTAGTATAGGTAGGGTGGTCTTGTTATTCCCCTGTCAAATATAACATGAATCCTAAAATGTGCTGAGGATACACCATCTCTGTGTTTCTTCTAAAGTGCTATGAATGCCAGAAAGAGAAAAGCCTCTGTTGGTTTACCCACAACCCTGCAGAATCCCCCCCACTGTTGTGTTTAAATTACCTGTTTACAGTTCTGCTTGCAGACTGAATTTGAAGAAACTACTAATCCTGTTGCCAGAGCTTTGGGGGAAATATTTGATATGATTAATTCTTTAGTAGTTGTAGTGTATAAAATCAATTTTACTCACTTTGTCATAAAAGCATGGCCATCTTTCATAGATTTTTATGATCCTCCCAACCTATAGTTATCCAAAATGAGATCCTCAGTTTTACCGTGTGTTTTCTGTTAACATTTAATTGTATTGGTGTTTCCAATTTTTAATTACCCTGTACAAAGAAGATTTTTGTGCAATCTAGCTGTATATTGTTTTTGGTCTGTTTCCTCAGGAAATGAGACTTATGTGATTGTGCTGTTTGACCTGTTAACTTTTGAGTCATATTGTCCAAATTCATCAAAAGTGGAGGTTTCAAAGGAAGTTAATTTGCTGCAAGTTTCAATACTGCTACTACTACCAGTAATAATAACAATAATAATAATAATTTGCCTTTGAGAAGAGGGCCCAGATCAATACCTATGCTGAAGTATCGTTTTTGGTCAGAGGTTAATAGTCAGCTGTTGTCTTTGGTGGGTTGACCTTGGAACCAATGATAGATGCATGGCATCTTACACGGGACTTATTCAGGAGATGGGGGTTATGGAAAGAGAGAGGTATGGCAGAAGCGGGCACCTGCTCATTTCTGTTACCCTCTTTGTATTGATCGTAGCAGTGAGGTAGCCAGAGAGTTGAGTGAATTCAACTTGCTCAAAACCATCTGACACCTCCTTGCCCTCCCCTCCCTCCCAGCTCACCCGTCAGTTGCAGAATTGGTAGATCTCATGCAAGGAAGTGGTCAGGAGCCTGAGGGTTTCACAAGGCAGGACAGACCCTTTTGGCTACCTCTTGTCATTAGATCAGATTAAGCGTAGAATGAAGTTGCTTCCTTAATCTCTGTCCTTTTTTAGACAGCTCCCAAGTTCTACTGCTGTTTTATTAGCAACAAATCAAGGCTGTTCTTTCTGTTAAGATTCTTGTCTTTGGTTTATTTGCATCTCACCTGAACTAATGTTTTAATGCAAGAATTCCCTTCTTTATATAATGGTTTTCATATGTCTGCTGAATCAAATCTAAGATTAGCATCTTTGGTTTGAGCTCCATTTTAATCTCATCTGCTTTTTTGTCCTTCTTTGAAACAAGAGAGATGTGAAAAGAAAGTGTTTTTTCTTGATTATGCTCTCAATACAAGTCAGTAGATAACATCCAAAAAGGAGTTTAGAGAGGTTCGATTTTTGGCTTTTTTAATTCTTTAAACAAAGAGATGTAAATGTATTATTTCTTTTACTGTACACAAAACTTTGACTGGTCCATGTGTTGATTCTAGCTTTGATATAGAGATATCTGTGTAAGATTATTTTTTTTTTATTTTAGGAGAAATAAATGCATTAAAGGTGTTTTGCTCGTAGGTAGGAATGTTATATTATCCAGCCTGTATGACTTCCATGTCAAACAAAATTCAGGCTCCAGGATGTTTTCTCTGAAAGGTCGTTGGAAAGGTGAGGAGCAGAGATGAAATGATATCATTTCATGTTTACATTTATTATACAGTGCAGTAGTGTGTTGACCTACAGGAAAACAGATCCCTGCACTTGAATTCCTTCGTAACTTCCTAAGTCAATTGTTAGTTTCTTCTGCTGGAGGGAATTTTAGAAAACCATGTAGGACTGACAGCAATTTAGCTATTACTGTATTGTGATTTTGAGAGCTTTTAACTATTTATATTGTGCAACACTGCAGCAGTATTGTTATAAGCAAGAGATTTAAAAAAAAACCCCAAACAAGTTTCTGTCATAATCTCTGTTGAATTTTTCTCTAATGTGTTTTAGTTTTCTTAGAGGTTTCAACTAATCTGCATGTAACTTCTGCTGGAGAACATTGGCAGTATGCCATATAACTACCTTTTTGATTTCCCCACCTTAAGTGCCCTTCTGTGTTTCTCCACTTTTTTAATGATTCTATCCATGAACTTGTTTATGCCTAAAATTTTCCGTATGGCTAGTGCTGACACAACTTGTTCTATTCTTATCTGTTTCTATGGCGTTTCATCCTTTATTGCTCGGTATTTTCTTACACAACTTTCTATGGTTGTTATGGCAACAATAAACAGCAAATTTGTCCATTTTCAAGCAATATTGCTTTCAAAATTTTGTATTATATTAAATTTTTGAACAAGAGGTGAAATATTTTCAGCATAGTTTAATTAATATGATTAAGTTAAATTACCTTGTATTTTTGCAATGTTGCTGCTTCTAGGCAAAATGTTATGTGCTGTGATGCTACTTGGGAGATTATAAATAGAATACATTTGTGGAAGTAGGAGAAGTTGTTAAATTACTGAAACTACTCCTTTGCAATTGTTATTCTAACGGCCAGGATCTGGTAAACATGTGGCATTCTAGCAGCAGCAGCAGCTGGGTTAGTAGGCATTTAGTTCGTAATTACTAGGGTTCCCTGTGCAATACAGACCATGAGATTGCATAACTACAAGCTTCCAGAATGGGAAGATGTTTGGAGATACTAATGTCAAAAACAACAGAATGAGATATTTCTCTAAGATGGTGATTAAAACAAGAGGAGATACTGATGGAGGAAAGAGGAATGTGGTTTGAGATTGAAGTAGGTGAGGACTGCAAGAAGCCAATAGCTCTGAATGTTTAAAGTCAGAATCGCTAATGAAATTTGACATTCATTGTAAGAATAATTTGATAAAATAAATAATTTCCTCTAATATGTTTGATTTTGCAGCATTGTGAAGTCTCGTAACATACACAGTATTTGTAATGTCAACTGTGTGCATGGATGTGTGTGTGTGAGATTAAGTAGGAATATTATAATGAAAACCTTATCTTTTCAGTGCTGTCAAAAACTCCAACAAAACATTGCCGCCTTCTTGTCTATATAGCATTCTTAAATTGTTAGTGTAACTCTTCTTATGATAGGATGCTGGGACAGCTAGTTTTTGATTACACTCTGATTTCAGACCATAAGAATGCAAGGTCTCCCTCCAGCTGTGTCAGCAGTGGTGCAAGCCTCAAAGACAGTAAACAGAGAAAGAGGTATAGTTTTTCTAGTGTTTCCCCCATCCAAACCTGAGCTGGAAGCTTGTTTCTTCTGGGAGAAAAGAATTGGCTAGTCAGTCCACTGTTCAATATGTGTTGTAGTTCAGCAAGGCAGTTTGTATTCAAAACCATAACAGCTTTTCTGAAGATGGTGGTTTCAAGCCAAAATTCATTCCTCTGTCACCAGTAGAGTATCATTTGCGTTTCCAAATGAAAATACATCTTTGATTTGGGTGGAAAGGGGAGAGGAGACCAGCACTGGGGACACTTGCAATTATTACATTTCTGTGGTTCTTAGGATTTGTTGCTGTATGTTCATACCAGTTTTTAAACTACTTGGTATGGTGCTGTTTTCTACTTGTGACAGGACGTAAACATTATAAAGATAATCACGAATTTTTTTGCCTGCATCCTTCTGCCATGAAGTGAACTTCAGTAGCATTAATTCAAGAATGTATGCTATGTTTTTGTATGAGTGTAGTTTGTCTTTAGCAGTAAGTGCTAGTGTCCCCATCCAGACATGTGCCGTAACTGGATCAAGTAGTACTCCATGTGTGTTGCTAAATTCATATTTAATATAGAAAGTCCAGGAAAGTCCAGATATGCAATCTTTTTGACACTAAGCCTATGTTTCCCTGCATTTGTTTGTGCTCATGCATATGCATCAAATCTGTTGGTGATGAGGGGGTTGTTCGCATCCTCTTTATTCTTTATTCTGAACAATGACACTTAATATGTGACCAGTCCCATTAATTTGTACTTTATCTCTCTTCAGTGTTATGACTTTGAATGCAGGATACCATTCAAACTGAGGAATAGATGTTCTGTAAGCAGAAACCCCAGTGATGTATTTTAAATAAATTGCAAGAGTATTTACTAACTTCTATGTTTATATTTTTGTCTTAACTTTGGAAAAGCACTACTTTGAAGATGGTCTTAACAAACTGCTTTTACAAGGCACTGTAAATTGAAATCAAATTTTCTTTGGCTTTGAATTACTTCTGAAAGTGCAGCTGTGAAACACATAATTCCATTTAAAGATGAGCCTGTGAGCTGTATAGCATTGACTGCACTGAGCACAGATTTTGTTTGAGTACTGACACCTTGTCTTTGAGGAATGCATTTGTCTGTCTATGTTTTCCTTATCCTTTTTATATGGTCTAGGAATATGCTGGATGGATTGTTTGGCATGAGTTGGAGCTTGATGGGAGCTCTCATTATTTCCTGCCCTGGTAGTTAGGTTTGGAAATAATATAGATGAGGCCCTTGGTTCTACTTCAGTTTCCAAATCATGAATACTAAATTGATTTTAAAACCCAGATTAAATTCCCAACAGTGTTTTTCTGGAGAAAGATTTAGATTCAAAGTTACAGACACTTCAACATTATAGATGTTCAAGTGCAGTATGTGTAGCATTTTAGTTGTTTATATACTATGCAAGGAATAAGATTTTATAATTATTTTCCTTTTCTTTATGGATTTTAAGTCTAGAAAACTGAAACTTAATTGAAACCTAAATAATCACTCAAGAGATGAATTGGAAAACTAGCAGAGAGGCCAGAAAGATGCTACTGAGACTCGGGTCACATCATAAGGGTTTGCAGAGCTCATACTCTTCCCTAATTGTGGACTATACAGTGGACATAATTTACTCCAGAGATGCAGAAGTGGAATAGTGAGCAATTGGGACTGGGATTAATGAACAGTGTTGGCACAAAACCGGAGTGTGTCCAAAGAAGGGCAGCGAAGCTGGTGAAGGGTCTAGAGCACAAGTCTTATGAGGAGCAGCTGAGGGAACTGGGGTTGTTTAGCCTGGAGGAAAGGAGGCTGAGGGGAGACCTTGTCGCTCTCTACAACTACCTGAAAGGAGGTTGTAGCAAGGTGGAGGTTGGTCTCTTCTCAAAAGTAACAAGTGATAGGATGAGTGGAAGGAGCCTCAAGCTGTGCCAGGGGAGGTTTAGGTTGGATATTAGGAAAAATTTCTTCACTGAAAGGGTTATCAAACATTGGAACAGGCTGCCCACAGAAGTGGTTGAATCACCATCCCTGGGGGTATTTAAAAGACGTGTAGATGTGGTGCTTGGGGACATGGTTTAGTGGTGGACTTGGCAGTGCTAGGTAAACACTTGGACTTGATGATCTTAAAGGTCTTTTCCAACCTAAACGATTCTGTGATTCTATGAAAAGCTTGCACAGGACCTGTTTGCATTGAGTAATAAATCACAACTATATCTGCAGATCTGAAAAACCTAGTTAAACAAACTAGTGTTGTTCCGTACTCTCTGACAAAACAAATAGATCAAATGCTGTAGACCTTCCTGGGAGATAATACTGGGAAGGTAGGAAAAGACTGCTAATTTTTGGCTTGATTGCATTAATGTTTGAGTCATAGACAAAATATTTGGTAATAAAATATTTTTTTGGCAAATGATTTTGGCAGTTCTGACTCAGTAAGTGAACATGCCACTGAATCATTGAATCTTGTTCAATGAATAAACGGAGTTTCTAAACTAATACAGAGTGGCCATCACACTTTTCACGGAATGGATTGTGTTTTAGAGAATAGAATTAGATTATGGTTAAGTGTACTTTTCAGTGTTGAGATAGCCTGGATTTCTTGCTCATTAAGATGGGAGTGGTCTAGGTTTTTTATTTAGTATTGATTTTAGTTGCATGTTGGTACACGGGCTTCTTGATTAATGTGTTTTAACAGGAACATTTATCAATTATTATTATCTTCTTCTGTATTTTCCTACTTTCAGGATATTTCTTAGTATATTACATGTACTGAGAGTAGCCTACTACATGTTTGTAAAGGAAAAGATACTGTATATTATTTAAAAACTGCTAGCTAAGTGGTGCTGTTTGATAGATTATCCTTTTCTATATTTGTTCATTTATTTTAGATCTAGTTTAGTCTGGGTTAAAGCAAGACAGTAGCTGACTATTAGAGTTAGACCATCATAAGGTGGATTTAATCAGGTTCATTAAAGATTATTTCATAGTGTTTATTTAACCTGTATTTCACAAATTTGGAGCTGGTGCCTTTTGTCAAAAGAAAAACTAAATCCATTTTAATGAACCTGCTGAAACTCTGCAGTATTGGTATGATTTGTAGGTAACACTTCATTAGAAGGCAGCATTAAGAAGAGTTAATAAACTATCCCTTAAGGTGTAAAGAGATTTTCAAAAAATCTGCTCAGTTCTTGAGCATGATAAGAAAGTTTCCTAAATGATTTAAATCAGTTTTCATAACATCAAAGCTGTCATAAGCAAATGAAATATCCAGCCCCTGTGGCTGGCAAGCTGCTGAATGCAATGCAGGAGTGGGTGGAACAGTACTCTTCTGACATCCAGGGACTCTGTGGGCCATGCCGCTGCTATTGGGAGCCCAAATCTTTTAGCAAGCTGAGTTCTTTCAGTACTTAGGAAACCTGTGAACCACATCAAACTAAATAGGTAGTCAAGCAGTTCTGTGGGGGGAAAAAGATTTCCGAAAAATGATTGAGGAAGGAATAAAGAAAATTTGAGGAACGATGGACTGAGACGCATTCTTTAAAAGCCAGCATTGCTTCTGCTAAATCCTTAATGTTGTACAGAAAATGAAACTTGGTGCTGTCTAGCAAAGATGCTGGTAGCCTTGGGCTTGGGGGATTGCTTCTCCCCTCACAAATGGCTGCCAGTCTCTGTGTGCAGCATCCACATGCTCGGTGCTGGTGCTTGAGCTCAGGTGGGCTTGACTGTCATCCTCTCCCTGTTCCCTCTCCCAAGACAATAACCTGCGTGCCTTTCCTAAGGCAGGGGATCTCCTTTTCTCCCTGCTGCGACTAACAGCTCAGTTTAATGTCTGCTTAGCCCTGGCTTTGTTCGGTTGCCGTGTTCAGATTCTGCTCTTTCTGATGTTTTGCAGGCTTCTATCAACTGATGTCTCAGTTTTACTGTACTTTNTTAGCCCTGGCTTTGTTCGGTTGCTGTGTTCAGATTCTGCTCTGTCTCAGTTTTACTGTACTTCTGCTGTCTTTGCTGTATTTTCTTCCTTCCCCCAAGGATTAAGAAACCTGGCATTTGTTGCCTATAAATTGCGCTAAGTTCCTGGACTATAGGATTTTTCCTGTCCATCTTGTACTGAAAGTGGCTGAAACCCATCCTCTGTTGTATATGACTACCAGAATGCTTTCTGCATGAAATAAAACCCAGCAAACAGTATGTCTACCATTTTTCCATTTATTAAAGATGATGTGTTATTTTCCTAAATCCTTTCTGAATTGTCTTTTTTAAACTGAACTGAATTTTCTTCCTTATAAAGCATATAACTAAGTCAAGGATGCCCAGCAAATAAGATATAAATTTGCGTGTGTGTTTTGTGTTGGGAGGGTGCGGCTGTCCTCCAACAGACTTTTCCTGTTAGGAAAATCTAGTTTTGCTGTATCCATTTTTGTTTTAGTTTTAATATTAACATTTTGTACTCTAAGAATCTTGAGTTTCACTTGTATTGTCCCTCACTAGGACACTAAGGTTTGAGGTTTAAGGTTTAAAATTCTTCTAGCTCTTTCATTGCTCTTCAGGTTAAACGCTTTTCTGGGTCTGGTTTTAGCTTCAAGGTTATCTCTGCATGTGTGTATCTTGTGTCATAACTCATTATTCAATGAGTTTCCACTTTTCTGTCTATTTTAAAAATAATCTTAAATGGAACTATTGAAGAAAAATAGCTTTAAATGATATTATGTATTTCATGAATTTGTAGGTTTTAATACAGTTTTCTTTTTAACTTCTATTTCATGTTACTTATTTTTAAATTTGCTTCTCAATATGGATTTACATTTACAATATATTTTAGCAAAACTGGAAGCATCTTTCTTTATTTATTTTACTTTTGAAAGTCTTAACTGAATGGTTTTATTTTTTAAAATGGTTCTGATCCCAGATATCTCAGTACTTGATACAGCTTTCATCTACATGTAGAATAGTAGAACTTTAAAAAGATGTAAAACTTATTTTCTGAACACTTTAAAAATGATCCTCTCATGGAGGAATCAGTTGTCAAGGAGGCAGTGTCTTAACTTGAGAAAACTTTTGAATATGAAAGTAACAATTTGGGTTTATGTAGCTGAATGATAACTGCAGTTTGCTGAAATGGGATACTCTGAACTCAGGGGCACTGTAACGTGCCTGCTGATAGCTGAGCTTATTTTGAAAAGCAATAAAAAGCACTTGCCCTGGAGAGCTACGGATTACTAGAGATAAAATGCTGACTTTTTGGTACTACTTAGTACACTAAGAAGTCTAGCTAATGACTTCTCTTAGTTTTAAAGCTTTATACCTTCGCTGGGAAATATTTGAAAGGTGGGGGGTTTTGCTTGTTCGGTTTTTCTTCCTGTGCTTTATTTCTCCAAAAGCAGAAAGGACTGGGGGGAAAGCCTATGTATTTTTAGATCAGGTGTGGTAGCTGCTTTGCTATCAGCACTGTGTGGGCATATTTGCAGTCAAGTTTAAATAGCATAGTGAGTATCCAGATGGGAGTGTTTTTCCTAAGATTTAGATTATTTACTCTGTTGGGAGCTCCAGTAAACATTTATGGTATTCTTCAGGGCTAACTACCATTAAGCTTGAGATGCCTGGTATAGAAAACCACAATATTTAAAAACCACCAAGATCTTCTCTAAAGCATTCCAAACTGTGAATTTTTGCCTGCAATACTTTAAAAGTAATTTTTTTAAAACGTCTGTGATGGATGATGCAAATCTAAAGAAAGGATGATAGCAAATTAAAGTGTTGCACTTCCGTAGACTCAATTTTAAGCGTGTAATATAACAATACACTCTCTGTAAATGACAGAGGAAAGAGGGAATGGTAGGATTTTTTTCCCTCTGTACACTTTAAAAATTAAATTTATTTATTAAATTTATTATCTACAGATAATAAAGATTTATCTCAGAGGCACTTATTAATGGATGTTTACTAGCTACCAGGCTTTTGAGATACATTGCTTGTAGTTTATTTTCCCATGTTCAGATTCTTCTATGTTGTTTTGTACCTTTTAGTGAAAATTATAAACCTCCCAACTACATGAACATCAGCTGCTATAGTAGGTAAAAACAGTGTAAATGATATTTGAACTTCTTACGATATGATAAAGCATTAATACACACAACATGACTGGTTTTGTCAGGAGCTGTGAAAAACTGCAGCATGCAAGAGTTAGCAACATCACTAATTTTACACTGCATTTCATGATGATCTGTGCTTTTCCTCAGATTTCAATTCCTGTAGTCAAGACCGCTCATTAAAGTTATAAGCTCCTAGATTTTTTTTCTCTGAACTTTTTAGCCTTTTTAATTGCGGAAATGCTTAGATTCTAGCTGCCTTCTCATGACTCAGAAAGGAAAGGGGGAAATAAAAAGACGCTCCCCTCCTCCTAAAAATTCTTATTTTAGATGTCTAATTTTTAAGGGTAATTTAATGAAGGTGAAGGACCCAGCTCATTATTTTTGAATTTTAGGATTGGCAGTACTTAATGTGCTCAAAGGAGAGCCCTGGGCAGTATTCAACAAAGGTATGCAAATGATAGTATGCATTAATGCTATAGAAAACTCTTTCTTTCCCCTGGGTGGTTTGCTATTGAAATGTAACTTTGTATGAAGCTAAGAAAAGCCTTCTAGAGCTGAAAAATTTTGATGGTAGTGACTGAGATTTAGCTTTGTGTTTTTAAAATGATGTATAGTTTTAATGCCTGAGCAGAAAGAATTCTGCTAGTGAAAATAGGAATTAATCATGGGACACTTATATACAATTTTATCCCTAAAAAGACTTTTAAAAATTGCATGAAGTTGTCCATCTTTAATTTTCTCTGAGTGCTATGTGCTTATTTTACCTTCCAAAATATTTCAGATAACTGCAGTCCTATGGAATGAACTTTAGGTTTTGAAAGTTAGGTTGTCAGTCCTTCTCTCTCATAAAAAGTCAAAAATAATGATAGTAAATGAGGTCCTTTTTATATTTGTGTGACTCAATGTTTTGTGTTTTGCAGCAGGGAGACTTGCTCTTCAGACATCCTGAAATAAAGGCTGTCACTCCATCCCCCGTCCAAGTTTGTTTTCTTCTGACTGATTTGTCCACTGTAGTGACAGCAGGGATGGGGATGACAGCATGTCAGGGCTCTGCCGTATGGCCAGTGTGTCTCTCAGACAGCTCATTGCCTGACACTGCTTATATGAGGTCAGCATGATTTGCTGTATAAGCAAACATAGCGCAGTTCTCCCCCCGTTGCTGCACGGGAGCAGCTGAACAGATGACAGTAACCATGGAGTATTTCCTCGCATACAAGCCTGAGACACCTACTACATAAGTGAGATTCACAGATTTTGGGTATGAATTCGTAGACCAGAAAAAATTGGTCAGAAAGGCCCACCTTGTACCTTTTGTATCTCGACTCGTCTAACTTTTTATACTAGTAAAAAGGAGTTTGAAATCATCAGTGGAGCTCATTCCGTTAGAGAAAAAGAAAACTCTGCTCAGCAGAGGGAAGGGAACAGATGGAGAGAAAGAGTTTCTCTTACCTGAGGCCACTAACAACACAAAACAATCCAAGGCATGCACTGGTTAAATCTTAGAAAGTGCTATAGGCAACCCACTTTTGCAATTGCCATAGAAAATTATTGTTGTTAGCCATTCTGTTGATAGTTCATATTGTAGGAATTACTAGCAGATGGGAAAATAGATGACTCAGAATACAGTATTAACAATCCATATTTTTTTAATCAAAGGCCTCTAATAAGGCATGTTGCATCTGTAAGATTCATTTAAGCAGTTGCTAGGAAGAATTTGTTTTTTCAGGTAAACACAATAAACTTGATACAGATTATTTTTTGATTGAATATCTATTTTCTTAACAACTGAAACCCTAAAAATACGTTTGCTTGTTTTCATTGCACCAGCTTAATGGCAGTATGCTATAATTTAGTTTGATAGGCTGGAGGTTTGCAATGGTAACTCATGCATTATGGAATTACTAATGAAATCTAATTTATCATATTGAAAACATCACAGGCCTAGAGTTTTTATTTACCTCTGTTAGCTGTCAAGGGTGGATTAAGATTATAGTGTGCTACATCCACCATAGCTTTGGCTTTCGCCCCATGAAAAGTTTGGATGGCTATGGATATGTGCTGGCCAAGTGCGGCTAATGGGTTCCAGACTTTTTACCAGAACCCTTTGCCTAAATCCATGGACTGCAAGCACCACTAAGTATCTCAGATACATGTCCTTCCTCCTGACTCCTGTGCTGGATGCAGGTGGAAGCCATTAGTCAGGATTTGCATTGCACCCTTTGACTTGATGACTTCTGAGAGTCCATTTTTGGTTGTACTTTATCTCCTTCCTTTCAGCTCATTGCTACAGAACTCGGGTCTGTAGACAGGAACATATACATATTTTCCAAGTGCCCATTTTGGTGTGAATTTTCATCAGTATGATTTCACCAAGGTTGTGAACAAAATATATAAGGTACAACGTGGGTCCTCCTGCAGGCAGAAGTAGTATTGACTGCAAGTAATTATTATATGGTTTGCTGAAAATACTTATCCAAATGAAGCTGGTCCATCTGGGTCACAAGTAGTTAGATTGAAAGACCAAAAAAGTAAAAATTGTTGCACTTCCATGCTGAAGTTTGGTTCTGAGAGACGATCGCATTAGTATGTGAGGAAGAATTCCTTGTGTGTCACTGTTCGAAGACTTGTAAAAACTGCAGTTGACCTGAAACTAGTATTGACCAGAGTAAGTTCAGTTAAAAGGTTAGTTATGCTTTAATTCTGTGCTGGTTGTCCCAGCTTAAGGTGGTGCTGCTGAAAGGACCTTCTGCCACTGGAAGCTTGGGTTGATGGAGCTCCTTTCTGCATGGGTGCCTTTCTTCCATCAGGGTTTCCCCTACATCAGGGAGAGGAGAAAGCAGAGGCAAGAGCTGCTGGCGCTCAGCTTGCAGCGCTGGGAGCTCGCTCCACAAGGATGAGTGTTAGCTGGTCTCTTTGTAGGCAAAGTCAACTTCATTTGCTTTAGCAAAGCAGAGTGGAGAATTTCAGCGTAGCTTCTTTGGGTGCCACTGTGTCTTGAGAATCCATCAGCTCGTAGAAGAGATTATTCAGTGTTAGATGGTTCTGGAGATGGTTTTGCCTTGTTTTTTTCCTTGCTTCCCATATACATTGTAACTCTTTAGTGATTAGGTCAACAAGTACACCTTTCAGGAGAAAAGGTTTTTTTTTCCTGTAAACACCTAATTTTTCTACTGGAAAACTGAATATGCATACCCATCCTAAAAGACTATATGTGCATGTAAAACAGATGCACACACTTTCTGAATATTACATATTATTGTATGTAATTGATAGGTTCGTGGCATTATAAATTGGAGTTTGGACTGTTGCTTTCCCAAACCCACATGATTGCCTGGTGATATGAAGGGTCCCAGTGAAGGCAAATGCTTTTACCAGAACTTCCAGTCACTGAAGACCTCTGTCTTGGAGGTGGCCCATCTTGACACTAATTGCTGTCTGTTGTGTGATTGTGCATGTTTGATCTCCGAAAGGACATGATTGACCCTGTTATCTGAAGTGGCAGAAATTGAACTATCTATTGTTGTCAGACAAATACTATTCTGATTACTGAACTGGTATGGTTTACAGCTTTTAAAAAGCTATCAAAGTATAATTTAAAGCCTTTTTGAATTCCCGCAGCTTGCACAGCTGAATGCTCTCCTCTCTTTTCCGATTAATGCCAGTAGCCCTAGTAGTTACAACAACAAACTACGGGGGAAATTATTGCAGTTTAAATTGCGAACTGTTTGCAAGTGAAAGTGAGTGAGAGTGCTGAGCTCTATTGCTTTAAGAATTTGAATCAAAATATTTATCATGCAGGGGAGTAAATTATATAGGAATAATTAAATACTTTGTTTGAGTTATTTCTGTGCATCTCATTTGATATATTTGCTGTTGCATTCAGCATTTAGACTTTTGCAGGCTTCGGGCTTCACAAGGTAATATCTATAGCACAGACAGAAGTCAAGAAAACATATTTGAAATTTACCAAGGAGACATCTATGTCCGTGGACACACACACGCACACATCCTAGAGTCAGCTGAGGCTTTTAGATGTGCTTAAGTGGTTTTCTATAGTACATAGAGCTCTCTGACTATTCCTGCCTAATCCAGCATCTGATGTCACATAGGTGAGACCTTCATAACTCCAGTTTCTTAATGTCCCTGTTTTCTGTCATTTACTTCCTTTGAATGTCACAAACATCAGCCGTTCATACAGATGAGTACTGCGGCTCCCTGGGTCCCCTGGGTGACATGGCTGAGATCATTCTGAATGATTCTTATTCTCTGGATTTAAAAATTCATTCTCTTTATATTTTAATTTCCAGCCCAGCTGTCTGTGATCCTTGAAGAATATTTAATTCTGTTTGCTGGCTGTGTTTCTTGATTGAAATTTAAATAAAAACTCACCCATCACATTCTTCTCTGACAATTTATAAAAAAATGTTTTTCAGTGCAGAATAATTATGTGATCGCATGAGTTGGAGTCTGTTCTGTGCTGTGTAAGCCTGATGTCTACAGTGGTGACTGAGAGGGAATAAATGGCTGCCTAGGCTGGCCCAGAGCAAGTAGGAGACTTCATCAGTGGCAGTTCTCACAAAACACTCGCACACGAGATTATTCATGGTGCCTTCCTTAGTCCGTTTGCTGGTCTGTGGAGCCCCAAATATGGTTCTCCTCACATGTGCTAAAAAACAGGGGTTTATTGCTCTTCTCATCTGTGCTGCATTGGAATCAGTTAAACAGGGGAATCAGCACTGTCGTCTCTTCTCATTATACGGCAAATCTCTCTGACGTTTCAGTCCTCTAAAAGGGTATCTTCACTGAAAAGTGTTTAGTCATGTGCCAGTTACATTTACCACCGGGCTAAAAATGAAAGAGAATTTTTTTAAAAAAAATCTTTTATTCCTCTGAAAATGGAAAGGTGTTTTTCTGCAAAAGTCTTGGTGACTTTTAAAGGAATTATGATTCCTTTCCCCCATCCTTTCTTGCATATATCAAATGGGAGAAATAAAGTAAACTAGGTGGTACTTAATTCCTTGGGAGGCAACTCCTTCCCTCCTGAGAAATGAAAAGTGTCATTTCTCCTTGGGAGAGACAGATGTTACTGATGAGCTACTGAGCCCATGTGAGGTCTCTGAAGCTCATACAGGTCTAAGGGTCTTTGGTCCTGGAAGATATTTTGACATCGGGGTTTCAATTCTCATCTTCGTTAGGAATCTTATTGTCAAAATGACATTGCATGAAAATGTGCATCTTTTTCCTTATGCTCTTCTATGAATTTCTGATCTGCACTCCCTCTTTATTACGACTTTAAGTTATTTGTTTACGATGTACGATGTAGTTTATTAGAAGAAGTGATAATGCTGGGGTTTGGACTGTTTTGTTTGGACTAATTTATATGCCTCAGATGCTGCTAAAAATAAAGATCAAAAGTAGTATTTCATTCCTCAGGGAAAACAGATCAGGCTGTGTTGATGGAAGACTGCCCTAGATTCATGAACGAAGTATTGACTCATTAGTAGGTTGATTCAGAAGATGTTTTGGGTTTTGTTTTTGGTTTGGTTGTTTTTTTTTTTACCACTCTGAGTTAGGTGGTGTGCTTGTTTGCAATGTCAGAATATTTGCAAACAAAATATTTCATCCTAGGAAAGCAATAATCTATTATTTGTGCTATTTGAAATTTGTTGATATTTTTCACACTTGGTGAGGAGAATGTGTTGCACAAAGGCAATTTTGACAAGAGAGAAAACACAGAGAGGCACTAGACTTCATCAAGGGAAAAAAAAATACATAGGCCAGCCAAAGGAACATATTTCCAATGTAGAGCCTTCCCTGCAAGACCAGGTGGGGCAGTACTGCCCGATGTGCCCCAATACTTGATGAGACTCCAACCTTTATTTGCAGCAGCCAGCAAGCCAGTGAAGTGGTTTACTTGTTATATGACCCATTGCTCTTAATGAATGCAATGTAATGAACTGTTTAACATTTGTGAGAAAATATTTTTAGAAAGAGAAGAGCTTAGTCAAAGGTTAACTCCCTCCCATGAATTCAGGAAATTATTTCATGTATTATTTAAACACTCTGTTGGCAATTTGCGTTGACTAGTCCTGGCAGCAATCTGTTGAGGACGATAGGTGCTTTGTCATGGGCAGAGTGGAACCTACTGAAGTTCAACAAGGGCAAGTGTAGGGTCCTGCAGCTAGGGAGGAATAAGCCCATGCACCAGTACAGGTTGACCTGCTGGAAAGCAGCTCTGCAGAGAGGGACCTGCAAGACCTGGCAGACAAGTTGACCATGAGGCAGCAATGTGCCCTTGTGACCAATAAGGCCAGTGGTATCCTGGAGTGCATTAAAAAAAGCATGGCCAGCAGGTCAAGGGACATCATCTTCCCCCTTCACTCTGCCCTGGTGAGGCTGCATCTGGAGCACTGTGTCCAGTTCTGGACTCCCCAGTTCAAGAAAGACAAGGAATGGCTGGAGAGAGTCCCCTGGAGGGCTACAAAGATGATCAAGGGACTGGAGCATCTCTGTTATGAGGAAAGGCTGAGAAACCTGGGTCTGTTTAGCCTGGAGAAGAGAAGACTGAGAGGGGATCTTGTCAATGCTTATCAATATCTAAAGGGCGGGTGTCAAGAGGGTGGGGCCAGACTCTTTTCAGTGGTGCCCAGCAACAGGACAAGGGGCAACCGGGCACAAACTGGAACACAGGAAATTCCATCTCATTCTTTACTTTAAGGGTGACAGAGCTGTGGAACAGGCTGCCCAGAGAGGTGGTGGAGTCTCCTTCTCTGGAGATACTAAAAGCCTGCCTGGATGCGTTCCTATCCAACCTGCTCTAGGTCAACCTGCTTTAGCAGGGGGGTTGGACTAGATGATCTCCAACCCTTCTAACCCCTACCATTCTGTGATTGTTATCAGCAAGTACCTCTAAATATCTGTCAGACTATTACTTACAGCAGCTGTATATTTTTCAGGCTTCTTTAAGAGCCTGAAGTTCAGTAAGAAGTATTTGATTAAGCAATATAATTTATATACATGAATATAATTGTGTATACTGTGGCATGCTTTTTTCCAGCCTAATGAGTTAAACTCCAGCCCTATATTTATTTGCAATCTATCTGCAATGTTTGCAAAGTGATTTTATTTTATTTTTTAATTAAATGTACCATGTATGTTTGTGTTTTCACATGCTGTTAAATTATTTACTCTGGAGCACATGAAGGCTTTCAGTTATATAAACAGTTATATATGTGTATACATACACTCAGTGTTTAAAAAAACCCAAACAACACTGCAGCTGTAAATTAAAGGATTATGAAAGGTGATGGTTTTCATTTTTGTTGTAAATAGTTTTTAATCTTCTTTGTGTTTTCTTTTTTTGTTTGTTTGTTCGGTTGTGTTACAGTTAAAGAATCTGAGTTTAGAAGAATTACAGATGCGATTAAAGGCTTTGGACCCTATGATGGAACGAGAAATTGAGGAGCTTCGTCAGAGGTACACTGCAAAGAGGCAACCTATCCTAGATGCAATGGATGCAAAGAAACGGAGGCAANGAGAGGTGGTGGAGTCTCCTTCTCTGGAGATACTAAAAGCCTGCCTGGATGCGTTCCTATCCAACCTGCTCTAGGTCAACCTGCTTTAGCAGGGGGGTTGGACTAGATGATCTCCAACCCTTCTAACCCCTACCATTCTGTGATTGTTATCAGCAAGTACCTCTAAATATCTGTCAGACTATTACTTACAGCAGCTGTATATTTTTCAGGCTTCTTTAAGAGCCTGAAGTTCAGTAAGAAGTATTTGATTAAGCAATATAATTTATATACATGAATATAATTGTGTATACTGTGGCATGCTTTTTTCCAGCCTAATGAGTTAAACTCCAGCCCTATATTTATTTGCAATCTATCTGCAATGTTTGCAAAGTGATTTTATTTTATTTTTTAATTAAATGTACCATGTATGTTTGTGTTTTCACATGCTGTTAAATTATTTACTCTGGAGCACATGAAGGCTTTCAGTTATATAAACAGTTATATATGTGTATACATACACTCAGTGTTTAAAAAAACCCAAACAACACTGCAGCTGTAAATTAAAGGATTATGAAAGGTGATGGTTTTCATTTTTGTTGTAAATAGTTTTTAATCTTCTTTGTGTTTTCTTTTTTTGTTTGTTTGTTCGGTTGTGTTACAGTTAAAGAATCTGAGTTTAGAAGAATTACAGATGCGATTAAAGGCTTTGGACCCTATGATGGAACGAGAAATTGAGGAGCTTCGTCAGAGGTACACTGCAAAGAGGCAACCTATCCTAGATGCAATGGATGCAAAGAAACGGAGGCAACAAAATTTCTGAGTTTGTTTTACTTTCAGAGATAATACTATGAGTCAGTGTGGACACTGGTAACCTTGTAAGTCTGAAGGAATTCCATTGTGAGAGTTTTCAAAAACCCAACCTTTTGAATGTTCCTTCACAAACAATGACAATTGGAGCAGTGAAAGAACATACATACAGTGTTCTGCAAAGGCAGCGAAACACATTAGCACTTGTTTATATTTTCAACTCTTTAATGTAATAGAAGTTTAATCTGTTACTTCCCAATCTTTTTCAGGTGTATAGTGGTAACTTGGTGTTGTACATTCGGAGTTGTGTTTTGGAGCACCTGGAACGATTTCTTGATTGTGCAACACTACAGAGCCTTATGTTGCAATATATTTTCCTCCGACTTAGTAGCGTATTTATTATGTAATCTTCGGTTATCCTATTTATTTTATGGCTATTTTCTTTTTTATTAGGAAGTACTAGGATAATTTTGTGGAGAGCAGAACCAGATTAGATAAAATTGGTATTATAGTATACTGAAAAGAAGCTCACCACTATATTATCTTTTAAAACTCCAATTTCAGCAAGCTTCCCCATTCAGGACAGCACTTGAACATGTATCTAGCCCATTCATATCAGTAGGATTTAAGCATAAAATAAGTAATAGGCACATGTTTTTCTGCTCTCCTGAACCAGGGACTGTGGCTGTAGTTGAGCAATACAGTTGTTAGGCTACAGAGAATTCTTTTAGAGAGTATTTCTATCATTTTTACACACACTGAATGATCTCTCATTAAACAAGAAAACAAGTGCCTAATCATTTTTTATTTTTCTGTTATTCAGGAGAAACAATACTTGCAGTCACTCCTTCAGTGTAAACTTCCAATTGCTATTGCAATTCTGACCAGTATAAACCTCTATTTTGCACCATAGTTTTATAATGAAGTAACAGCTACACTTTCTAGATATGTTTTTTGGTTCAATTTTTTTATCACTGTTTTGAGGGGAGAGTGGAGTTATTAGTGGTTTGGGTTTGGTTTCACATTATAGATACGAAGGGATAGTAATTTGAAAGCCAAAGAAAATCAATTGAATACTTATGTGTAAGTACTGAAAAGAAGCAACGTTTTGCAGTCCTCTGAGGGTTTTGTCCTGCAATCGCTAAACATTCAAAATTCCTGTGGTCTTCTGTGATAGGTTTTGGGGAATCAGGAATGCAGGACCAAGCTCTTAATATCTTTTTACAAGTTCTTCTGTCTGATTTATATTGTGGGATATCTAGTAGGTGAAATGTACAACATTGCAAGAAATATTTCAGACTTACTAGAAAATGTGATCCGCTTTCTGAACAATCTACTGTGTTCTCTATTGATATCTTTACTATGGTTGCCTTTTGTGTAAATAACTTTACTGTGATAGTCATACTTCTTTAAACAATACAGCTGAAAAGATCTTTACATTCAACCTTCAGCTGTTAAACTTTTAATGGTGACTACTGTACGGGCATCTTCTGTTAAATGTTTTCTGGAAGTTAGTAATCATCTCATACCTCTTAACATTTGCCATCATCATACGTGGACCATTTAGATGGAACAGTGCAGATTTTGGAAATGGTGCATTATATCACAAAGCTTATGCAAAAGGAAAACAAAAGGTTTTACAAGATCAGCATACTACAGCCGTGCTGGGACCATGCTTGGGTTTGAGCTGTATACAGCCATTGTTGTCATTGTCATTCTGTGTGTGCGTTTGCGTGCACGCCACATTCTAACATGTAAACTCTAGCGTCAAATAAATTTTAGTTGTGATTGTTAGAACATCCTTACCCTCAACTCTCTTCATATTTCTTAAAATAGTGACCATCCCTTACGAAAAAGCAAGAACACAGAAGATCCATGGAAATTACTTTAGGCAAGAAAAATGCACCTGGTAGTCTTATGCCTCACATTTATACAATGGAATGATGTAAAGTAACAAATGGTATAATCATATCGCCATGTCATTAGATTATAATAATAATGCAGCAAAAAATAACAGCACCAGCCTCCTCCTATTAGCATAGTTCTTATTTATTTAAAATTAATTTCCAATTCTTGAACTTTCTATTCTCAAAAACTCAAAGGTGTGTGTATGTACATATGTATGTGTGTATACCTACACAAATATGCATATCTATATATATATAAGAAAAAATATAAAACAGATTTAAACCATCAGGAGAGGAACCTACCTTGCCTTTTCTTGGTGTGCCTTTTAAGCAAAGTGTCATTGTTCAGACACTCTTGCTTGCATCATTAGCAGCTTTCTTTTCCCTTACTCTCTTAAACTTTACCCACCAAAAATGAGACTTTGATTTTGAATAATGTGGCTTTACAGTGTAATAGACAGTGTAATAAAATGATCACAATTTTCATATTTTGTGTATTCTGAAAACTTTAGTAATGTGGTGTACTAAATATGAATTACCTATCCAGAAGGATTCCAGTAAAAGGCCGTTTTAGACAAGCGCTGTTGTAGTCTGACATCTGAAAGGTATCAGAAGATAAAAGACATCCTTTCTTCACTCCTGATCTGTCTGCATAGAAACAACTCAGATAAATTTTGTGCACAGGCTTGCACCCAGGTATGGATTATACATGCAGGAGAAAAATCTGAAAGCCATGGAATAAAATCAAAATGTAAACAAGCTACTTAAAATTGGAGAAAAATAGTTTCTGCGATACTGTAAACTGGGTAGATATAGGACGTTTGTGACCAAAGAATACTTTCAACAATTAATATGAAATTAGTAGTGTTGCCCTTCTGATATGGTGCATGCTGCAGTCAGTGTAAGAGCTGTCTTTGGCTTCAGAAGCCACTGTATCAGGCTCTAAATTATGTGCAAGCATAATGTATAGAAATAGGTTTTATATTGAGAGATGGATACAACTTATTTTTTCTTTTTTCTGTTTATATAAATGAATCAAATCATCCGTGTTGATGAGTACGCATCTCTGCTGGGGGATGAGCATCTCTGTAAATGAAAGCCAATAGTACAATAAGTAAGACATTTTAAAATAAAGCCTTGCAGGAAATCTGATAGAACTACTGACAAGTTAACCTTCAGTAAGATTTTAACCAAGCAATTTCTTGTTTCCTTCTGACTTTGTATGTTTAGGTTTAGTAAGTAAAAAAAATTTTGAAAAATCATTACTTATTACTAAACATTTGTAATAAAAGCTAATTTTTCATGTATAATTGTCGTCTTGTTGTTCATTCTAACGGAAACTAAATTGTGTTAATAGTAACCATTAATGTTCATTTCCATAGTCATCTCTCATGCTTTTATTTCCTTTCTGTAATACTGTGAGCCCAGCTCTGAGTGCAGAAAACCACGTCTCTCAAAGTCAGCTCTGGAAAGGGTTTTTCCAGCTCAAGACATTTCTGCAAGCTCTAGAAGTCTGAGGATCTCAATGGAAGAGTATCAGGCCAGTCTGAGAACAGACACCCTTGATGCTTTTTGCAAGTCCCTCTCTCTGCAGTCTAAGGTTGCTAAAGGGCTAATCCTGAGAGAGCTGAGCCACCACCCCAGTATGTTGGAAGTCTTCATAGACATCCTTTACCTGGAGGTACATTAGCAGCTTCAGGTGCTCCTTTGATTTTTCTAGTGTAATAAGAACAGCAATAGGCAATGGATAGGCTTAACTAGGAAAAGCGAATACATTTAATGTCTCAAATTTGATTCCATAGCCCATTTCTCTTCTGATTTTTTGATTATTCTCTAAGAATTTGCCCACAAAGACACTTTAGTAAAAGGAACTCGCGAACAAAACTCCTTAGTGAACCACAGTATGTTTGAAGTGACAAAATTCTACTGCTAATCTGAATGACTGACAATTATTGGATGATACAATTATTTACTGTTTATTTACTGTTTATAGCTTGCCTATTATTACAGTAAATAATAGCTGCCCAGGTATATTCAGGTGAGAGTGCGCAGTGGTTCAGGCTGCTTCTCCGTCCCATGTGTTGAACTTCCAAATATGAATATGGCTCATGATGAGTGAATCCGTGCACAAGTACGTGAGATAGCCTTAGTCACCATTAATAGGCACTGGTGCTTCCAAGCAGAATGTATACTGTACAACTTCTGTAAAGCACTTTGTGTGCACACTGTTTTATTAATGTGATATGATGAGGGTTACATTTTCTTTTTAAGTGTATATGTGGTTATAAAACTAATTAAAAAGATCTTATGATGTGAGGAAGTCTTTATTTCTTTGCATTCATAAATATTAAGGGCTCCAGCTGACTGTGGCATTTATTTCTGTACTTCCAAAGGCGATGATGGATGTTCTATAATGTCATACAGCTGGCTGGGAAATTGGTTTTGGGATATTTCTGTACCAGGCTGTGGTGCAGCAGTGTTACGCCCACTGTTGGCAATGAAAGCCTTGGAGAAGGCAAGTCCTGGGCAGCGCATGGTGTTTCTCACCACTGTGTTGTGCCAGGTGAAGTAATGGCTTAATCTTTTGGGGCAATGCAAAATTACATCGATGGTTCAGTGTGAAGTCATTAAGTTGCACTTGGGGACTTGCCCTGTTAAGTTTGTTTTAAAATACCTTTTCACAAGATGTATTTCTCCTGTCTGTTTAGTATATTCATTATGGAAGGGAGTACCATCTACATGGTGTGCTCTCATCCTTTTTTTGGTTTTGTTTTAATTTGTTGTGGTTTTTAAGGAATACTTGAAAATTCCCCATAATTTTCTGCTTCTCTTCCCCCTGCTCAGGAAGACGAATGTAGGCATTACTTTTAAGAGCATCCCCAGAGCCAAGTGCCCTTGGGACACTGTGAACAAATGGGAATGTCAGCAACAGCTTTTATTCGCTTCTTCTGTTCAGAGATCACTGAAGTAAAGTCTCGGCTGTCCTGTTTTTCCTTCGTTTGAAAATATGGATGTTCAGATTCTAACCAAATCTTTCTTTTTCAGAATATTTGTTAGTCCCAGACAGACTAGATACTCAGTACTTTCTTTGATTGTTTGCTTCACAAAATACTCAGGATAGACTCATTCTGTTTCCCTAGGCCTTAGAGAGTCTTCCAGGTTAGAGAAGAGCCGTATTTTTCACAGAAACAGGAAGAAAGAAATCATTAAAAAAAAATTCTTCAGGGAGAACAGAAAAAGCATATGGCATTTGCATCTGGCCAGGTTGCTTACGAGGCTAACTATGGATGTGAGAGGAATAAAGTGTTGGCTGACAAAAGCAAATCAGGTAGTCATCTATGTAACTTACTGTTCTACGTCACTGTTTCACATCTGATTTTCTTCCATTCATATTTATTGTCTTTTGAGTTTGTGCTTTATTTATTCAGTTTCCACTTTTAAAGATAGAAATTTTAATTTTTCAGAATTTTATAAATGGAAACATGCCATAACAGTGCCAAGTAAATAAATGTGGGAAAAAACAACCAGTCAAAGTCACTGAAAGGGTGGTGTTCTTTCCTCCCCAACTCCTTTCTGGGGTCATGGAGGGTTTTGACTGCAGATGATGTTTGTCTCTGCATGGAGAGACTTTCCATGCTCTAACCTGGGGCAGGTATGGATGGAGGTGGTTTTATCAAGAGCTCTGAATGAGCTGTACACCTACTCAGGTTGTCGTAGAAGTGTTGTGCCCTGCTGGGAACCACTGTCCCCCTCCTACCCGCCTGTAGTGGAGGGACTGAGGCTTCTGCAAAGTGTGAGGAAGCAATATGAAGCAGTGGGTACCACTTTGCCACTGTAGAGACGTAGCATGAATCTGGAAGCTGTTGATCATCATCAGGGTAGCACTATACTCAAACTAATGACTCTGGTCTAGGAAGGCTTGCAGGAGCCAGCTCCTTATCTCAGGGACAAGGTGGCAAATTGCCATGGTGGCAAATGGCTTTTGATGCAACTTTACTTTGTTGAGTCTGTGTAATGGCATCAGCTAAAGATTGCGCTGTGCCCTATGCCAGGACATTTCTTAGTCTGGTAGCGCTATCCCTCGGCCTCCCAAGTTCTTACTGCAGGCATAGGGACCAGCTTTGATGGAAGTGATGGTGGAAGCAGGGGGGGCTGCATGTGCTATAGGCAAACAGAAAGAGTTCTTGCTTGGTGCTGGTACTTGTTCAGTGCAAACAGGCTTTTCTAAAGGCCACAGAAAATTCAGAGAGGATAAACTTGGGAGTAAGCAGGGAGCTGCCTGGAGCCAGCCAGCAGGAAAGTATTGGAAGGAATTAAACTCATCTGATTCTGGGCTCAAATGCTGGTTTTCTGTCTGTCACAATAGGGGAGAACGTTTGTGGTATTTACTCGTGCACTGCAAAGCCTAGTGACCTTGAAATTTTTTTTTTAGGTGTCACAGCTTCAGAAATCAAATTTGTAATATACACAGCCACTTGCTAATGTATCTGGATATATTTTTTTCTGTCAAATTAATTAAACTGCATGTTCTTTACTAAAGCCCTGGACTCTTCTTCCTGCAGATATTTTTTCTGAGGACAGGTATTTTATGTTACAGTATCTCTCCCTAGCCAACTCCCAGAGAGAAATATAGCCCTCCTAGTCCTGTTTCTCCCCTCAGGGACAGTATTTGGAGCTGACCAGTATAATTGTTCTTGCTCTGTACACAGGTGTGCACAGAGACACACACAAACAACTGCCTTCTACCTCCTGTTCATCCTTTCATTCCCTGGGTGTCACTGGGGGGACTGATGCGTGAGAAGATGGCTGTGGCCCTCAGGTGTTTGTAACAGTACTTTTTCCCCTCTTCAGATCTTTCTGCTGCTTTGCACTCCTCCTGGGCTTCCAAAGCCTGCATGGTTACTGTTAAGGGAAAAACTCACAGCCAATACATCAAAGAGGGAGACCAAAAGCTTTTGATTTGATTTATCTGACACTAAGCCTTTAGTGTGATGCATCAATTGATATTTCATTTTTATTACAGTACAATGGGCTATACAGGCTTACCAGCAAGAGGTGTCCTTTTGATCTCTCATCACACGTGAAAACAGGTGTCATAGTCCAGAGATTATGGAGGTCAGAGATTATTTGAAGAAGGATTAAGTAGAGTTACCATTTTTCTTAGCAACCATATCCAAAAGCATGAGATTCTTTTTAAAATGCAGGCCTTGTTTCAGTCTGTAGATAAGTCATATTTATTTGTCATATACCAATTTTCACTGCTGAAACTATGGAAGAAGACTAGAATTTTTCAAAGTGTTTTGTATTAAAAAAGGCAGAAACAAATCAAACTCTTGTACTTATAAATACAATTAATAAAATAACTTTTTCTGAGTCTCCTAAAATCTGGGAAAAGTTTTGGGTTTTTTTTTCCTGTTAGTTGATCTTTACAGAATAAAGTTCTTGAGGCCATCCAGAAAATAACGGGGTGACTGTATTAATATTCATCATTGCACTGATTTATGTACATGTATAATTGCTTAATCCAAATCCAGTTTACTTCTGAAAAGTTCGCAGAAGTCTCTAATGCAGTAAGTACTGGTTCAGTATTTAAGTAAATGCAGCTGAAATACTGCTCTGACTCATTCCAAGAGTCTCTCTTATCCTGTTAGAAACCCTAAAACAACCAAAAGTAGTTTGGTAACTCACTATGGGTACGTGCTAGAAAATGTTGATGGACTATATATACCTGTTGTATTTTTTCAGCAACCTATCCTGCTACGAAAGCACATCCACCACTGACTGCTCAGCTTTTATAGAAATACGTTAGCTTTCTGGGCTTTTTTATTCCACAATGTAATGTGGCTGAAATCGATGGCTATCGATAAACCTATTTCTCCTAGTTAGTGTAATTATAACTCTTCTGTTGAGACCCAGATGTTTAAACAGCCCCCAAATATGTAATTATTGGGATAAATAAGGAATTGAGGATTTCTAGGATCACAGAACCAGCAATACAGTAGCCCCACATCCCAACAATTGATGGAAATTTATTGCAAGAGCGGGTATAAGTTTGAAGCCTTTTAAATGTAGTTAACATTGATTTATTGAGCTCATCAACTGGCATAATTTTTGTACATCTCATAGCACTTATCTTCAGTTACTGCCTCCACAAAAAGCACGACAGTTAGGACCAATCTTGCAGCTGAAGCAGGAGGAAGTCTTATTAGCAAAGTGTTTGACTAATATTTTTTGTAGACGGATGCTGAACTGAAGTGTTTAGTTCAGGTCTTTGCTCTACAATGAGGAGCGACAATTCAGCCGTATTTCAGATGAGATTCCTGCTGCATTTCTGAGCCGCCTTCCAGCTTCTGTCCTGATCCATGGACGTGAGGCTGCTCAGGGCTGAACGGGCACCGTGCTGCAGACCCAAACAGCTGCGGTGTCCCCTCATCACAGCAAGTGACTGAAGCTGCATGGCCTTACTTTTCCAAAAGGCTGCCAACCTCATGTTTAGAGCTCCCTGTTGCTGACCCAAGTGAGGGGAGGGTATGCCTAACACCCCTGGCTGTGCTTAAAAATTTGGGAATCTGAACTTTGGGAAGCTGGCCTCTGTTGTTTGGTCCAGATCTCTAAATGAAACCATGCAAGACATGGCTGTCCTGCGCGCTTTGTGAGCAAAGAATCTGAATGCTCTTCCAGCTGCAGCTTTGCTTTACATTCAGGTTTATTCTTCTTTTCTGGCCTGTATAGGATTAATGTTTTATTTAAAAAGCCCAGAACCCAAGTAGACTAATCTTTTATCCACCATGGCTTTTTTCTCACCTTCTCTAGCAGGATGGAGAGATGCATTTTGCTTTTTGAATTGTGCTTTCTCAGGAAGGAGAACTGACAGATATACCAGATACCTTGTTTCAGGAGACATTAACTGTCTGTCAAAGCATGTAGCCTTTTTATTCTATATTCTTGCCGTGTCCACAGCTGACCTCTCTCTAAATCTAAAGGGATTCTTAAGAAAATCAAATGCACCTAGAAACACACCTGCCACCTCCTGTTCCCAGCATGACTCCCATCTCCCAGCATGTTAAATGGTTGCGGTGCTTTGAGGCTCCTGCCAAGTGTGAGGAAGCGCATTGGCAATTTTTTTTGCTGGTAGATGGGCCAGTGCTGTGTAACAGCTCACATGAAGAGATGTCTTTTGTGCTCTCCAGCACTGCGCTGGTAGCACTGGTCAGGGCTCCAGTACGGTTCCAGTTTATTGTGCTTGGGGAACAGGAGAGCCGGGAGTAGGGCTGCCCTCTCTAACAGAAGTATAAGGAAGGCTCAGTGCGTTTTTGCCTCTGAAAGCGTAAGCAAAATCGCCCTATATTTATAAAGCATTTCCAGTATTGCAGCTGAGAAGTCCCATGCAAAAGCCAACTGTCAAACCTGATAGCTCACCTGCCAGGCTGAGTGTGAAAGGATCAGTGAAGGAGCTGCAGCCTGTCTTGGGCAGTTCGAGATGTTCCTCTCGTAGGGGCCTGCCTTGCCTCTCCACTGGCCATGCAAAACGGGGGAGATGCATAAGGGGCAATTGGATGGGGATGACCCACTCTTCCTGCAGGTGCTTGCAAGTGGCACCAGCCTCTTTCCAGGTTTCAGCTGTCTTCTTTAAAGCGTGATCCCACAGGGAATACCGAGAGACACTTCACCAGAGAAAAATACAGCCAGGGCTTCTTCCTTCAGGTTTTCAGGGTAGGGATCAAAATGTTAAAAAGGGATCATACTAACAGCGGCAGTAGGAAGCTGTGCCTTGGTATGGAAAGAAGAAAGAAACAAACAACATGGATAATGGATTTTTCCCAAAAGTAAACCACATTTTTGATGTGTTATCTTTTGCCATATCTAACAAATGGAGGTGCTACGCCATGATCTGGAGTGCCTAGGCACTGGTACCACACAAATACATTAAAATTTACTTGGTAATTAAACATCTGGTCATTAAAGGGGCTATGCTAGGGTGTTGATGTTCAGAACATTTCCTAGAATGCGACAGAACATGAATTTCAAAAATAGCATAGTAATTCAAAAGGACAATTTCCACCACAGTTGGTGGGACTGATGTTCCTAAGTCAGGAACCCCAGACACCCATTTTGCTGTGTTACAACCTCACCATATCACCTGGTCATCATATGTCATGGGGGCTGCAGGAATAGCCACATCAGGATACGGCAGATAGAGAGGGGGAAGCAAGAGGTACAGGACTTAAGATGGGTGGAGCAGTGGCTGCTGCTAAGCAAACTGTGACGTCTGAGTACCACTCCTCTTCCAAATGTGATTAGATGTTTTCTTTGAAGGTCAACAGTGTAATCAGTGGAGTAGTCTGCTCAGAACTACAGAGACTTGTGCACCATGCAGGGCGCCTGCGTGTGTGGTGACTACAAGCAGATGTTGGACCATGCACCTGAAAGTGGGCAGCTCTCTTAGGATGTTTTAGATATATAGAAGAAATTGGCTGATTTATAGCAGACTTTGTCCAATCCCCAAAAAACTTAGCCCTGTTTATTTCTGAATAGGGTTCAGTGAGAAGCCAAACCTCATTGGTACCCCAGAAGGAAAAACAGAGTGGGAGTTGCTGATGTTTGTTCTATACTTCTGTGAAGCTGAAGTGTTGGATTTGTGCCACTGCCTCCTATAGCCAGATGCATGCATTTATCTAAGTGAGGACTTACATGATTTAGGGTTGTGTGTAAAGGGTGAGGTGATGTCAGGCAAACAAATTTCTGCAGTGTCCAGTGGGAGGTCAGCTTGAGTCTCAACACCTGTGAGACAATTCTCCATCCTCTGTACTAGCAGGAGAAATAAATACCAGAGCCAGACCTTTGCCAGCAGTGTCATGCTATCTTGGGAAACACTTTCTAGACTGTTTGGAGGTTGCTTCCTCTGGCTGACAACCCATAATTTTATATATGAGAGGTGAAGAGATCCACAATCCTTAATGAGGATGATGTTTCTTAACAACTTCAACAATTGCTCTGAAGGCACAGACATTATGGCTGTCTCTGAACCAACTAAGCAGAGAACTGTTGCTTTGAATAATGTATTGCCTGTTGTTGCATTGTTAACCCAGTAAATTATTCTCAGGTGAGAAGCATCATCTTTTTTTTTTTTTTTTTTTTTAGGAAAAAGGCAGAATCAGTAAAAGGTGCTTCAGAAACTGGATGGGAATACTCTTCTAGCCTTGCCTAAATAGTGGGCAACTTGAAAATAAGTTACAGGAGATCAAATTAATTTCTGGTGTAACTTAATGGGAAGCCAGGTGCACGCATTGGAAAACAAAAGAATAATAACATGATGAGAAAAGAACATTTCTGGCACACCACCTCACTGAGGGATATAAGTGGTGACTGTGGGTTGAAAGTTGTTTGAAAGTACCATCAAAGGTAGATTAAAGTCAGGAGTATTGCGACAGGAAATGGGTAACTAGCACAGCAAAAGGAGTTACTCCAGGGGCTTTCTGCTGCTTATATGTGCACAGCTGGGGCCTCTAAGGATGGGGGTTGTTTTGGAAGAGATGAAAGGTCATGTCAAGTTGATTTAGTGCCTACAAGTGCTATTGGTATGTTGCTTAGTCCCTAATCTGTGAGGCAGAGAATGAGAAGCTTGCACTATTTGCTCAACTGAAAAATGTGGGCTCCCCACCACAACCACCAATTAAGAGCATTTCTAAAAATAGAAATCTAGCCTGATGTATATGTTTAAAAGAAACCTATCTTCACAATGAGATCCAGGCTTCTCTTTGATTATAATATATACTCAGAATACCCTGAAACTTAAATCAGTTCTTAATCCCTGGTGAAATATACTTTTTAATGCATTTAATTTCCATTTTGTGGGACAAAGGTGAGTTCTCGGGTGTGTTATACACTACTGGGACAAGAAATGCAGTACAAAGAGCACCAGATACAGTAGTTCCCTGCAGTCTCATAAAGATCTGTACAAAAAGGTACAAATACTAGAGGTATTAAAGTTGGAAAATTAAATGCAAAGTTCTATGTTTTTAAGTTTGCAATGTGAAGTAGCTCATGCTATATATAATATGTGAGGGAAAAACAGTCTGCACTCAAAACAGATAAAGTAGTTTGCAGGAAAAGAGAGAATTAGCAGCTGATGAAAGTAAGTGAATAATAAACCAGGCAATAATACAAAATCTGAACATACATAAAAAGCTTAATCACAATCTATATATAGATTTTACATCTCAGGAAAATAATGTAACATATTGCTTCTCAAGGACATCTCCGACTCTCATAATAGCCTAGATTTGTACTAGAAATCAAGATTATCTAACAGTTCATTCCTGGCAATACAGTAAGTTGCCTCATTTGAAATATTACCATAATCCTCATTTAAGCAATTCAAAGCTCTCAGCCAAAAGAGAGTAGGAGCGGTGTTTTCACTGGTGCTGGGAAGGTGACCATCACAAGGCAGGAGGAGCACGTGCCAAGTGCAATGATCTTCATTAAACTGCACATCCATAGTAAGCAGATTTCTGACCACAACAATTTTCAAGTTTCAGACACTGGAGAAAGCAGCAAATTAGTCCTCTCATCCTTCATTTCTGACCCACTGTTTTTTAGAAGTGAAGATGCCCTGCTTTTACAAAACAGTGATTGAAGAAGTCTGGCAAAAGTACTGACTACTCAAAAAGTACACCACCTCTTCCCTTCATTGAGGCTTTGGAGACATTGACTTTTTCCTTCAAAGTGTAAACATTTTTCCATAATTTTTATTTAATGAGAGATGAGGATTCTCAGCACTTACTAGACTGAGCCCTAGAACAGAGGTTACTTCATAAAATGGCAGGAAGGGTGCGCCTCATTCTTCCTTACCTAGGTATTTTGTGGAGCTAAGACAACAACATTACTTAAATCGGAACAATTGTTATCTTCCTCAGTGAAAAATTCTGTTAGTCATAAGCAAATATTAAAACTGCTGTACAAAGCGATACAGTACTGTACAATGCCAGCTCAAACAGATTAAATCTGAGCAGAATTAATGCAGAAAAAAAGGCTACATCCCCTAGGATGGTCAGGGGAACATGACTTGCAAAAAGAAAACTAAAAGGAAGCTTGGTAGGTATAATCCTGTGAAAATAAGCATGTAAAGGCATATGGTTGCTGTCTATAAATGCACCGTGCATGCAAACACTAAGAGGAAAATGAAATATTTACGACAAGGAACAGTGGTGGCATGAGAAAAAAACTGATATAAAGCAGCCATTAATAAAACTACGCTAAAAGTTGCACAAGCCTTGGAGAGCAGTGCAGCTCTGGAATGCTCTTCTGGAGGAGGGGGGAAGCAAAAATCTGACTACTTTTTACATGGAGTTAGTTAAGTTTATGAAGGGAATTCCTGTGTACTGTGTAAAGTCATTGTCATGATAATAAGAACATATTAAATTTCAGTACTTTATTTATTTAGTGTCTTTGATCCAAAGCACTTATATAAAAAAAGCAATAATGAAAATTCCTTTCAACCAGTACAATAAAAGTCATAATTCCTTGGGGTATTTCATTTTCTTTAGTAAAACTCAATTTGGACACATTCCATTAAATATTTGCAGAAATGACAGAGCATCAGCCCTACGAATAATAATAAATCTAGAACATAAGATAAGCCATAGGTTATTGAAATGATGTGTTGCAAAGTTTGGATCCAACCTTTGCAACGCTAAACTAGCAACAGCTGAGGGAATTTGTGACTCTTTGGCAAGTTTACAGGTCTCTTCAAATAACTGCCCTGAAAGTCATTGGTTTTCAACTCTGTGAATCCACTGCTTGTGAAACTGAGAGAAAACCACTGCTTGGAGATGGATTATGTGAAGTCCTCCAGCCAACAGACCTAGTGAGAACTTGCAGTGGCCTTGACATCAGTGGGGGAGTTTGCCACCCTTGCAGTAAGTAACCCAACGGGAGTCTATGATGTGCTGCGCAAGCCCATCTCTTCCTTCCCTTACTTCTTTCAAGGTATTTCAATCCAACAAGCAACCTGGTGCTGTGCCATGTTTTGGGTGGGTGTTTGTAGGTGTATGATAGTTTACACACATGCAATATGAACCAGGGACAAGACTATTGGATTTATGTCTGTGATCCAGCAGAGAACTTGAACCAGCCCTCCAGAAGTGAAAACCTTAGCAAAATGTTTCAAGTTTGGACACCTAATTTGGGTTATCTAGGTCTACCTTCAGGGCCGTGTATACGTCTCTCTGATTTTTCAGGGACAGCAAGCAACATTTTGTCTATTGACTTTATAACGTGCAGGCTATGTTGAAATCTCCAAGAGTTTTATTTGGTAAGGTTAGAAAGGACCTCTTTCCCTCACACTTCATGGCCTAAATCAACTACTAATTGACGTGAGGGGAGGGCATTCAAAGGAAATGGTGTGTGGGGGTAAGTTATTTCACGCTGTATTCTGTGACAGATCACGGGGCATACAGGAATTTGATCCTGGGTGCTCAGCTTTCTGGTTGTAGGTGGAGCTGATACAGCAACAACATCAGAAGATCCAGACCAGACAGCAACCTCTAATAGCTAAAAAAGGGAATTACCTATTCGTACCAGATCTGCTTTATTCTGCCAGTTGGGCCACTCCTTGTTGTGGTATACAAATACAGGCTTCCAAACATGACAATTTTAGCTTCAGTGTTTTAATTTCTCTTCTAACTAGTTTGAATTTATTTTCTGAACTTCTTTAGTCTTCACAAGTAAAACCAAAAAAATAAAACCCAATTAATTGGAATATTATATGTAATGAATGGGATGGAAAAGCAGCAGGATCTGAAGAGAAATGCTATTCTGCCCACTGAGTGCCAGTAGTTTGTTTTATAGCACAGATCCCTAGAAGTACAAAGAAAGGGAAGCAGTGGTGTTTGATCCCTGTACAATTGTGTAAGGGAAGAGACTGAGCACTCAAAAAACAAGTTTATGCAGATTCATGGTTACTCTTGAAAACCCAGATGATCTGCTCTCATGTCTTTTTTTTTTTAAAAAAAAAAAAAAACCAACAAAAAACATACAGGCCAGCTGCTGAAAGAATTTAAATCAACCACGTCACAGAAGCAGGTAGGAGGATCTGCCCACAGTGAGCACAGTGAGTGCAGTATTAAGCTCTTTTTCTTTATCTGTTCTTTTCTTAGGCCCTTATACTCTTCCTTAGCTGTAAGTTGTGAGTTTCTTTCTGAGGGAAAATGTGACTTACAGGTTGGGGGTTTTTTTCCTTAGAGTTTCCTTGGCAGAAAGCTTAATGGAATTGTCTGCCATCAACACCTGCTTTCAAGCTTTCCAGATAAAATTAGATTTTATATCTCAGCATCACATATGGCATCTTTATAATTAGTCTTTTTGCAGTATATGAATGTCAGTTCCTAAAATGCTGCCTGTACTGTTCATGTCACTTCATTAAACAAATCCAAGCTTTTCATTAGAGCTTCTAATTGTTAAAAATCCACATTCTTGTGTGTCAAATCTCAGAACCATTTTGATGGACTGAACTACAGCATATCTTCAGTTTCACCGGAACTGAGCTGTGTGCAAATCACTTCTGGAAGTGGGAACCTGAGATGTCTTCATGGGCCTCCATACCTAGAGTCACTTGTGGAAATGTAGTCTTTGAGTATGTAGCTACCTGAAAATGAGGGGTGGGCTTCTTCAGCGGGCTCGGTATTGATCTAATCTTGGAAGCAGAGGTAGGTCTATGCTTAGGAGCTTCTGAAATATATTACCATACCCAACATTTCAGAACAAGAACACCCAGTTTTTAACACACGTGCTCAGAGTAAGCAAATTTCCATTGAAATGTGAAGCTCAGAGGTGTTTTCAGACATGTGACGATCAGAATTACTGGTCAGAAAGATGGGGAAGAGTGTTCCCACATCAGCGATTCACAGGTGATTGTTTTAAACTACTGTAAAATGCATGGGAAGTCCTACGCTAGTACAGATACCAGTACAGGTGATATGTGATTTTTTCATTACTCCTGTCACAGCTGAGAATTTTTATTCCACTTGGGTACGTTCATTTCTCTGCTCAGATGAGAAAATGCACAAAGTAACAGATCGTCACTACACCACTAGCACTAATGTCATGGAAGTGGTAACATTTGTATGGAAAAGTCAGCATTTAGTACCTATGCAACAGGATGAAAATGTGCAAACTGTCAACTTGTAATAGAAATGTCTTCAGTTTCTCAAGTGCAAAGTTAGTGCAGTGTCAGCAACACTATCCTCTAGGAAAAAAGAAGACGAATAGGAAAACATTTATAAACATAGTTCTTGATAGCTCTCATGCAAACTGCTGTCAAACTTGTACACTAATGCAGTGAATCATTCAGGCTCAGCTCACTGGGGGTACTCCTGCTCATATTGGTAAGACTGGCCATAAGGGATTTAACTTTATAAGCATAGTAGTCCCTCAAGTTGACTGACGGAACTTCTTTCATGCCGTCACCAAAATCACAGCTTCTCATGGCACTCTCTAACTGCTTCTGACGCCTATAAAAGTGGGAGAATTTATTGAAGATCAGTGTAATGGGAAGCACTACCACTAGGATACCGGCTAGGATGCATGCAGATGCTGTCAACTTGCCAGCAGTGCTCCCTGGCACAACATCCCCGTAGCCAACTGTGGTCATGCTAACAGTAGCCCACCACCAACACGCAGGGATGGTGGCTAACCCCTCATTCTCTTCTTTCTCAATGGTGTAAGCCACTACTGAGAAAATGGAGATGCCAACAGAGAGGTAAAGTAAAAGAAGCCCCACCTCTCTGTAGCTATACTTCAGGGTGGCTCCAAGAGACCTGAGACCCGTGGAGTGTCTAGCAAGCTTTAAGATGCGAAAGATCCTCATAAGTCTCAGGACTTGTGCAACCCTGCCTAAATTTGCTAAAGTCGGACTACTTTCCACCACCAAGTTGACAATTAAGGTAATATAAAATGGAAGGATAGACATTAGGTCAATCAAATTCAGGGCATGCTTGAAAAATTTTAAAAAGTCAGGAGCTACTGCAAATCTTGCCACCAGTTCAAAAGTGAACCATGCAATACCAAAATGTTCCACGATTTCAAAGCGAGGGTCTTCGTCGGTGTTCCCGTTGCTGTCAACAATCTGAAAGTCTGAGAGGCTGTTCAGGCACATGGTCACAATGGAGCCCAGCACCACCACTATTGAAAGGACACTGAAGATTCGGCTTAGGACTGAGTAACCAGGATTATCCAAAGCGAGCCACAGCTGCCTCCTGATGTTTCCAAAGGGTTGCTTGTCAAATTTAGAGGCATCGTTATAGAATGCCAAAATCTCATCAAAAGAAGATGTGGTACTTTCCTGGTCACTTTGTTCCTCCCATTTCTCTTGGTCTGGTTCCATTTTCCTCCCATGGTAGCTGTAACTGCAGCAGGAGTCTATAAAGAATTCATTGATTCCCCAGTATTCAATCTCCTGGCTGAAAGAAAACACGCAGAGTTCACCCATCACATGGAGCTTGCCGGTGTTATAAAAATGTAGCACATAAGGAAAGAGCTCAGGGTTCCTGTCAAAATAAAATTCATTCTTGGTGTCATCATAATCGTCACAGAGCTCCAGTATCGACTCCTTTGAGTGGCAGCTCAGCAGTTTGCCCAGTCTGGTCTCAGGGAACCTTAATAATGTGTTGGATCTCATCTTTTTCTTAAAGCCTCCAACGTTGATGCTGATCTCATTGTCTTCAAAATTTGCTTCAGATAAAGCCTTCAGACTCTGCCTTGTCATAGTGAGCTCCTTCCAACTGTGTATAGGGAATGAAAACCTAGGATGCAATTGCACAGAAAATCGGCAGAATGACCAAATCTATAGCATGTTCACCTATTGACGCTCTTTTTCTCTTTTCCTTCCTTCCTTCCTTCCTTCCTTCCTTCCTTCCTTCCTTCCTTCCTTCCTTCCTTCCTTCCTTCCTTTTCCTTCTTTTCCTTCTTTTCTATTCCTTCCTTCCTTCCTTTTCTTTCTTTTCCTTCCTTTCTATTCCTTCCTTCTCCTTCCTTCCTTTTCTTTCTTTTCCTTCCTTTCTATTCCTTCCTTCTCCTTCCTTCCTTTTCTTTCTTT
>VYXH01011757.1:320630-442284 GCA_013397275.1 Burhinus bistriatus | reverse complement strand
ACATGAGCCGACAATGTGTGCTCGCAGCCCAGAAGGCCAACCATATCCTGGGCTGCATCAAAAGAAGCGTGGCCAGCAGGTTGAGGAAGGTGTTTCTGCCCCTCTACTCTGCTCTGGTGAGACCCCACCTGGAGTACTGTGTCCTGTGCCTTCATCACAGGAAAGACATGGACCTTTTGGAGTGGGTCCAGAAGAGGGCCACAAAAACGATCAGAGGGCTGGAGCACCTCTCCCACAAGGAAAGGCCGAGAGAGTTGGGGTTGTTCAGCCTGCAGAAGAGAAGGCTCCAGGGAGACCTTATTGCGGCCTTTCAGTACTTAAAGGGGGCTTATAAGAAAGATGGGGACAAACTTTTTAGGAGGGCCTGTTGTGATAGGACAAGGGGATAGATTTAGGCTAGATATAAGGAAGAAATTTTTTACTATGAGGGTGCTGAAACACTGGCACAGGCTGCCTAGAGATGTGGTGGTTGCCCCATCCCTGGAAACTTCAAAGGTCAGGTTGGATGGGGCTCTGAGCAAATTGATCTAGTTGAAGATGTTCCTGCTCATTGCAGGGGAGGTTGGACTAGATGACCTTTAAAGGTCCCTTCCAACCCAAACTATTCTATGATTGTATGATTTTATGAATACTGTCTCCCAGTTTGTGTGGACCATTCACCATTGCCTCATAAACCACCACGTGCAGAGCTTGCCAGCTGGGAGTTTTAAGATAAATCTGTCTCTCCTTGAGATGTTTGTAGCAAATAGCCTGGAAGGGCACTATCTGGAAGATACACGACCATTACATGTAGCCAACAAAATATGTTTCTGTAATGGTATCACCTCCAGCAACTTCTCCTTTTTTTGTAACAAACTAAAGCACAAAGAGAAGGATTTTGTGCCACACAAAGCCTTACTGTGATTGCTATAGGTTTTTTAAAAAAAAGTTCTGCTTAGTGGAAAACAGGCAATCAACTTTAACCATTTATTCTTTTATAGCTGCCTACACAGTAAAAAGAATTAAAAACTTTTTCATAGCCTGCATAATGCTTATGTCCCATTTCGAATGGGAGAGCACCCCCCACCCCTTCAAAAATACTAATGAACTGTTGGCAGCAACAGTCCATCTCTGAGTCATTCACTGTAACTTTGCAACGGTAGTACCTTTCCTGAAATGTATCTCAAAGGCAGTTTGGGCTGTAATTTATCCTAAAGGTCAACTTGCCTATCTGAGGGTCTGATCAAGAGTATGCATATTTTTCTATGCCTACAAATATATTCTGGTTGTTAAGAGATCTCTCACTAGTGGATGGAGGATCAAGAAACTATTTCCTTTGGATTTGATTCACTTTGATATTTTTGGATTGTATTTAAAACAAGAACAAACCAATTAAAAAAAAAAAAAAGGATCACTAAATAAGATTCTAATTAATGTTTCCCACTGCTATCATGGAACAAAAGGTTTTAAAGTTTCTGAAACACGTTGGGACATCTGTGCTCAGTTTCTATACACAATGCAGAAAGTCCAAAACATCATGGGAAATGTTATTCTGAAGGGATGCCAGTCCAAATCCATGATCTGAAGAGTTTCATATGGTTCAGATCAGTTTATAAAAAAAGCCTCTGAACTGTTTTATCCTTAGCTAACATGATTTTAAACTTCAAATTTTTTAACCTCAATTCAACAAACCACTTAATGATATGCTTAATTATAACCACCTCTAGTTTTCAGAAATATGCTTTGCTCTCCTGGAGTTTGTCATTCCTATAATTAAGAATAAAAGGAAATAATGAAGAATTTTTTGTCAAGAGTGTATACTATGGAATTATGAGAATACAGCAGTAGTTTAAACACCATTCAGCTGGCTGAGTCATTCATTTGGTATAAAGTCGAGTGAGGGCCAGCATGTTGTGATCACATGAAAACCTGAATTCTGTTTTATTTGCTTTTCTTTTCAAACTGCTGCTTTGTGGAGCAATTCTGAACTTTGCCACTGTCAGAATATTACACTCACCAGCTGCTGAACAAAGACTTCACCGAATCTAGGTCAGGTCTAATTTGTGAAGCTCACAGAGTTAGTCACTATGGCAGCTTTCTGAAAGGTACAGATGGAGAATCCATGAGCTGTGGGAACAGAATTATGGGGCTTCTTCTCACCATCAGTTTTAATGCACTTTATTTTATTTCCTTTTCCAGGAGTTCCTTGTTCTCAGAGTTCCTAGTAAAAGAGAGATTAAATGTGACAGCCACATCTGTTTTAGGAAATTCCTGTGGAGATATCAGATTGGTAGCTGGCTCAAGGGATGTTAAAAGTGAATGCTTCTGGTCTGAGCAGGTGGTCTATGAACATTATGAAAAATCTGTAGCCTTTTATACCGACTTTCATCTCAGGGTCTCAAAGTGCTCTATAAATACCAGTTGATCAAGCCTTGCAACATCCCTGTGAGGTGATCACTTTGTAATTGAAGGGAGTGGGTTTTACAGCTCACAAGAAGTTTGCTGTTGGCTGTGAAATCCTATTTGTGACTCACACAATCTGCCACAAGTAGAGCAGAGGTATTGGTGCTGTGTCTGGAAATAAGAGCTGTTTGAGATGCAGCAGTGCTTGTGCCACTAGTACGTGGGTTCTTCTTCCCTTCTGATCCACTCCACTGTCCCTTGTTCTCCTGTTCTTGTTTTCTGGTGCCCCCTGCCAAGTGCACACACTAGCTGTGCTTTCTTTTGGAGATTCCACCTTGTACTATATTTTCTGGTGAGAGCTTGACATAGATGCATGCTTTGCAGATTGTTTCTCTGCAGTTCTAGGACAAAATATGTGCTAAGATGTACCTCAGCCAGCCTTCTCCCAGGTGTAGCAGTGGGGAAAACAGCAGTGCAACTCTGCTTTCTGTTCTCAGTAGTGTTGGGGTTAGTTTAAAGGGTTAACTTAGCATCACAGGGACCATGTCAATAGACAGAGAACGTCTGACTGAGCAATGTCCTGCAGCCAGCAGAAGAAGCTGCCTTGTAAAGCAGTCCTGTCTGCCCTACAGATGGGCTAGAGCATCAGGTTCACCAAGGGGCACATTTTCTTCAGTGAATATTACTTTTGTATTTCATAAGAAACCATGAACAGGCTTATTTCAGAGCCGTGTCATACCATCATAAATATTATTTGGGTGTGTGCATCCACATATATGTGTGTAGGCACTGCTTATGTGGTAACCACCAACACTTCCTAGCCTTTAGGACAGGACTTTGGTACAAAATTAATCTTTTATGAGTTTTTTCGTTTGTCTGTTTCTGTAGCTGTAGAGGCTATTTATGTTGAGCACACTTTGACTTGCACTGAATGTACATAAAATTCAGCCATAACTCTGATTGTATCCGTTTGGGACATAGCTGTTCAGGCCCGGCAAAGATTGTATCACTACCTTCAGTAAAACATGGAATGGGGGGCATGGGGGAAGATCAATATTTCCAGATGAAAATACACCCAGTTGCTTGGATAAAGACATGAGGCTTTGTTGCCTGTGTGATAACACTTAGGTTATAAATATCAACTTTTGACAATGTTGACCTGTAATCCATGATGCTGGCTGGTAAATCCTGCTTTGTTGTTTTAAACATTCTGTGAAGTATGATTGCCATCCCAGGGTGAAAGGAGAGTCCCTGCCAGTGTTAGTCTGGAACTTCTACTGCATATTATACCTCTTAGTATAATAAGGTTAATAATACCAACTCTATCACCAGCCAATATTTACAGCACAAAGACATCCTTAAATGCAAAGATATTTGAGGTTTTTATGCTATTACACCAGAGGAGAACTTGACATCAGATTTTCAAGTGGTTATAATTTTTAATTTACTTTGTAAAGGACTTTACCTTCCCGTCTCCATAGTAGTCAGCACATCTAGATCTCCACCCTGATTGTGACCTCTGGATATTGCCATAATACAGACATTAAACAAATGTAATTATTGATAAAAAGTGGGAAGGTTATTTCTTGTCTTGATTTGTGGTTTAAAAGATTTCCATGGACATGTGTTGTTCCTAATATGCAGCTACCACTAGATTAATACAATGCCCAGTGTGTGAGGATAGCATCACTGAATTTAAAAAGTTGAGGATTCTTTCCAATGGCTGAACCAAAGTGACTGAGTTCAGCTTTTGGTCCATTTGCATTTTGGCTATATCACAACATGCTATAGATGTCTTAGCAAACAGCACTCAATGATCAGATGGAATCGAAAACAACCTGGGAGAAACTGGGAATTTTGCTGGGGGAGAGGAAGCAATCAGGAAGTATACTACTGTAAAAGTTTGTTCTGTATCCCAAAGTGGGGAGCAAGGAGAATAGTTTCTTGGAGATTAAAACGTGTAATAGCAGGCAAACCTTTGTACACTCAGAGGATCCAGTTCTCAACACAGCAAACAGTAACCTAGGAACATATGTGGTGAGCAAAAACACTCATAAATCTTAAGAGATTATGTGTTCCTAATGTGAGACTTCAGACTGATCTATTTTGTTAAGTGCCAAACTTCAGCATGATTCAATCAAGTTTTGCTTAATCTGAATTTATTTACTCTTGGTGATGATGATTCATTGAACATGTCTGTAGTCCAGTCTGTTGAACTAATTTATCAGGCATTTTGATGGACTGGTGATTTGTCTTCTCTGAACATTGCATGGTTTATTTATTTATATCATCTGGATTGTGTAGAACAAGAACTGCAGTTCTGCTAAGAATTAAACATTCCTCAATGATGCCTTTAGTAACAGGAAACACTCTCTAGATAGGCATTCTTTTTGCAATGTAGCCAAACAACTAAGCCAGGAAAACTTCTCTTATCTACAGATCCAATTCCCCTAACTAAATTGCTGTGTTAACCTGGGTAGATTTGTATCAGAGACAAAACCTGGCACAGATGGAGAGACAACAGTGGTGAGGTTTCTCTGTGCAGGACATGGGGCTTTCCTGGAGGCTGGCCCAAGAGTAGAGGCCACCCCAAGAAGAAATAAGACACGAGGGGTTTGCTTACATAGCCAAATTAACGTGCAAGTACTGTGTAGAGAGGCATTCTCACACTAGCTGTCCTCTGGCTCCTATGGATAATGATAGTATGAGCCAGACCAGGCTGGACTTCAGTATACGTTGGCAACTTACATGCATTCCCAGAACTGTGCTTGAATTGCTGTTCTCTACAGAGATCCATGTCACTATGACCACACTGCTGTGGCTACTTGTTAAAGCTAACTTCAGAACAGCTACAAGAGGCTGGTGTGCCTACCTTCAATGCAGGTGCTTTGCTTTGACCTTCTCTTTTTCAAGGCAATATATCTCATCAGGTGATTTTCAGAAAGACTTCCAACTCTACCTGTGAAGGAATTAAAGAATAAATATGTGGCAAACTATTTCCGAGCGTGGAAGGTGCTGATTTTCCATAGACATGGATGCAGAATAAGAAACCTCTCTCAGCCAAAGGGATACAGTCTGCTAGGTCTGGGCTCCCCAGTACAAGAGATATGGACTAAAGCAAGTCCAGTGGAGGGCCATTGAGATGTTTAAGGGACTGGAGCATCTGACATGGCTGTTCAGCCTGCAGAAGAGAAAGCTCCAGGGGATCTCAGTAATGTGTATAAAATACCTGATTGCGTAAAGGGGTGCAAAGAAGATGGAGCCAGACTCTTCTCAGTGGTGCCCGGTGACAGGACTAGAGGCAATGGGCACAAACTGAAACACAGGAAATTCCACTAAAACATAAGAAAAAATCTTCTTCAATGCAAGGGTGATCAATCACTGGCACAGGCTGCCCAGAGAGATTGTGGAGTCTCCACCCTTGGAGATATTCAAAACACAATCGAACAAGATTATGGGCAACCACCTGTAACTGACCCTGCTTTGGGCAGGGGATTGACTAGAGGCTCCCCAGAGGATGCTGTCAGCCTCAGCCATTCTGCCATTCCATCAAATTAAATTAAAAAATCTCAAGTATTTGTTAATGCAGATCTTCCTGACAATTGATAGTGTTGAGCAGAGCATTTCAGTGTATCAAGTAGATGTCACTTGACACTCTTGACACTTAGGCACATGATGTTCTTTTGGTGGGCAGCCAAACAGTGGATATGAATTAGAGCTCAAGCACCATTAATGGAGCGACAGTACTAGAACATGTGTTGTAGTAAATGTGTGCACAGGTATGTAGCATGAATATCATAGAATCACCTAGGTTGGAAGAGACCTTTAAGATCATTGAGTCCAACCATATCAGTTGAGGGTGTAAGAAGAAGTAGGGATGTGATTCAAATACCAATTAGATGTGCTTTATTTGCTGCTATTCAAGGGCTGGTGTTCCTGCCATACCACTGAGCTTCATCAGTGGCATCAGATTTTGGTCCCTTTGTCTATTGTTGCCGTTTAATGGGCTACATCAGCCCTGAACTTGGCTCAAAGCCTTAAGAGTTATCTCCTTTAGGGATTTTGCCTAGTCATTAGAAACAAAGAAATCATAAAAATCTGATGCTACATGGATTTATGCCGTAAGTCACTGGAGCTGTAAGCATCAATGATCAGGAAAAAATGTGTCGTTTTTTCCTCTGATACTTTCTTCTGGCTTCCCAGTGTGCTGACTTGCTTTGTAGGTTAGCTAGCCCTAAACAGAAAAACAAACAGTTCGTATCTGAGGACAGTGAAATGCATCTGAGATATCCCAAACACATTTGGCATGTTTAAACACATCCTTTCAGCTTGTCTTATTTCACACAGCTTCTGAGTGATGTTAATAATAATATCATTTATTTTGGATGATTGATTCTGTGATTCTTGCTTCTACATCCCAAATGCAATACTTCCAGCCTTGGCTTCTTTTCTTCTGCAGGGAAATGCATTAGACTTCTTCAGTTATTCTAGATATTTAGAGCTGGAAGGCCAAGACCCATTTGCATACAGGTCTAAAGTTATTAAACAACCAGAGGTAGTTCAGATCTAATTGTTTGATTAGTGCTTCTGTGTTGACTATGATTGAGGTAAGATTTACATTGCCAAGAAGAAGAAATTAATTGGGCCTTTATCTATAGACATATGTATTAGATCATTTGTGAATTTTTAACATGGGAAAAGAGCCATATTTAAACAATAAAAAGTATTTATATAACACTACTGTTACTTGCTGTTGTTACTTATCTGAAAATAATTCTACAGGAGTCAGTGTAATTGGAAGTATATAAAACCTGTGGAAGATCAGAACGGAGATTTATGCTTTCAGTCTTATTTTAGATTTAGAAATCAGCACAGGGACTATGTACAGTTTCAGGAAGAAGGTACTTAGCTTTCCTATCCAGTTAGAGATCCACAGTGCATCATTTATCCCTAAAATCTATGGAGATAAATGTAGCCAACTGACCCTCTTTTAACAATATGGCTTGACTTTTTTATATCTGGAGGATAGCCAGTATGCTGGTATACCTATAAAATTAACCAAACTTGAGAGAAAGAAGCTGGAGTGACAGAAAGAGACATAAATTTGTTTGAAGAGCATCTTTTTTAAGAAAAGAAGATGTGCAACTGTTTTCCTGTGGAACGCACAAGTCATGTCTGAAGATATGCAAAAGTAAAAACCACTGACGATAACAGCGTATCAGTATTAGCAGCTCTCTCAGTGTCTCTCCACACACCTGCTGAACCCTGCTGAGGATACAAAAGTTTCAGTTTTGCTGTTTACCCAGCTGTGGATCAGCTGGTTCCATATGAGGAATCTGTATTTCCAGCTCGCTTTTGTAAAAAGCTAAGAAATGACTTGAAATAGTGAAAAAAAAACATAAGAAAAGATCGTAATAATTGCCAAGCTAGGCTAAGGAATGCCAGAACTAAAGTTGCCACAATTCAGGTCTGTTGTGTGCATTATCTTCCAATTTCTAATTGCAAGACCACAGACTGGTGTTTTTTTTGCTTTTATTTTTCCTCACTGCAGAGGATAGACCTGCTGTGGAATGAATCATGGTTACCTCATTGCAGAAACTGTGGAATTTGGAGGATGGTGGCAGAGGATTTAAGATAGGAAAGGATTGTACTGTGGTTTGGGAAACTGAGTGTTGTCCTGGTATTAGATTTTGTTACTATTATGGATTTTGTTGTTATTGTCCTGAACATCATTTCTATGTAATGCTAGGCTAGTCACTTACCTCAAAACATTTCACAGATGGTAACTGATTTTCTGGAAACCCTGAAAACTGGAATCTGGTATGGGATATGCTGAATACTCACTATCATGGGAACTGTGCTTTGAAGATATGTTTCAGATGCTGAAAAAAACTTTTCTTAAGCATCTCAAATGAGAAACCAAAGTCTATGATTTCTTTTGGCAATTTTGACTCGATGACCATGAGTCATCATAGAAGGTAATACTTCCTTCTCATCTTCAGGAGCCCTGAGAAGATAAATTGTAAGTGTTTGTAGAACACCAGGATCCTGCAGAGGAGAAAACCATAAAAGGCCTTTTTTGGGAATAAGTACCTGTGTTTCAGCACTGTGCCAGATGATAGGTGCCATACCTAGCATAACAGGATAAGATTCTTCAAATATTGATGTCACTATTTTTGTGTAGTGAATTACCAGAGAACCATAGCAAAGGCTTTGAAAGTTCATTTAAGCCACTCCCCTGCCTGAAAGCAGGATCAGCTAGTCTAATATATTCCTGTTAGATACTTGTCTAAGCTCCAGTGGCAGAATTTTCACGATTGCATGATTTTCCATTGCTTTACTTTCTTTACCATTAAAAAGACTTTCCCAGTAGCTAGCTGAAATCTCCTCTTTGCTGCATTGCTTGCCCAGTCCTCAGGGGAGAGGGAGAAATGTTCATCTGTGGGACTGCCTTGTAGTCCACATGTAAAGGGTGCAGAACAGAGATTATCCCTTTATTTCCAAAAGGTTTTAAAAATTGCCCCTGACCAATGGTCTGCAACAGCACAGGCTAGGAGTTGACTGCCTGGAGAGTAGCTTGGCAGAAGAGGACCTGGTACTCCTGGTGGACAGTAGGCTGGCCATAAGCCAGCAATGCGCCCTTGCAGCAGAGAAGGTGAGCAGCCTCCAGGGATGTATTAGGTAGAGCGCTGCTAACAGCTTGAGGGAGGTGATCCTTCTCCTCTGCTCAGCACCAGTGAGACATGTCTGGAGTGCTGGGTCCAGTGTTGAACTCCCTGGTACAAGACAGATGTGGATATAATGGAGCCAGTCCAGTGAAGGGCCATTAAGATGTCTAAAGGACTCAAGCATCTGACATACGAGAACAGACTGTGGGAGCTTGGGCTGTTCAACCTGGAAAAGGAGTCTCATCAATGTGTATAAATACCTGAGGGAGTGGGGTGTAAAGATGGGGCCAGGCTGTCTCTCCTCCATGGTGCCCACTGGCAGGACTAGAGGCAATGGGCACAAACTGAAACACAGGAAATTGCTCTAAAACATAAGAAAAAAACTTCCTCAGTGCGAGGGTGGTCAAACACTGGCACAGGCTGCCCAGAGAGGTTGTGGAGTCTCAGTCTCTGGAGATATTCAAAACTTTACTAGACACAATCATGTGCATGACCTTGTTTTGGGCAGGGGATCGACTAGACGATCTCCAGGGGTGCCTGCCAGCCTCAGCTATTGTGTGATTCGGTGCCTCTAGGAGCCATATGTAGAAAGCATCAGCCTGGCATTTACCTCCTGCATATTGAAGATATTGTGCAACTATTCTTTGCACTAAAATTGGAGATGGCTGTTTCATTCACGGGCTGTCTGTATAATAGGGGGAATCAAAGTAGAAATACTTAATGTTTGAATACTTTTATGATTCTGTATGGTGAGAGTTCTCCCTTGCTCACGAGGATCTGGAGTTTGGGTGCCTTCGCAACTGTCTGCAGTAAGGTGTAATTGGGTTGTTTTTTTAAATTTATTTCCATACCTGTGTAGTTTTTCAAAAACATTGGCTATTGCCTAAGTAAAGAAATACAGCTTGTTGCCAAATCTAATGCTTCCCTCACCAGTGACATATTAAAATGCTCCTCACTTTCACTTTAGTCCTTATCTTCTCCAGACAGCTGGGAAGCCGGTTCCTGGTGTCTTATGCTTGAAAACATGAATTTCAATAGATTTCTTTTTTCCTTCCCTTCAGCCCAGAGCATGAGATCTCATTTTATAATGCATTATAGCTGCTTGCCTGGGGAATGGACTTATCTAAATGAAGGGTAATTTTCCAGTACATTCTGGACATTCTCATGGTGCACGGAAGAGGTTTAACACCTTAAAACAATGATCCTGTAAGATATTAGTGCTAGATTAACCCACCCCATAACCAAAACTAGACCTCAAAATTCTCTTGCCCTTTCCTCTTCACCCTCAGATTACCTAAATATCTGAGTCATCTGCACATCTGTCAGCCAAGTTCCTCTTAATCAGCAGCTTCTGGTCTTGCCTCCAGATCCATTTAAATCCATATTGTGCTGAGCAGTCAGCTTTGAAGTTCACAATCCACTGTGCCACCCTGCCCTTTTCTTCTGTTGAATGTTTCTCAGATTCCCTGCACCTCCTCCCTTCTCCTGGAGAAGAGTCTGAGTGGATGCTTTCCTCCTGCTCAGTAACTGCTGCTAGAGCAGTCACTCCTGACTGCTGAAGCATCTTCTCTCGGGACTGCAAGCCAGACCTGCGACCTCCCACATGATGAGAACATCATTTTCATTCCTCATCCTGTAACCCAGTAAACCCTTGAGGGGAGTAAAAGCATGAACGGGAGGATTGGTAACCACTGCTCCCTCTGCTAGGCTGTGTGGTTAGGACAGTCTTAGGGGAGCTGGGAGATGTGGGCTCAAATTCAGCCTGGTGAAAGGGGCAGCGAGCTCAGGTCTCCCTTGTCTCTGCTGAATACTACAGCTCCTGACCTGTGAAGTGCCAAGGTCCCTGATCTGAATCTGTCTTTTTCCTAGGTGGTACCTGCTGGCAGTTCACTCACTTTAGTTCCTTGGCCTCTCTCTTATCATTGTATTTTCATTAGCTTTGTGATTTTTCTTCCTTCCCAGACAACTGTGCTGTGAAGGCAGTTTACGGGAGAGAAAGCCTCACCTCTTCTTAGGATTTTACAACAGATGAGATACATTAGCAGACAAACCCTTTTATCTGGCCTGCAGTCACCCTGGCTGCCATTGCCCTCTATATCCATTCAGTTCATCCCCTCAAAGGCAAAAAACCTGTTTCCTAGAGCCTGTTCTCTCACGTGTTTTTATGCAATCTAGTTTTGAGGGATTCAGAGAAAGAAATGTCAGACCCCTCCGCAGGTAGCTGTTTCACAGAGCAATACAGCTCACCCTGTCACTGAGCCAGCCTATATTTCTTTTAGCTTGTTTCTGACCCTTGTTCCTCCCCACTCCATAAATCAGTCCTCCTCCTCCTTTGTGGTGTTTACACTGTCCAAGTAGATAGAAGTCCCCAGGGTGGTTCCTCACCTCCAGCTGATTGTCTCAACATTAACGCCTGAGCACACTCTGCTCTCTTTGCTCAGCTGTCATGCAGCCAAACTCATCTCATTGACTTAATTCCTCATAAATCAATAGGTCCAGATACTTACCCTCTTGCTTCCTTTGGGATGAGTCTGCTCCACAAGCTCACAGCCAGTTTGTTGGTCTCTGCCGTTATTAGGACCTTCTGTCTCCCTTCTTTTAGCACATTTCTTCACTTCATTTCTGCATTTGAGGTTGTGCTTCCTTCTGCAGGCTATTGCCTTGTGCCCATCCGCTTGGCTGTCGTTTTGTTATTTCCAGCCTGTCTAGGTTTCTTTATGTTTTGTGTCTGTCCCCACTAGTTTACACTCCACCTCTCTAATTCATAGGAGTCGTTACATCAAATATAAATTGAATGAATGTGGTGTTTACTGCTTCCTTCCAGATCATTAATAGACATTAAATAAAACCAGACTTAGAGCAGATTTCTAGCCCTCCTTTCTTCCCCTCCCCACACCCAATGTATGCCCCAGATATTCTCCCATCGACTCTTTATGTTCATGTTTATCTTTTGTTCCTCTTTGTTTATGGACTCACAGCCTGTGTTCAATCTCTGTGACAGTGCTCATTTCCCAGCCAACTTGCATTCATTTTTCAAGTCATGTTTTGTAGCTGAGGCTTTTCTCAGGACTGGCTGAATGCTGCTGCTTCATTCCTTTCATCTGCTGGTTTTGTAAATCAATAAGAAAGGAGTAATCATGTTTTTTTGGCAAGATTTAGTCTTTATTGACTCTCTGGGATAACTTTCATGCTGGTGCTAAGCAAACACACCATCATTGGTGATGGGAGATGTGCTCCCTTTTGCACCAGCAATGAAATTTCCCTGAGCTCTTCACTGCTTATTGAATTTATTAATCCCATTGTATTTATTAATCCAGTCCCTTAACAATGTAAAATATGGGTCATGATGGCCAGCTGGTTATTCTTCCATGCTGACTCTCATCTACCTCCTACTAGCAAATACTTTATCCATCAGCTTAGGAAGGTCTCAAATTTGTAACAAGAGGAAAGAGATTGCCATTGACAAATTCTGAGAAACAAATTGTGACTGATCTAGGAGGGTGGAGGCAGGAGGGAGATTTATGTGGTTAAAATGTCATCTCCAGCACAGCGAACATCCCTCCCACATTGCAGTAGGACCTGTAATACGACTGCAGCAACCTGCTCTCTTAAGGCAGGATCAGGTAGCAGGAGTTCTTGCACCCCATCACTTATTGTAGGCATGCCACAACATGCTGCTGCCATGGCTCAGCTGTACAGTTTGGTGCAGAGAAGGCACTGAAGGGAAAAATCTTTTCTTTCCGTAAGAAATATAGCTTACTGTCTTGCCTATCTCTTCTTGCCCCCTTATCTTAGGGGCAGAGTTCAAGGCTTTCAGCACAAAGAAACAGTAAAACAGTCCTAGTCAACCTGATTAGTGGTAGTCTCAGCCCATTAGCGGGCTACCTGCTGCAAGTGTTTGCTGAGTAGGCTTTGGGACAGAGGATTTGCAAAGAGGGCTTTCAAGGTGATCCAGGTACATGGATGTTTACGGATCTTGAGTAAGAAAAACTGACAGGTAGTACAGACAAAAGCGTGAACTTCCAGACCAGGGGAATCAATGGAGGGATTCAGAAAGGGCAACGTGAGCAAAGCTACAGGCCAATGCTGAACATGGGCGTGGGTGGTATGACCTAATGTTTGATCCAGCAGAGAGCTGGGTAGGGAAGCAGGGCCAGTGACCATAGTCCAGGCAGGCTGATTTTTTTTGATGCAGGGACACCATGCTCAGTGAACAAGTGGAAGGTGCAGGAGCCCAGGAAGGGTTCTGCCTACAGCTCAGTCAGTAAATTAAAAGTGTGCAGGCTGAATCTCTGGCACTGAAGCTAACTGGCACAGGAGGGGCCTGAAGTTCACTTAGTTTCCAAAAAAGGATGACTGCATGCAAACCCTAGCTTGAGCTACATCTCAAATCATGCCTTCAAACTGTTTACGAGTGTTTGTTGGCACAGACCCAAGGCACGACAAGGGTTGTTCTTACAACCTTACAGTTACTGTGATTGAGTTTAGTGTCTAAGAACAGTCTTTGGTGCTTTTCAATTTAGTTACACAGATGATGCTTTATACACAGCAAGTGGCAAGATAAAGTATAGGCCAGGGTTTGGAGCAAAGGCCAGTCTCCAGTTGCTATGGACACTGTCACTCACAGACACACACATGTGCTCCCATGTCCGCTATGGCACACTGTAGATCCCCAGTAAGGTCACTGAGCCTACCCAGTAACTAGCCCTTGCATCCTCTCTTCTCCAGCTGCCTCACGCACAGACACGTGCACACATATGTGGACTTGCACACACATACGAACGGGTCTCCCAGTTGACCCTGAGACCCCATGGTAACTCCAGGAGTTAGCCTGGATCTTCTGGTGCCTTCAGTACCCAGTTCCTCCAGTGGTCTCACTCACAGATGTGCACATACCCTGCCCAGGCTTATGGCTGCTTTGTTACTCGGCTCCCAGCACACTTCTACCCACTGGCTAGTCTGGCTTGATATTTGCTAGCAATGACACCCTGATATATGAAACCTTACTCGCTCAGGTTGCTGGCACCCTAGGCACATGGGCTTTTATAACTTGTGGTCCAAATCCAGTTTCTGGCACTTAGACCTCCATACACACTCATGCATGCAGAAAAGAGTCCCCTCACCCAGGAAAAGAGAGATGGAGGTTAATGAGAGAACAGCCTGCACTGGTCAGGTGCAGGGCATCGCCCAGCAAACATACTGGCCAGCCACATGGTTACATGCAGCCCCTTTTATTTCTTTAGCTCTCTCTTTTCTCACGCTTGTTCCTCCAAAACAATCTTGATCCATCCCTTTTCCCATCTGTGGTTCTTCTAATCATCCCATAATAAGTCCCATACCTCCCCCTCAGCCTGGAATGTGCTCTGGAAAGCCTTTCCATTGACGCACCTTGCTGGGTGTCAACCCTGGCCCATGGGGCTGATCATGCCTCAGTGACAGCTCCTAGGAGGTTTGGGTCAGGGGCTCTGTTTCTCTGTTAACAAACCTTAACAGGCATAAAGCAGCATCAGAATTCCCTGGTAAAGCTCACATTTTAGAAATAAAATACAGAAAAAGTAGCAGGAAAATGTGAAGGAGTGTATGGATGCAAAAATTCACAAAAAAGTCAAAACCTAGTTACTGATGATCTGTAGTGACCCAGACAGAAGGATGGTTTCCAAGGGAGATATTAAAGGTTTTCTGTTGGACTGTCTCCGAAAGCTTGATGTCTAGCAGTCACGTTGGCAAGACAGGTTGTGATGTAGAAGTCAGCTCTGCATCATTTCTACAAAGACAGCAACTGACAAGGTGCTCCTGGGTGAAACCAGAAGTGCCTATCTAAACTCCAGCATGGTGTGTTCCGTTTAACCCACAACCGACAATACATTTTCCTTATGTCTGGATTGTTGAGACCAGGGTATAATTTTAAAAGCTGCTCAGAGAGAAGCAGACAAGGGTTGGCACTCTCACCCTCTGTTATTGCTCCATAGCTAGGCAGTCAGGACAGCAGTGAACAGGTCCAGTACATCAGGTTTTATGCCTCTTCCTCTGTAGCCATGTGAGGAAGACAGGCAGTGGACTAGTCACCTTGTGAAGAAATTTTTGGGAATGTTGGTAAGGATGCCATGCATGGAGATGAATAAAAAGAGTGTTTCCTTACCTTACCTTGCACCATTGAATGCATGGGTGGTTTGGTTCTTGTCGCTTGAATGGGGAAGCAGAAAGATCATGGACCTCTCGTTGCTTTGTTCATAGGTGTCACTGTAATGCCGGAGATACTGATTATTATGAGTGAGATCTGGATCTCTTGGCCTTAACAGAAGTCTCATTGTAGAGCCACATGCTTTCTGTAAGGGTGCTTCAAATGATAAGGGCTACAGTCTGAAGATGCTGCTTTTGTGAATGAAGGTTACTGGTGATTTTATCAGCCTTATATAAAAAGCACGTAACCAAGACACTTGTAGCTGCAGGTCCACAGACTGAGGAGTTTTTGCTCTTTGCTATAGATAGCATAGATGTTGCACAGAGTTCCTGGTTCTTGGATTACATGCCAATAACAGTGCCGAAAAATCACATTTCTATTACTTTTAGGGAGCAGATTTTCAGATTTATTCTCTGCCTAAACCTGTGGCAGGAATAAGTGTACATCTTCCAGTGAATCCTTTAGGAGCTAAAAGCATTAAATGGTATTAAGCTTCTCCAACTCAGTTTGAAGCCAGAATACAACAGAAGATTAGAAGCCATTAACTAGTCCCTGCTGTCCTTGCTCCGCAGTTTTACTAAGTAGTCTCAACTGCTATGGGGGATCTGGACTTTTCTGTTCATGAGTGAAAAATATTCCCAAAGACCATGCTTATAAAGGCACAAAGCATCAGTTGCACCAAGCCACGTAGCCTAAGCACTAAGTTTAAATGGGCAAAGCCACCCATGCTTTGAATGACATCTGCAAATGTCATTAAAATGTTACTCTTCAGCCAACATGGTGATTCTAACGAGAGGGTCCCCAGTGCAGAGACACAGCATTAGTGAGCTGCCAGTGCAACTCCCAGCCCCACGCACTATGCTGAAACCACATCTGCAGTAATGACACCAGACTTGGATGGCTTGGTGTGGAAAGTTATGGCCAGCTGTGGTCTCTGGACAGAGGAAAAACGAAGGGTTTAGAGTGACTTTGCACCTGTGAAACCATGTGCTGCTATTACAATGCCCAGCACCAGCCAGTCTTTGCTCCAGGGAGGCCTGGAGTGCTTTAGAAAGCTTTTTGCAACAGCTATGGTCGCTATAAACACAAACAGAGAAAGCAGCTATTAAAAGATCTTTGAAAGGCTCTCTATTGGTTTCTGCTCTCTCTAGCTGCCTTTGGAAAGGTTAAGGATGCAGTGAATGCCAAATGATAAGCTTTGCCGTCCCCAGCACTCCTGAGACCTGAAAGAAATCTGCTGGTAATTGTTTTAAGCTAATGATTCCCTGCAGGTTGATTGGTGCTTATGCGCTGAGGGGTGAGAGGCTGTAGTTACAGAAGTTATGAAAACAAATGGCCTCTGTGTTAAGGAATGCCAAGCCGCCTGCTCAGTCTAACCTACTTCTACGTTTTTTATTTCAAGGTCTGTTTGCAAACTCTGAGCTTGGGCTCTGCTGATTAAATAGTCCCCTGCTAGGATTTACTTGGATAAATCCCTGAACCACAGTAAGGCATTGATAGCAGAATACTGTCTCTCCTACTTAAATTAAGGGGGGACTTCAATGTGTTGCGTTTAGTGCAAATCACATTGGCTATTAGGTTCTTGGGAAGTTCCTTCTCTCGGAAAAATAGAAAAAAGATGATCTTTTCAACAGATGGGAGTTGTGTTTAATCCCTGTCTGTGACTAATCAACTGCATCTCCAAGGTATTAGACTTGGGTTGGAGCTGGAAAATCACCTGATCTCCAGAAAAGTCAGCAAGGAGACTTTGTTCTGGGGCTGGATTCTCCAAAGAGCTTGGATACACTGGTCCTGCCTGTGTGGATCTGTAGAAGCCAGAGCACAAAATGTGGTTCCCAAACACCCCAGCTCAGTAACTGTCTAATTCTGGAGACATCTGAGGTCCATGGGGAAAGATGCAAGAAAGGCAAATGCCTGCTGGAACTTAGCATTAGATTCCTAAAACCAGAGGGGATGGCCAACCCTGTTGTGCAGTGTCTTTGCAAAGCGTTAACCATATGTGCTGCCTGGACAGCAATGTGGGAAGACACAGGCAGGTCAGAGGCTGCTGGCTTTGAGCTACCTGGCACATAGGGCCAGGCACTGCCTATACCTGTCCAGTAGGATAAGCTGAACCAGGATGTCCTAACCTTAAGATCCTGGGGTTAAGACATTTTGCTTAGGCTGCAGCCCAGAGTAGTGTCTTCACATGAAGGTGGGTGAGATGTAGACCATTCCCCTGTGTTGGATTGCTTCTTGGCTGCCTGGTGCAGTGAGCCACAGCCACACAGTGTGCTACCGAACAGTGTGCCACAAAACAGCGCTGCCCCTCAGCACCATGCCTCCTGCAGGTTCCTCGCTGGCTGACAAGGGAAGCTGGGGCCAGGACCTCTGCAGCCATGCCAGGGTCTCAGCTGAGATGCCTGCTATACAGTGAGTACGGTGAGACTGTCAGCTCCTGGGGCAATCCAGTTTATTGAAGGCAGAAAGCTGAGCTGGCTCCTGATTTAGAGTTGGTCTTAAACAGGTATGTGTGAATAAAAGTGAGGTCTGAAAGAAGATGGGGGATCCTCTGATAGGAGAGTGTTCTTCAGAGCGCTGTACAGAGACTTAAGCTTAGCAGCCCACCCAGACCAGGCAGAGGAGAAGAAAACTGCTCCAGGGAAGGGATTCCTCCACCCACACACAGCCTAATGACCAGCAGTGCACTGGGCACAAGGTGCTTTGCAGGACCACCTTTGCCAGAGAGACCAGGTCCTGCCTAAAGGAAGGCATTAGGTTGGGAAATCTAATTCAAGGACAGATCCTGTGCTCAGGTGGCCACCTGCCCTCGACTGAGCACAATGCACCTTGATGTTAGTAATGGGGAGGTACCCTGTAACTCCAGAAGGCAGAGTGGGAGCAGGTGGATCTGGAAGAGACCTAACATCAGAAGCTAAGGCAGGCTAGCAAAGGAGCAAGGTGAGCTGTACAGAAACTCCACTTGTTCACAAAGCCAGCCTGGGGCTGTGAGTCCTGTGAGCCAAGGACTGGTGTGAGGACTAGACCTGGGACTGCCAACCACCCACTGCAGCAGGTATAAAGAGATGCTCTGCCATCTTGTTACATATGCAGAAAGAGAGACCCAGAAAGTACAAAGTGAATGTATAAAGACTCATGTCTTTGACCACAGCTTGTCCTCTTCACCCTCTATACCAATATGAGGAAAATGTGTGATTTCAACCTTCGGGGTCAGTAGTGGCCATTTTCAGCTTGCTGGGGAGCTATTGGGGAGCTGGCAAGCTGGGCAGAAAAGGACTGATTTACATTTTCCTCTAACTCTCCCTGCAGAGCTGGAAAGAAAAGTTCCTCACAGACCTTCAGCCCCTGCTGCAACCCCAGCGACTGTGGCAGGGATCCCCCAGCAAGTGTCCAATGCACATTGTGTCAAACCTGTATAAAAAGCCCTCTGCAGCAGACCTGCCTGACATCAGCTACGGAATGCCACTGCAGGGACTGATATAAAACTTAGAGCTGAGAATGGGCATCTACCCAACCTACCTACATGGCAGGTGATTTGGGCCTCAAACACAGCGTTAGATCCAGGCTTGGCAGGCAATATAGACATAATACCTAGAATTCCAGCTTCCTTTTGAAACAAGGATTCATTTTGTTAGTCTTACTTTTGATGGTCCATCAGTAAGTGCTATTTCCATTATTTCTAACATTATGTTTTTCATCATTACCAGCCCAAGCATTAGTTCTAAAACAGTAGCACGAGCCCAGAATTTTTTCCATCATGTGCAGGCATTGAAATCATTCTGTAAACGCCTCAGCAAATAGGACACAAGCTTCTCTGGGAACCTGTGCATTTTATGTAAGATGAGTATGTGATCATTTTGAACTCAAAGGCTATTTTTGTGATGTGGGGGAAGAGAAAGGCAGTTAGAGCTGAGAGCCTGGATGATTTCAGAGGCATGCTGAGCTTTACCAAGGGAGGTGAACTTTTCCCCTCTCTGGAGCTTGAGTATTTCAGTGCAATTGCTGCTACATTTTCTGACGAAGCCAGCTTTGGGGAAATATTTGTTATTATCCGCTGAGGAGACACACACAAGATACCTACACGCAAGAACACTTCCTTTTCCTGAGGAATTTAAATTGGTCAGAGTGGGAAGCAAAGTCTTGAACACAGTATTATTATTCAATCTGTCGACATGAAACCTGCTCTTTCAGAATCAGCAGGACCTTCACAAATCTCGTAATAGGCAGCTGCTGCTTAAAATAATGTAACACAGACCAACAAGCCAATTGAAGGCAAAAACAGTAGATTGCCTACACATTCATGCTTTTCTTTAAAAATTACAAATTGATTACACCCTTCTCTGAGAAATATTCCTAACTATGGCAATACTCTGTTCAGCTATATCTAGCTGTAAGCTTCCAAGTCAAATAAGCTAGTAAGTGCATGCACATTTATGTTTCTCTTGGTAATCATGACCTTTCCGTAGTATTCTGCAGGCAAATGCTTTAGCTGTCAGTGATATAATACAGATGCAAGTTTCTCTGTCAAATAAAGCTGTGCACTAGACATGCAATCTCATTGCTCTTGAAATAAAATCAACATGGAAATATTTTTATTTCTACAGTAACTTAAATTAGCAGAAAAATTGCAACTGACTATAATCCCCAAGCAACTAAATGGTATGCATTTTGGAATTTGCTTCTCTAATAAATTGACTACTACAATCAATATGGTCTGCATCATCTGCAGGAAAAGAGTGCTTTCTTCCCATCCATACAATAAGGCACATAATCACCTCTGCAGGCCAAGAAATCCTTCAGCAAATGTGCAAACAAAGAAATATAACAACAGAGGCTCGCAACAAACATCTGAACAATTTCTATCAGTGATGTTTTTGATGGTATCTGTCACCTCGTTTTAGATTTCATTAAGTGATATGTATCACTGGCCAATCAAAACTTACAGTTAGCCCTTCCAAGAACATTTCTCTGCCTATTACACTTGTTAGGAGATAAGGCAAATTTTTTAACAGCACAGTTCATAGATGCAGAGGATTTTTAAGCCCGGAAGGGACTGCCAGCTGAGCCCGACCTCCTGTGTATCTCCAGCTTTTCAATTACTTCCTGTTGCTTCTGAGTCCAACAACCAGGGTTTTTTACTAAAATTTAGCTTGCAGAAAGGCATTCAGACTTGAACAGGGAACAATATGAAAAAATTATGGAAAATCCATCCCTTACAATTTTTTTTCCCAGTGGTTAATTGTTCGCATTGCTAAGGATCTGTGCTTTATTTACAATGTGAATTCATTTGGCTTCATCTCCCACCTGTGGTTCTTATTACGCTTTTCTCTGTGAAAATGAAGTGCCCCTTCAAATTGGGTATTTTCTCCCATTAACGTGCTTGTAAATTAGTGCTTTCTCTTCTTTTTTTTAAATCAGGCTGATCTCTTTAAGTCTCCCAATATAAGGCATTTTGTCTGTCCCTCTCATACTTTGATGTCCCTTTGCATCTTCTTCAGTTTCCCAGAAGCCCTCTAAAAAAACTTGAGAAAGAGAATGCTGATGATACACAGTACTGTGGTTTCCGTGCCCATACTCAGTGGCAGACTTTGGTTAATTTTGCTCTCCACTTCCTCTACTATACTGCACTGTGATTTTCTGGTAAGGTATTTGCTTACTGGGACCTAGTCTGAGTCACTCATCCCAGGCTAGGATCCCTCCTCTTTGCAAAGATTTGGTCTCCATTTTTTGTTCAGCAGTTTGTAATGTAGAATTTACTTGTATTAAAGGGTATTTAGATAGAATGAATGCACAGCCTCAGTCCTGCATAACTGTCCAGCCTGCACAATTATTTACCTTCCTGTTATCAAATATCTTATTAGCAATGATTTTATGCTTCCAGATCACCAGTGAAGACATCAAATAGTGCCAGGCTCAGCACCTGGCCTGACAGAGCCTTAATTAAAGTCAGCCTGATTTGATAACGGCTGTCACCATGATATGTTGGTTCCTCATCAGCTTTATGTTCACTTTATTGATATTTCCTAACGCTATCGTCAGAACCTTGTGTAACACTAGATCTAGTACCTTGCCAAGGTGTAAGTGTATTATTTAGACAGATTGCCTTCATCAGCCAAAGATATGATGAAAAATAAAGTGGCGTTGTTGGAAAAGAACTTCTTGTTATCTATGCATAGTTGTGAACTCACTGAATAAATCTTGATCAGATCTAGAAATTTAGTGTAACATCCCCTCACTCTGTAGAGAGAATAACTGCTCAGTGTGTATCTTGGTGGTATGGTTCCAGCCACGAGCTCACGGCCACCAGCAGTTCCCAGAGCCTCCTGGGGGCTCAGCTTCTCCCTCCATGGCCTGTCTGAGAGCAGCTGCACCCACCATCATGCTCCTGCTGCTCATCCCACTCCACTTCAGCAGACTGGAGAGATGGTGCCACTGGGAGGAGACTTCTATTTACATTTATTTCAGTTAGAGACAAGGAAGCAAAATGGGTTTTTTAGCCAGCCTAGCATCATCCTTGGAGTGCCTGTTTAGCCCCAGGATGGTACTTTCTCATCTGTGGTTGCCTTTTGTGAAAGTCTACTGTGAATCTCCCCTGTGAAATGCCCTCACCTCCCCTAGGAGCTAGGGAGCCTTAGATGGGCTATGGTAGCCCAACATGTGTCCATTTGGTGACCTTCTCCATCCTTCCATGACGATCCTCTGCAACTGGAAAAACTGCATCTGGCTACATAAGCCAGCTTTAGGTTAACTTCAGAGTGCCAGAGCAGCTCTGATAGCACCAGTGGAACTAGGATTTTCTTTGTAGCACTTGGCTGACAATTGCAAAAAACCTTTGACTGGCCAAAAAAAAAAAGTATGGGGAATGCAAACCATGTGAAAACCCTTTTCTTCTCTTTGCAACTTCTCCCCCAGATTTGATGATTTCTCCTTGATGGCAGGGCTCTGCTGTTTTCCTTTGTAACTGAAGAAGCTTATTGCTAGTTTGTAGGTTTCTGAAGAAGTGTCACCCTTTATTGCTCATGTGCAGCAATGATATTAAAAATAAACCAGCCAGTTGTCATAGATGAGGAACATGCATATGAATTAGAAACAGACAGTAAGCAATATCTGGGAGAACCCATATCATCAAAAGCTTAGAGTGTTGTAGTTTAGTTCAGTTAGGTCACAGGTGAAGCTTTTTGCAAATATGATCAATAAATAGGTTTGTATGAACTGTGAGTGTATTTTTAGTGAAACAAATTTCGACTCAGATTTAAGCATTTTCCTGTAGAATCTGCAGCCCGAGCCCTGCCACACTAAGTTACTGTGGGAAAGGCAGGAGAGGAAATTGAGCAGAAATGAGCTATAAACAGAAATGAAACTAACTCAATTATTCTAAGTCCTGAGCCTGAACATAAAATGGGTGCCATTGAAATATGGAAATTTTACACCACGGTCATTTATCTTTCTCTTGGCAAAGTCTGGGGAATTAAAAATATTCACCCCTCATAGAAAGTTCAAAAGTACTGATGCTGACAGTGAATATTCAGTACTGAATGCTGTCTTCTGTAGAGGATGCAATACCCTCATGATGATGATACAGGATATTTATAAATGTATAAAGCAATGTGGTACCTCTTCTAAGAGCTCAGCTCTGTGGTGCTGAGAGCTTTTCTTCAACTGGGAATGAGATGTGAGGGCTGTGGGAGAGGTTTGGAGGGGTTGCAACGGGATCTTACCTGATGTCAATGTGTCTTAATGGTTTATCTCCTCAAATAAGTTGTGCACTCATGAAGTGAAGGTATGTTTTCCTCATCCATATGACAACCAAGGGAAGTTATCTACTACTATAATAAATCCCTAGAATAAGGGGCAGTTGGTGACCAGACTGTGGTTCTGTGAGTAAACCATGTGTTGCTTCATATTCTGGGTTAGTGGCAAAGTTACTCTCTGCCATGGAAAAACTCAACATATGACACAGTGCTGCCAACACTGATTTTAACACAAGACTCATCATATTTCTGTTTTTTTTTTTCTTAGAGCAGCAGAGAAAAGTAATTGAGTGAGAATCTTAAGCTTCATTTAAAAACATAAGGTCAGTAGAGGAAAAACTCAGAATGTGATGCACATGCATCCTAATGCCTCAGAAGACAGAGAAAAAAAATAGTGAAGGGATTGATTGATCTGTTAAAAATCTCCTACTTAAACTAATTTCATGATTTCTATTTTGTCAGCATATCTCCTGAGTGTTCAACAGCTTTGGGCAATTCAGATGCTGCAGCAACAAACCAAATGGAAAGCAACAGGAGAACCAAGTTAGTGAATTACATTGTCATGGGCATTCCTACCCGCCCAGGTAAAAGAGCAGTTTGGCTGTGTTTGCATGCTGTTTTTAAGCTAGCACCTGTGTTTATGGACACTCAGGGACCAGCTCCATGCCAGCTGGATGGAGGCCAGGGTGTGGCTGCTCCAGCTGTGGCCCTAGCTGGAGCCAAACCCAGCTCCTCCTTGTGCTGGCCCTGGTGCACCTGTGATGTGCTGGGGGCTCACGTAAGACCTTGGGGCTTGAAAAGAGTAGGAATGGGCTGAGGGGACAGGCTAGGGTTACAGAGTCTCTTGGAGCTTTCCTTGCATGTTAAAGGCCAGAGAGTCCTTGCAGGTTTGCCTGACTCTGCAGAGCTGCTCCTGCAGGATGAGCTTGGGCAGAGGACACCAGCTCCCTCTGCCTGCCTCTCGGGCACGTTGCTGTACCTCTAGTGCCCATCTCCACGGCCCCTGGACTGCATGGTCCTGCTAGGGCCAGAGAGGATGCTGGCCTGTGACAAGGGGGAAGTGGGGCTGCTGGGTAAGCGTTCCCCCCTTTCCACTCAGGAAGTGCAGAGACACCGACTGTGGGATCCCTCTTCAGGCATGAAATGTGGTGAGGGAAAGGGATGGCCACAAACAGGCCTCAGCCAGTTTAGGTACGGAAATGAACTCATGGCCAGTAATAATATTCAAAGGACAGTAGAAAAATTACAGCTGCGAGCCTGGAATACAACAAAAACACAAAATAAACCTTAAAAGCCCCCAGAGAGAACTGCAGAGGTGCCTCCACCCTTTTAGGTTGTCAGCAAACATCTCAATGGCAAAGTGAGTGGAAGGCATCGAAATGCACTCAAAACTCTGCATCCCTCCAGGCTCATAATGTATGCACCTCGTAACTCAAGAAATGCAGGCACCAGCTCAACGGGCAGACAACATTTTTTAACCTCTTTCTATATAATTTTTTTTTTCGATAGGAGAAAAGAGGTTATTGGACTAATGTATTACTAGGTTTCATTAATTTGTCTTCTCAAATGGCAAGATGAATCACAAACTCATACTCAGTTGTTTTCCAAGTTGAAGAATAGATTTAAAATTTTCCTTTCACAAAAAAATTCCTGGGGCCAAAATTTGACAGTTGTTGCTGGCAAGTCTCTTCCAATGAAAATAGGTGTCCTTCACATGCTGAAGCCCCGTGCAGAGCCAGAGCCTGTAAGCAGAGTGCCTTGTGCTTCTAAGTCTTTCTGAACAGGGGCCATGATCACGAAATCTGTAACATAAGGACCATGTTCTGAATTACAGCACAGTGAATAATTGGCAGCGACTGACTTGCCTAGTGAACGTTACTGGTCTTCCAAGTAGACATACCCCAATGTTCCTAAATGCGTTCAATGTGAGCTGCTCATGCACAGATGTCTGTGCATCACTCTGGCTTTGCTAGCTCGGTTGGAAGCAATTAATGATGTTAGCGTTTGATGCTCAAAATTCAGGCTGCACAAGCCTCAGGAGTTCCTTTCCTCCCTCAGAGTGAATGGTTTTTGTTGTTTCAGCGCCCCAGTTAAAGGAAGCATTCAAGCATGTGTTGATCGATGGACGGGGCTGAAAGCAGGCTCCCAGGGCAAATGTGCGCAAAGCTGAGTTCTTTGTTTTTTCCTGTAGCATTTGCTGATGCTGCCCCATCCTGTCTCACAAGCCTGCAAGTACACTCATCAGCCAAACTCAGTGCTCCAGGCAACTTCCTTACCAAATTTGCCAAAGATTCATGTTCCAAAAATCTCATCTTTCAGTTCTGAAAAAACGATGTTTATAGTCTTCATTACTGTGGAATAATGTGAAAAAATGTATAAAACATGTCAGTGCTGTCTTTAAGTCTTTGTTTTTGACAAGTGGAGCTCATTTGAGACTCTAAATGCTCAGAGGGCCATGGATAGACTCCTGACTCCCTGCTCAAACAAGCTTCGAATCAAGATCTCTGTGTCTTGGACTACATCTCCACTGTCTTGTAACAGCAGTCTCAGGACCCCCATCTTTAGTATGGTCAGAGGTACAGCCTGCACACATGCTCCAGAGGATGTTGGAATTTATGCCAAAACACAACCACATGATGACCCACCAACAGGCAGTCTTGCAGAAGCAACCAGCCAGTGGTCACCACAGCAGCCAAGTGACTCGGAGATGCACCGGCTGCCAAGTCCATCATCATTCAGAGCTATGTAGACATAGACTATGAGATTAAATGTCAAAATCATGGGGAAGACAGATGAGGATTTGAGCCCACAATCTACTGAGAACGTAGCAAAGCACTTAAGCAAAGCAACAGTCCAGCAAAGCACTTAGCATGCACTTAACTTTAAGCCTGTAAGCAATTTGTTTTTGAGTATTCATAACTATAAGGAATCAAAAGAAGAAAAGCTGTCCTACATTACATTGGTGAGCAGATTCATAAGCCTGCAGTATAATGTTCTGAGGATAGCCATATATTCTCCTTCCTTACTGAGTGAAATGAGACTTTGCAAAGCTTTAAAATTGTCCTGTTGATAATTATTAGATTGATTAGTAGTTACTGAGAAGGAAAGTAAAATGATGATTGGATCTTTATTCCTCAAAATCTGCCAGGTAAACGCTTTTACCAATGCCTCCTTGTAATACTGCATACCATGAGTCTGTTAATGTATAATACTGAAAGAAACTCCAGCACTGTGCAGCGTACGATCCATCTTTGTATATTTAAGCTGTATGAGTCACAGTGCATTTAGAGATCTCCTTCCATGTAAGTGTGATCTATTTACAAGCATGCGTAGGTTTTCAGAGTTTCACAATAGCTGGCAGAAGAGCATAATTTATCTAAAAACTCTCATTTTGTTCTGGCCTATTTGCTAGTCATGTGATTATAGCTATTTTTTGGAAAATACAGCGTCTGACTCTAAATTCAAAGTAAAACTTTGATCCTGCTCTATCTGAGGTGCTTTGTTTGCAAGAAACTTTCTCCTGACAGGCCTTTGACATTCAACATCGGCTGGCTTAATGCAGAATAAACCTGAATTTCATCCTTGTGTTTCTTGTAGAATCTGGTTATCTCCATGTACTGCGCATATTTCAGAAGTCAAGGACATTCAGGCAAATAAAAGCCACTGGATTGTGCCTAACACAAAGCTGGTACAGAATATAACTTTTACGAGCCTCACAAGATTAATTTAGACTCAGAAATCTTTATTATCCTCATTCCTTTGTTGAAAGTAATAACTGAAACCACAAACTACCGTCAGAAGAACCACCCAAGCAGCGAGTTGGTCACTGGCAGATCTTTTATATTAGACTACTGGGGCTAAATTCCATTTGCGTTTCTGTGCCTGGTGTTCCTATTGACTAGTTCCAGGCAGCTGCCTGCTTACTGACTTATTTAGGTTCTATGAATCACGCTCTGAGGCTCCCCCACTGCCGTAAGGAGATAGGTGAAATTTAGGCTACAGGTTTTTCTACACCTACTCAAAGATGAGGAGGATTTCAGTGCAGCTGTGCGTGAGTGTGGTGCTAGGTCCACACAGCTGCTGGCTCCCTCTTCACTGACATGTTTTGCACCTACCCTTTCTTGCAGGTTCTCCATCTGTGTGTTGTAGCAATGATGTTCTCCTGGATAACAGCAGCAGGCGATGGCCTCCCTCTTCGCCCTGTCCTCCTGAATTGTGTCAGATTGTGTAAAGCAATGAGCTAAATTAGGAATATGGAAATTCCAGGGGCATATGGAAATAAAGGGATTTGTGTTGCTTTGTGAAACATTTTGAGATGTATTGTTAGAGCATGCTATATAGAAGCTAGGTGCTATTATCATTGTCAAGAACTGGCAATTCAGCCCAGAAAATAAATTCAAAATATGTAGCACTGTGCACAAAAGTACTCTCACTTTTGAAGGCTTTGCAGATCACATTTACATTCACAAGAGGTGCCCCTAGAATATAGGTGCCCCATAGACTGAGACTAGCATTAAGTAAAGAACAACAAAATAAAGAACTGCAATGGAGCATCACCAGTCATTTCTATATGCAGTACTGGACAGGCTATATGGTACGACTCAGCTATAGTCACTGATTATTCACACCAGGTACCTGACTGGACACACTGGGTTCTGCCTAGACCCCATTTCTGGGTGTATTTCTGGGGTATAGGAGGGTACAGTAATCATTTGTAGGCAGCTCTTGCCCAAATACAGAAGGGGGACACAGCTTGGGTGTGTACCTGCACTGAGATGCTCAAAGGCACTCACAAGTCCAGGAGTTCACACACAACCTGTGTAATTTTTTTATCAAAAGAAGCTATTTCTGCCCCGGGGTACATGCTCACACCTCACTCTTTGCAGTCTTCTCCTGTGTATCTGATAGCAGAATTTAAAAGCAGCACAAATTTACCAAATTTGTGAAGAATAAAGAATCTCTCTCCTGGGACAACAATCTCAAAATCCCATGAAACGGCTCTGTGAAAGTGTCCTGCAGCCAACTTTGCAGATAGTCCTTCTCTGTGGTTTCAGGCAAGTAAGAGCTATGCAGTTCTCACCCTGTTGAAGTACATAGCAAATACCTCAATGACTAAGTGCAGCCAAGATTTCTCCCAGGAATTTAAGTGCTACAGTGCTATAGCTTTCTTTTCTAACAACTGGGAGAGATGGACAACAGCTTGTTTGGGCATATTTAAAAACAAACTGTTGAAAGGGAATATAAGAGTGTTGCTAAGACCCTTCAGGCATGTTCCTTATTTGTGCTATAAAACCTGACACAGGAAAGCGGGAAGATTTGTTTCTGAAGGTTAATGACCTTTCCTTCATACCCAGCAATAACACTGTGCTGTACTGCATGGAGGACTCGCTCCAGGGAGTACCTCAGCCATATTTTGCCAGGAGTAGGAAGGTTGATTTCACAGCTGCTGTTGGAATTTCTCCCTCTCTGCATGCTGTTGAATCATTTGTGCTGATGAGGACATATTTGGGGGTCTTCTTGTACAGAGATGTCTTTTGCTTTTTGGGAAGGATCACCTGTGCCACACGACAGGTATTTACAACTGGGGGTAAAGTGACCCTGACCCTCCATTCAGGTTCTTCTTGCAAACCCCATTTCTAGCTGATCTGCTTGAGCACTTTGTCAGGAGGATGAAACTCTTCTGGGGTTTGTTCCCCTGGTATTTTTCAGAGAGTCTGTGAAAAGTTTCTGAGACTGAGGATGTTTCTTGGGCAGGCCAGAGCTTACCTGCATATACACTTTTATAGTTGCTGGTGGTGCTACCTCCTCTGGGTTGTGAAGAAGTGCTTTGCTTAGAGCGGGATGAAGGAAAATTCCCTCTCTTTCTCATAAGCACGTATGATCCTGGGCAGTGAAATTTAACCACAGGAATCAGGAGTATTTTAGAAGTATTACAAGTATTATTATAAAGTACTTATTAGAAGTATTTTCTGGAACTGCCTTGTTCAGCTTAGAAGCATGTCACTGGGACACCACCACAACTAAAGGTGACTACAGCAGGACCATTGCATTCCAGTGATGCTGAACAGAGGAAACATGGGCAGGGCTATGCTGTCCTGGCTTACATTTATGTACTGCAGTCAATGCTGGGGATATGCAAACACACAACTGATTTCTCTGGAGAAATATCCAGGCCAAACCTCCTCAGGCCCCAGCTAGGTGAGAACATTGTTATATCTGAATCTTGAGCAAAACTTGATGACATACCTTAAATGTTTTCCTTTGCCTCACCACTTTTTGAAATAGATCTTACCAGGTAGATACATGCAGACACATTTTTACTATTGAGGAGAGTTTAACATTGGAGCAATTTATTTAGGGATGTTAGTCAAGTCTGTTTATGGATGTGTTCAACAATAAGTTTGAGACATGATGCAGAGATCATCCCTTGAGATTTTCTGTGTGATAAGAGATCCAGCTGCATGATTTTCAACTATCCTTCCATCCCTAAACTCTACATCTATGTCTTCCTTGCCTCAGAGAGAAAAAAGGTGTGAACGTGGGAAAAAAGTTGGCACATACACACTATGGATCAAATGGGTTGGGGCCTGAGAGAGACACAACCCTTTATATTTCTGTGTCTGACTTGATCTTTTATGTATTTTCCTTGTATGTTATGTACTTCTTTTTTCCCTCTCCTGTGCTCTCATTGCACACCAAGAAGTGTTTTTCTTTCATTTCCTTGATTTTGAGAATTTTTGTATGGAAGTTAAAATTTTGCAATATTTTGGTCAGATTTGGGTCATTCTTGCAAAAAGGTAGATCTAGTCCAAATCTATTAATTTCCATTCAGATAGCTAAGCATGTAATTCATGTGAGTAAGATTCAAATGCCATTCATAATAAGACTGTGTGTATGCCAGGGAAGGGAATGGTCTCCTTTAGGTGGCCTCTTTAGTTTGGACTAGATTCCTCATTTTAGTACTGCAAGTCATTTTAACATGTGAGGTTTCTTGTGTCACTAGAGGTGGTCCAAAACAAGAGAGTCTGGTCTGAGAAAAATTTGTAAAATAATGGCTTGGGCCAAACTGGCCTGAAAACATTTTTCCTTTCTTTCCTACTTATGTTCAGAAGCTGCAGCAGTCCCACCCTCCTATCTTGCCCTGTAGGCAGAAATGCCGGGGCTTGTCTCAGTCCTCCCAGGACTTGGCTCTGTGACTTGGAGTCAGGCAGCTCCACCTGAGGCTCTGCAGGATGCCAGCATCCCTGCCCTGACCCAGGGAGCCAAGACCCGGTCAGAGCCAGAGTTTGCAAGCTTCTCACTTTTTGGAATCATTGGGTCTCCAGACTCAGGGTGTGCTGCCTGGCATCCCTCCCCCAGTCCTGCAGACTGGGGCTGGCTGCCAGAGGCCCTCACGCCAGGGTTACCCTGCCTACGAGCAGAAGTCCCGACTGCCAAGAGCCTACGGCTGACCCGTCTGGCTGGGCTGGCCTGGAGTCACAGACCTAGAGAGAGGGGCGCTGGTTTTGTGTATCCTGCCCAGAATCCAGGCAGGATTGTGCATATTTAATTTGGTGAAGACTTGAATGAACAAGACATTTTTCAAACAAAAATATTGCAGGAATAGAAACAAAAGACTTTCCCATGAAGTATAGTTTTGTCAGAAAAATTCCTTGCCGTGTTTCCTATGACTACAGGTAGCCTCTAGAGCTAGCAAGATGCTTCTTTTCAAAGAACGCACATAGAGTCTAAGATATGGAGCAATGTTTCTCCTCACTGGTGTTTCCTATTAGCCACTACAGCAATCTGTATTACCTTTCTCACCTCCCGCAGATTTCTGAAAGATAAACTAATTCCATCATGATGGAGCCTGACCAGTCCAGACCAGATGCCTTTAAGAGCAAGGAGTTGCTCCAAGGATCCCTTCTGATCCTGAAAGGTTTGTAATAGAAACCTTTTGTAATTGTGCTAATCTTCAAAGAAGTGATGTGAAAATTCATGATGGGGGCGACAAGCCACAAGAGTCGATATTTTGAAAAAATATATCATTTGCCAGGACTGCCAGCTGCTGGCCAGACACTGAATTAGCTGCCTTCCTCAAACAGAGATGTCCCCCATCTGCTGAATAAACTCTCCTTTTGTGCACATTTTCACAGCTGAGGTTTGAACCAAGAGCCTTGTGGTCTGCAGACAGCAGCTCCACAAAGACAGCCAAAAAGTTTCTTGCTCTGGACTAGACAGGCAGGAAGCTAAAGGCTTTCTCAGCTGGAAGCATTCTTTGCCTATCTCACAACATCCCTTCCAATCATATAAAAATCTTTGAAGGAGAACATCTCCCTGCAATCCTTCACAGAGCGAATCCACTCAGGCAAGGCATACTTTTGGGAAGGAGCCAACTTTGCTTGGTGGTCCTGGCTTTTGGCATCCACCATGACTCAGTAGGGAAGAGAGAATAAATAAAATACTATTAAGAGGTACAACAATGTTACCAAATGGGATTGTGCCTTTCCCAATTAGAGTTGTTTTTCATATCTCCATATGTTGCATATTACAGAGCCCTTTTGTTGGTAAACATATCCATGGCTCCCTGCAGGGGTGCCAGGGCCACTCACCAGCAACTTGGAGACTGAAATTGTGCATGAAGTCCGATATGCCATGCAAAGATGGTCTTGTTTCCATGTGTACTCTACTATAACACAGAGAGGCTCTGAGAAGCTGGAAGCTGCTGGCTGTTGGCGCAATGATTCTTCCACAGGTACCTCTCCCTAAGAAAAAGGAGGAAGGTTGAGAACAGTCTTAGTGATTTTTGTTTCTTTGTATGGTGGATCCACAGTAACAATAAAGCAACTAAAACATTTCCATTGCTCCCTTCCGCCTGAGAATCTCTGAGACCTTATGAAGGACTACGGTAACAGTACATTTGTGAGTCAGGCAATGCTATCGCAGTTTGTAGTTGAGATATGAAGAAGCAAAGTGATTTTTCACAACACATAGACCCAGGAGCTGGTAACAGGGGCTTGACAACTCACTGCGTATCAGCTGAGCTGTGTCTGTGTTTCTGCTCTCAGCCCACGGCAGATCCAACTTAACTGTCTTTCTCTGTGGACCAAGTTAAGTTGTTACCTAGCCTTTAGTAGCAGGCTTAGAGGTTATAAACACGTGTACAGACAGTTACTGGGGCTTAGCCGTTGTGTGATTATCTGCATATGATGGTTACTTGCTTTCGTGTCTAAGCTTTGAAATCACCTGGCACGTTGTTGGCAGAAGAGGCAATAAAATTCCCAAATCCTGGACCTTGGAGCTGTGCTTTAAGCACTGGCCTGTCAGTTCATTTCATGCTGCAGCAAACCAGGCACAACTTTGTAACAAAGCTTGAGCATGAACCACAGGAGTCTGAGTTTTCTAGTGTAGGTACAGTATGCGCTTTGAAATAGGATCTGTTTCTGACTCCAGCTGTTATTTCATTAGCCTTTCCTGGCTAACTGAGTAAAAGCTGATGGTCACCGGAAAACTTCTTTGTTGTCTATTTCTCCATTAATTGCTCCGAATGTGTGTGATTCAAGAGTGATGTAAATCATCATTGCCACCTCACTCTATTTATCTGTTTCTTCAGCAGGCTCTCATGGTAACCAGCAACTACTATATTTAAAGAATGCACTGTACCACACCTACTCGGTACAGCGCTTTGCTATGGAAGAGTGAGAGAAAGAGAGAAAGAAAGAGAAAGGCAGGAAAAGAGAAAGACAAAAAGAGTGAGAAAGAGATGGAGGTTAAAACAAGAAAAAAAAGATGGAACCTCATGTCCTTTATCAGAAGAAGGGAAAGATTAGATTTATTTCTGGAGTGACTATGAATACCAGACCAGCTAACTGCAGTTTAGGAGGTCTTTCTATATGGTCTACCCAGTCCCAGTTATTTTAATTCTGTCTTGCCAGCTGGCCTCTGCAGAAACCTATTCAGGGTTCAATTCTAAACAGTAATGTTTGGGAAAAGTACAATCTAAAACAGACAGATCTGTATGTGTTTAGGTTTTGCTTTCTTTCCACTTTTAAATATTAAAAATTGACTCCAGCTGTGGGGTAAAGTAACGCCCAACCTATAAAGACACTGACAAATAAATCACAATGCAATTTGCTGTGCATTTGCTGAGGTCTAAACACCAGCTCTTGAAAGGAATTTTCCATGATTACATCTTGGGAAGATATCTTCACTACCAACAACTCGTTTGACTTTTATACTTCTTAGAAGTCATCGCATTCCAGCAGGGCCAGACCCTGCCATTACTTCTCTGGCACACATCTCAGGAGTTAACTGAGCTATCTCATGCAACTTAGGACATATGCAAAGCTTCACTACCCCTATGTAGCATGTTGTTAACCAGAATAGCTACCTTGTGTTTTTATGATCCACCTTTTACAAGGGTAAATTGCCGATCGACTGTTCAGCCCCCTCACCTGATCAATTCTGCTTAAGTCCACTTCTTTGCTGTGTCAAGTTTAGGCAGGCTTGCCTGAAGTTAAAGCTTTTATTACTGTTAATCTCAAAATCACTGAATAGCAGAAGGTTTCCCACTTCATCAGGGTGCAGCCCAGAGAAGTCAGGTTTAGCTCCTGAATTGTGATCCAGCTCACCCTGGCTCATTTTGTGGCCTGCAGCAATCACTCCTGCCCGTCCTACATTTCCTCCTCAAAAAAGGATAAATATTTAGTGTTTAAGAAAGGAAGAAGAAGATGGAAATTCCATCCTAAAGGCACTGCACTTCTTTTTTCAGGGAGCAGCCATCAATCCACAGAGTCCCCTTCATCTGCACAGCCTGGCTAATAACCTAGAAATAGCTCTGATGTTGATATCATATTTTTAAAATTATAAATTAACTTACAGTTGAAAAAAGCTGGCTTTGAACCAAAACCCCTTGAACGATCCTATTTCAATTATTTACAAAACATTAAAAAAGGAAAGTTTCTGGCCATTGCCCTGTTCCTGCCAAAAGTTGCAATGTAAACTTTTTTGTGGGTAAAAATAATTAAAGCAAAAATTCCTGACCAGTTCTGCTCTGCATGGCATTTCACTGGCGCTTACTTCAGATCTGTAAGTTGGTCTCCCCTTCAGAGCTGGCCTGCAGAAAGCCTGTCCCCACTAGAGAAGGGATTTAAGAGGTTCCTGCTGTTCCCCGCCTCCAGCTATGCTACTGCTGCCTCTGTGGCACTGGCTCAGTGTTTTGTGTAGTTTTGTTCTCAATCAGATCAGTGAAAAATAAAAAGAAAAGGCTCTGCTAAAATATGCTTTTGTTTCTACCGGATCGGTTCCCTGATGCAGCCGAAGTTTTGCATTTTCCTAATAAGGGGAATGTGAAAAATAATGCTGGTGGAGATCCGTGGAGCCTCCTGCACATCTGCCTGGTCACTGGAGGAACCCTAAAGTGCAAATTCATTTTTAAAAGACATCACTGGGTCCCCAAAGAAGTTGTTTTTGTCCCAACTCCTTTGCACTCCCTGTTCAAACACCTGCACATTTGTTCTCTCGTGGGCAGTGTCAGACCATTCTTTAGAGCATCATCCTTCCCAAAATCAGCTTTATGTTGGGGTTACTGGACCTTCTTACCCTCAGGAGGAGTGCACTCAAGAGTTCCTCTTCATCTGGAAATCCAAAAAGGAGAAACAAGGGCACGTTCTTAAACTGAATAGAAACTACAACATAAGTACGAGGTAATTATGACAAAGGCCCCAAAGCTGTTGCCAACAGCAAGAGTTGCAAAATAATCCAACCAAACCAAAGAAGTTTCAGTGAATGCAGCTGATGTAGAAAGCAAATAAATCCTACCACAAAGGCTGGAAAAAAAGACGTTTTAAACAGATGCACAATGCAACTAATAGTAACAAGGGGACAGTGTGTTAGGACAAAGCAGGGGAGATCTAGATATGAAATTTATTGCAGTGGGTTAGATGTTTCATGCAGAAAAGCTTAATAAAAATTCGAGAGCCAAAGAATTATCAAAAGCAATCTCTAGCCAGAAGCAATTGACTTTGAAAAGTGGCAATATCACAGAGTTAAGAGACATAAAAATATCTGCCTTTAAAGGGGTGAGGGGTGGAGAAAGGGTCTGGAAATATATAACTTAGACAGCTTTGCGATGATTTAAAGTTATCCAAATAAACACATTTATTTAGCAGCACCTAGATGGAAAAAATGAGATAAGAAACAGGAACATGGAATTGTCAATAACAGATCATGTCAAAGTAATCTACTTTCCCCCTTTGGAAAGAAACGGACATCATGGAAAGGGGAAAGTAGATGGGAACTATCTCGACTTTAGTAAGATTTTCAACATTTTTCTATGTGATATTCTCCTGCAGAAACTCGGCAGTCTGGTCTAGCTGAAACTGCTATGGGGAGGATGCACAAATACTTGGAAAATATAATTAGAAAGGTACTCAGAAAGTAGTTCTCAAGAATTTGCTGACAAACAGGAATAGTTGCATGCATGAGGTTTCATAGAAATCTGTCCTGGGCTTGGTACTGCTCTGTATTTTCATGAATGACTTGAATGATGGAAGAGCAAACATGCTTGTGAAATTCACACGACACCACGCTTGCAGGCTCTTTGGGGGCCAGGAGAAGAATTTAAAATGATCTTGATAAATTTAAGAAATGGTCTGAAAGCAATTAGGTGAAATTCAATAAAGGCAAGAACAAACTCCTAGGCTCGGGAAGGGAAAAATCTATCACACAAAGACAAAATAAATGCAGGAATGTCTCTTTCTAAAAATAAGGTAATTTTTGAAGCAGAAAGAACTGAAGATTGCAGTCTAATTTTCTTGAATACTGAGAGCAGTGAGATTGTCAGGTAATGAATGGGCACTCCTCTAAGACTTTAGCCTTAACTTTTCACCTACATGAAAGATCACAGAAGTTCTCACATTTCCATTTCCTAAAAGACAGAGAAGGGGCACTAGGCTGGCTTTGTTCCCCCTGTGCTGGGAGTTTTCCTTACTGCGCTACTGCTATAAGTTAAGGTGTATTTGGAAACTCTAGGAGGAAAGAATGGGAAAAATACATACCTTTTGTTTTCTTCATAAATATCAGTACATCAATATCAATATCAAGAGCCTCTCTATTTTCCTGACTGATAATATCCTGCCTGGCCACGTGGAGTTAAATCAAAGCAGGCTGTTAGTGAGAAGCTAGCAGGAAATGAAACAATGTAAAGCCGTAAGTAAGTATAAATCTATAAGGTCCCATCATGGAGAATACCAAGAGTCCCTGAGAAAGCCATGGGACTCGATCGATGAGAAAATGGCCCTTTCCGTGGCTCTGAGTGTGCGTGAGGTTTGTTGCTGGAGGGAGATTTTGTTTCCTGGTGGGGAGGCACGACGGCCACCACAAGAACTCTTTGTCGAATGACAGCTCTTTGACAGGTTATTCTGTCCCGATTCCAGCATGGGGTCAAAGGAGAGCAACAGGCCAGGAGGATGCTGGTGTGGAAGGCAATGTGGGCAGGGCCATCTGGAATGAGCTGCTGCAGGACAGGCACCCACCCGGGGAGCGAAAGGGGCTGCCTGCCCTCTGCCCGCGCAGCGCGGAGGCAGGAGCTGGTGCTCTCACTCTCCTCTGCGGCTCTGCAGCCCTGTGAGGATGAAGAGATGAAGCTCTGTTTTAATGGTGTTAACGATCTCGACTCCTTCAGGCCTGTTTACAGCGACAGCATTTTACGTATCCTTATTTACACAGAGTAAGGCTAACTTAGCTTTTAGAGCTGTTGTCACTAACGAGGCTCCTCTCGTCAGCACTGTGGGTTGGTTCACTGGAGGGTGACACGGGAGGCTCTCCCTGCAGAGCAGGACGTGCTGCCTGCACCTTCCTCTGCTCCCCGGGGAGTGGGTGACCTCTGCCTCTCCTGCTTCATTGTGGTGGGTCTCCACATCTGCTGGAGTTTAAAAAAAAAAGCATTCTAGTGGATATAAAGGGCGTAGGCATTTCAGAGACCTTGGGAGTTAAGCTGGTGTAGGAGAGACCGTGTGTGTCCTGCACAAACTGGCTGAAGACTATGAAGAAAGAGAGAAAGCGAGAGATGGTGCAGCACTGGAAAAACTGAGCAAGTGACAAATGTTCTCCCTCTTAGTAAATGAGTAAGCAATAAAAGCAAATAAATACAAATTCACTGTTTTAACTCAGAGCCAGCTCTTGCTGTCTTCAGCATGCAGGCTGTTCTGGGCACCGCAGCCTCCAGCATCATGCAGTTTTAATGATGTCTCTGCAGGCACACAGACAAATTTTGAGAAGATCAGTGGTTTTATACAGGAGGACACGTGGGCTGCTACTGTCTCCTTTGTAAGCTTTAAGAAATTGGTGGCAATTTTGCAAACAAGCTAAAGATCTCAATATTAATATGCCACTTAGAGCCACTCAGCAAGTAACGCCCGCTCTTCCAAGGACAGCAATTGATTAAAATAAAAGCTTCCATCAAAAGCCCAAACAATATTGGTATTAAATCTAACTACTCTGCAACAAATGGCACTTTTTTCTCCTTGTCAGTACACTGTAATGGCAAAATAAAGACCATATTTTACCTTTTATTAATTTCTCTGGGTTTGATTACATTATCAGTCCCGTAAAGACTATTAGCTGCCACCCAGAGAGAACCAAGCTCATGACAACATGACTGGCTGACATAAATGAATTGGGGCTGTGCAGTGAGAAGTGATGGTGTTAAACCAGTATTTGCTGTCTGAAGAGAGACGCTATTTGCAGAGGAAACTCATTCCTGTGCAGAGGTGTTTAAATGTAATTCAAGCACTTAGGATTTTGCGGATGGGTGATTTTCACTCTGTGTGTATTTACCTTCTCTCCTGCTGATACCAGCTGAAGAAGGAGATCATTGCTGTCGACTCTGAAATATCAAAGTGCCTTTGGAGAGGGAAACATACCCTGTGGCTCCTGTGTTTGCTGCCAGTCTCCCACGGCCCTGTGCACCAGCTTGGCAGGTAATGGGGACACCTGCACCTACGGTCGGGCTTTCCTTGCTGCCAGCGAACTTTAGAGGGGTGGAGCTGAGGGCATCGAGCAAGAACCACAAGGCTGTAGCGATGCTTGTAGCCTGGCAAAGAGACACTGCGGATTCATATGACATATAAAGGGAATACATTTTACTTGCAGTTGTGGGTAGGACAGCACTGCAAAGCAAACACCAGCCTTTCTTCTTATAGCATCCTTTTCTATGTCCAGGTTTTCCGGGTTTCCACCATAAACACAATTATATTGCCCCTCCTCGCTGAAAAATGCAAGAAATCCGAGAGTAGGAGTTGAGCAGAGCCTATCAAATGCTATGGGATTTAGGTTTCCTAAATTCTCCAGCTGAGATCATGGTTGTATTTGAGGACCATGCCGTCCCTGGAGATACAGCACTTCAGGCTGTTGTGCTTTTGCTTGCCAACTCTAAAAGAAAAAGAAGGCTAAATTAATCTCATGTGCTGAGGATGTGTTCAGCGATCCACCTAGCTTGGAAGGAGTTTATTAAAACGCTTGGTTCTACAAATGTTTATTGCTACATTACTGTGACATTGTTCTGACAGAAAATGTTGGCTTCCTATCAATTAGCTAGGAAAGAGAAAAATGTCCTAAACCAGGCTCTTAACTGTAGATTCTCTTCTGTCTTTTGAGGAGCAAGTAATTCCAACAGCTCCTGCTTTTATTTACTCAGGTGTAAATGAGTTGCAGTCAATGGAGTTTTATGTAAGGAAAAACGTCACAAGTGAGACCAAACAGATCAGATAAATCCCTTCTGACAGGGTGAGGTCAGTGCTTGCTTCAGCCCTTGCACCATACCAACTGCAAAGTTGTTGTTGTTGTTGTTGTTGTTGTTGTTGTTGTTATTATTATTATTATTATTATTATTATTATTACCATAATCTTTTTTTCCTCCTGCAAAGGGCATCCACGTGGCCAGATGCTGAGTACATCAAAGTCATTTCCAATGTTCCTTTCCTTCTGTGCTCTCCCATCTCTGCTTCTTGGTTCCTCACTGCACTGTACTGAGAGGACTTTTTGTCAAGTGTAAGTCTCGAATTGTTTGTGAAGCTGAGACTTTCTGATTTTGAAGTATCTGCTTTGCCTGTAGGAAATCATTAAGTACCACTGGTCAGCTAGAGAGCCAAGGGGAATGTCAGTATTTGTTGGTGTATACCTTATAAATCATAAAGTAACTCAGAGCTGTGAGACCGTGTAAGTGCCTACACTACATAGGCGAATGTTGCTGCTGAGATTCCTGCTCTCCCTTGCTCTGCTCACCCCTGGAGGTACCTAGTGCAACTTTCCACTCCTCATCATGGACAGATATCCTATTCAGGATCCAGCTGTGTTGATGGAAAAGATGCTGTTGGCAGGTGTCCACGTTCTTCATCCCTGCAGCTTGCTCATGGGGAAGCAGGTGGAAGTGCTTTGTAGCCTAACCCCAGCATTGGCTCAGGCCAGCAATTTTAACTGTTTTAAGTCACTTGGGATGATTTGGACCATAGGAGTCACCCAGGATGATTTGGAGTTGCCTGCTTGGAAGGAGGGGGATGCTCACATCCCCTTCGGTGCTAACAGAGGGGAGGACAGCAATCACAGCTGCACCTAGAAAGGTAGGCTGCAACTCTGAATCTGAACAACTGCACTGGCTTAATGGAATCTATTTAAAGCTGCCGTAATTAAGTTGATGCATCTCTGCACATGCAGAATAGATGCGAAGTCTCACCTGGACTTGTTACAGTTGCATTACATGAGAAAGGAGCTTGCACCTTCTTTGCACTGGCATCTTTGGACACTTTTGCAAGACTAGCAACTGAGCCCAATGTTAATGTTGTTTGTTGGCCTTGCAACTGGAACGAGACACCAGTGGGATGGTTTACACTGGGAAATTACATCATGTTAGAAGATGTTGCTCGGGACTCCTGGTGACTACCACAGTGTAATTTCCCGTCATAAACAAGGCCTGTGAGACAGCTGTTGGGAGGCTGAGCATCAGTGGACTGGGCTGATCCTGCTCCCATCTGAGCTCCTTGGGCAGCGGGTGACTCAGCCATACGCTGCAGGCGCTGCCGTCGGGGCAGGGCTGAGCCCCAGCCCTCAGCATCATTCCAATGGCATGGTCCAGGCACACTGTGTGGTTTTGTTTGATGGCTGTAAGTGCCAACAAGCTTTTTTTTTTTAAAAAAAAATACTTTAATGGCCTTCAGAGAACTAGATCATGCTTTTTTTTTCATGGTCTCGAAACAAGCAAAAGCTCCCCTCTTCTTCCAATGACTTTGGCAGGCACCGACCAAGATCAGAAAAGGAAAGTGTCAATTAACAGGCTGTGTATGCTCAGTTCTGCGACTGAATGGGCAGTCAGTGCTTTTAGGCAAGGAAAAATATGGCAAAACATTGTGCAGGCTTTGAGGCTCCACTATTCAAAATTCAGTTGCTCCAAGAAGCAAAGGTTCATTGGCTTCCTGCTTTTAGGCAGCTACGAAGAAATTAAAAATAGCACCTACAGGAACTGTTAATTTAAAATTTAAATAGGAGCCTATGGTTTAACTATATATAAAGAAAAGTTAAATATCAAAGGATAGTTGGTTGTATTTCAGATGAGGTTAATTATTCCCAGGTCACGCCAAAGTGTTCAGTTCTCCGCTCATGTCTCTTCAGTCACCCTGTGCACACGCTTCATCGCTTTACACAGGGCCTTGGTGAGAGGTGGTGGTCATGGTACTTCTCACACCAGATTCTTAAGCAAACTTGAAGTAACATGTTATTTTTGTATACTGTAGTGTGTGCATATTTTATAGGGTGAAGTAGGAGATTTTTACATCAAGATAAGGGTAACTGTAAGCAGAAAATCTATAAAACTAACCCACAGGGGAAAAAAAAGTCTTCAGCCAGATCGGCTCGTGTCTCTGATTTTCCACAGGGCTGCAGGATTGCTAGAACTGAAATGAGAAGAGGAAAGCAGTGCACAGCCAGGGCTGGGGCCAGAGGGATCTGGAGAAAAGGAAAATCCTTCCAGTAGCTGTCCCCATTAGGTTGCTGTAAGTCGTGTGTGAAACCTCAGGACCAGTCACATTTCAAGGGAAAAACTTTGGATAATTGAGAGTTGAGCAGAGGAAATCTGGATTATCTTTGGAATTGAGAAATTTCAGACATTGAAAGGTGGTAAATCAAGGACAGTCCTTGACATCGGGGATGGCAGGAAGACCACTTTGGACAGAGGGCTCTCTTTTGGTTCAGCGCAACATGTGGGCTTGCTTCATACTCTTCTCTGTTATTTAGCTCTGCACAGCACTAACGGTCCTGTGGAAAGCAAACAGTGATTTCAGAGCCTTCAGTGTCTGGATGGAGTGCCTCAAAGTGATAATATTTTCAATATGAGGTGTACAAAACTCCTACAAAGCCAGGTCCCCATGTAGCATTGTTATATGAACTACCCAAAATTAAAGCCTATGAAACCTCTAGTCACTTTAAAGTCTTTGTCTATCATTATTCTCCACTGGATAAATAGGAAGAATAAACTGTGGATAAGAGTTTAGGCTATGTAGGGACACAAGGCTTGAGCCATCCCTAGAGGAGCTTTCTCTTTACTTAATTTAAAACCACCTCCCTTTCAGTTCCTGCGTATTTTTTCCCTTGTGGTTAGTATCGGACAGAATTTTACTGAGAAGCTCACGGGGAACCACTTCAAAGATAACTCTGCATTTGCAAAGGAAGGAATTTGTCTCTGACAGTTCAGCAGCACCAGCATGTGCTGGAAAATAAGCATGCACCACCAGACGGTATGCTACATGTGGGGAATCCTAAACAAACAAACTGCTTATACTGTGACCACACGCAGAGATCTAACATGATTTTGCAGTAGCTGCTTTCAGTACCTTGGAGCATTGAATCAAACTGCACAGAGCAAAGAGAAGTTGCTGTTGGTCTCCATGTGAAAATCATTATTAGGGGAAAGAATTCTCATTTTGTCATGTTTGTACACTGGAGTCTTGGTCTGTGCTGGGGAATTGTAGGTGCTACCAGAATGCAAATTTTTAACAATAACAGACACCAAATACACCATTCTTCAATGAAAATATGGGGATTAGAGGAATCTGTATTCACGTCTTCAGACAACATAAAATTGAGCTACTCATACTGAACTAATTTATTACAAAAGCTTGATACTTACAACATGCTATTTAAAACCACTGACATATCTACACAGGGAACACTTGCAAGCCATACCCGAGGCTGATGGGTGACCTACAAAAGCTACAATGCCTGGCAGATATGTTTTCCATTGAAATTTTTCAAATGAAAAATTTGCTTTTCTTCATTCTTTCTTGTCTTTTCTGTGGCAAGATGCTTCTTCCTGGATAACTTTCAAATGTTCATTTGGAAACCTGAGACTGACTTGTGCTTTATATTAGGTTTAATTAAAAAAAAAACCAACAGAACACCTTTGCAAAAAATTAGATACTAATTTTCCAAGCAGCCTCATCAGTGCTATGACTGCTAATGGTAGGAAATTCACATTCAGTACTAGGTAAGGCAAAAATAGCTAAAAGTTATTTCAGCCTACTTTGACCTGAATGTCTGTGCAGCACTACCATACCGATGAAAGTCAGAGTCCAACCCGATGCCCATGCCCTGCACCGTACAGCTCTGCAGCATGCCAGGCAGCCTCTCCAGCAGGCTGTAGCAGAAGCTGCCGTGCAGCAATCCCAGCTGAAAGACAGCGTGTCCCAAATCCCTCTTTCCTCCTGCCACCAGGGATGGGCATGCATATCTGGACTGGGAAGGGCTGTGACATTGGCATGGTGCCTGCCTGTCCACTGGGATTTCTCGTCTCCCAGGCTAATCCTGCAATCCTTTTAGCAAGCAATTAGAACATTTTTTTTTCTTCTTTGTCTACTTTTGGATTTTCAAAAGTAGCAAACTCAGGAGCTGTACAGGTTAAATAAATGCAATCTCAGAAGTGCACCACAGGCTTAATGGCATAATCCCTACCTTGCCATTCCCATATCCCAGGACAGAGGGGAAAAGAGAGGATGTACACATACATAAGATTATTCATGAAGGATAACACAAAAATAGAAAAGACAGGGGGATGAGACAAGGCTTTACAGAAATGGAAAACACAGCTCACATCCAATGTAAAAAGTTAAGGGAAACCTGTTAAATCTTTCAAACTCCAAAACACCATTTCTCGAAGAGAATCTAAATCACCCTGTAGGAAAAAGGGAAAAAATAAAACCTCCTCAAAATGTCAAAGACCTAAAATCCCCTCTGGCTTACAGTTTCTATCTGTATCTCAGCTATTTATAAAGCAAATCTCCATGGTTTTTGTCATACATTTTTGTTACCCATGTCCTGAGCTAGCAAACTAGTGGATACAAACCTGATCTATATAACGATGGCAGTAAGTGAAGATATCTGTGCACACCATGCTTATTTAAATAACAAGAATTACTGCAGTGATTTATAAAGAGATGAGTAGGTTTCTGCAGGAAACTCTGCTAATAGTTGAAAAAACCTGTTCCGCTGTGGACTAGAAATGGGCTCTCCCCACCCACACATGCATCTGGGATTTGATCACGGACCTTTAGGAGAAACCCACAAAACCTATTCCACTTACGAGAGTATATTACAGGGCAAAGGAAAACCTTGCACGCTTGAGATTTGGGTGGAATCCATTTATTCCACATGTGCAAAGACTGGATGAGGAATTGGAGGATCCGCAACAACCGAACTGAAACTCTCCATGTGTTACACACATAAGCCACTCTTGATTGAAATACTGTAAATCTTTTCCTTATATAATATGTTTCTTTGTCTGGTAGAGCTTGATTTCAATTTATACTGCTCTTTTTTTCTTTCCATCATGTTCAAAACTATAATAAACAGTCTGTAAACTCTGTATCACAAATGGCTTTCTAATAATAAAAAAGGTATTTTCAGAAGTAAGATCAGTTCCTCGTGTCTAAGTTGAAAAAGGGTCACTGTCACGCAGTCCGAGGTTAAAAAAAAAATCTATTAATATTAAACTTACTTATTCTAATATGGTAAAAAATATAATAAATATAGGGAGGAATGTTCTATAAACTCTAAATAAGAAACCTGATTTCTGGCAAGAAAAGAAATACTTTCCCCAAAGGAAGTTAAAACTCATGGAGCATCCCTGGTGGAGGTATTTTCTATATGAATTGTTTTAAGAACTTGAATACATATTCTAACAAAACTGTCTAGGTCTAGAAAAACCCCAAATCACAGGCAAAATATGTCTTTTCTCCACTAATGCAGTTAGCTGCTTCTTCAGTGAATTACTTAAAATTCATCACTTGCCTGAAGAAAACGTAACACACCTTCCCTCAACAGATACCCCCGAAAAATCCTGTTTACTTATACCATGATAGTATTCCTCAGCAAAGCAAACATCTGCATTTCTGCAGCAAATGCTTTGGGGATCTCTACTTGGTCTTTCAGGAAACATCTGTGTCAATATACCTCAGTGAAGATGTTGTCCGTGAAAGAAATCTATCACCATGTTCTTGATTTATTATTATTTGCTGTTGTGCTAGCCAAATAATCCAAAGAGCTTACCTCCATCTCTGAAGATCTGTACAGTTTTTGTTTGCTTGGACGGTTTTACAAGGATGAAAGCAGCATTTCCAAAACACTATGGTGAGTATTGCTGTAGTTGAAGCAAAAAATATTGGACTTTGATCTTTGGCATTTATAAAAGCTAGTTTATAATCAGGATATCTTATCTATTCTTAGAAGGCAAAGTGGTACATTTATGAAAACAGAACATCTAAGGAAATAAACCTATTGAATCTTAATTTAAAATGCAAAGGCATAAAAAGATTCTGTCCTTTGTAATGTGAAGAAAGCTTGTTTCCAATTCCCCAAATATTTTAACAAGCAATATTGTGTATATACAAGCTTTTTGATATCAATTGACTGGTTATTAAACATATTTGAGCTCTTCCCCTGCTCTCAGTACACTCACACACACACAAACATATGTGATATTCATGTTATCAATTTATTTCTTGGAGGCAAGAAACCAGTGCCTTCTCAGTCCAGTTATCCTGGAGGTTGCTTCAGGTTATTTTAGTTTTTATGTTTAATATTGCAGGGATTTTATGGATTTACCAAAATACCATAATTTTTATTTTTAAATCACTTTTTTTTTTCCCAAACAGATCCAATCCAGATCGGACCTTATCATACTCTGTTTCAGTTCACTGCCACCATATGTAAGTGTTGTCAAGGCTGTAATACATAAAGCATCTGGCTCCAGGGCTGGTTTCACTGCGGTTTTGGAATACAGATTTTATAATATGCAGTTTCCTTCCTCTGAAGTCAATGGGCTATTCAATGGAATAAGGTTTCTGAGGCATAGGTCAGATCTTCAAAGGCACATAGGCACCCAAATCCTGTTAAAGGATATTCCACTGATTTGAAGTGAGGTGCTTGCCTTATCCCCTTCAAAGGTGGGGGGATTCTCCAAATCATAACTAGAGCCAGGTTAAACAGGCACAACCCAGACAATCTAATGACTACTTGTCCCCTAGCCCTACTGTTAAGCCATTAACACAAGACACAGGTGGGACGTGCCCTTCTTTAGGTGAGACTCAATTGATGCAAACAGAGCCATCCTCAGGTTGCTCCAGCTCATGCTGTGGATGAGATTGAAAGACCTGATGGATTTTTTTGCCTTTGGATTGCCTGAGTTTCCGTGATGTTACTGCATACACACGTGCAGTGAGCTTGCTGCACAGATGGTCTGCATACACGTGCCTCTGGTATGGACATCTGATGCTTCTGGGACCCACCAAACTGGCTGAGCAGGAGCGAAGCAGCTGAATAGCACGTAGGCAACGGCATTGATAGTGTCCAGAAGCACTGTGTTTTTTGTGTTTTCCCTATGAACATGTGACCTCTGAAGCTGCCCCAAAGCATCAGATCTGCTGTGTTGGTGCATGGTGACAACAGCACGTGCCTGCAGCAGAATTTATCTGCTGCAGCACAGTAGCCACGGCTGTGAAGTCTGGAGGGCTGCCAGTGCACTTGGAGCTATTGTACTGGACCTTCAACCAAAGCTGCTGTACTCCCAGAAAGTCAGCCAAACACAGCAAAATCCTCAAAACTTAATTAAATCTCAGAGAGAAAAAAAGGACATGTTCTGGAAAACCCAGCTGTATAGCATTTTGACTCCCAGCTCCAGAGGAACATCACCTTGCTCGGCTGTCCCTTGGGCTCTGGCTATCTTATTTGTACTCATACTTTCTGATAGCTCAGTGTTCTCTGACTTCTTGGGATGTGTGTGGACAGTGGCAGATTTAGGTCAAAATTTACAGTGGCAGAATAATGGCTTCAGCTCTGTACATGTTCATTAAGAAAAACTTTTGAAAGGGCCCTTCAGGCCAGGGCTACAGTACAGAGCCTTGTTGCTTCAGCTGTTTTAAAAGGTGCGTATGACTGAAGGAAAAGGAAAATGTACAATGTTTGCCCAGCTGTAGCAAAATTTAAATCGTCAAGCCATCAGGACGCAGACTGGGCATGTTTGGTTGTATTATAGGTCCTGCCATAAGACAGGTAAGAAGAAACAGGGCAGAAGCCTGGCTGCAGGTTCCCAAAGGTTTGCTCTTATTCTGAAGAGCTGTGTCATTGATTTCAGTAGGAGAAAATAAAGCCCTCATATGCATAGATTATAGTCTAAAACTTGTTCTGAGCAGGTATTCAACTGGGTGATCCAAAAGACAGCTTTGTCCTTCTGGTGTTTGCCAGAGTGGGAAAGAGTCCACCAGGAAAAAAAAATAATCACACCACAATTTTCCTGCTACTCTCCTTTTTTTCCCTAAGTAAGTAATCACCAATGACTCTCTGTGCGCATGTGCTTGATGAATTCTCATGTTCCTCTATCACCAGAGCAGATACTGCTGCAGTATTTGGGGTCGAGGTGTATCTGCCCTAACTACGTATATGAAAAGCAAGCCTCTAGATCCCCAGCAAGTTCTCCCTGCCTTGCCCCGGATTCGAAGAAGATGCGGGTCTTTGGACCCATGCTGGGAAACCCCAGGGAGGTGTGGATTGGGGGCAGGGCTGATCCAGGCCTCTCACAGGCCTGCAGATGCAGAGAAGGGGTGAAGGGAAGGCAGATGGGCACCCACAAGGATGGAAGAATTGAGCAGATATTTGAGCCACACCTCACAGGCAATTTTTTCCAGCTAATCCCTGCCATAATTTTTCCCACAGCAAAGCTGATTCAGTACATCATTTCCATGAGACAGAAGGCAGTTTTATCACTGCTCGCTTCTCAGAGGTCTTAGACACTTGCTTTTAATCATATAGTGTATGCTGACATCTGGTGGCATTCAGTAACCAAATCTTTGTTAAAAAAATAAGTTTCAGTTTTAAGGAGTCCACATTCTTATTTTCCCTTAGGTGGGTCCAGAAACAGGATTCCTCCAAGACCACTTCAGACTGGGGATTAGTCTAATGCACACGTATGGGACTGGCATGGTCCTGGATCTCTTGCGAGACACGTGGGCACTGGCCTCCAGGTAAGGAAGGGACTGTCAGCCAAGGGACCTGACTGCGTTCAAACACAGTCCTTCCAGCACAAAATGGAGCAAATGGCATCTTACCATTCCCCATTCTGAACACAGAAAATCACTACACTAAAAAGGAGTGATGCAAAACTACCATGGGCTTTAGCAGGAACAGAGACAGTGTAAAGTCTTAGGTGGTAACACTTCTACTGTAATTTATTTTATCTTTATTTCAAATTGGTGAAAAAGAAGCAAAACAGCATGTATGAATAGCGAGTGAGATGTACCAAAACCTTGTTTCATGGCAAGTGAGAATAAGTAGCATAGAGTCAGCTGTCATGGTTTAAAAGATATCCATGATGTAGCTGTTCCATTAAAATTTGGATTAAAATCACGTTTAAATTTCATTTCCTCCAGTCCTTATCCTGCTTTTGATTAGTTTTAAGAGGAGTTGATGGTCTTGTGATTTGAAGATTTTGCATTTTAAATTTTGTGTACATGGTCTGGAATTTTATGTGAAATTGTGGGTTTGATCTTTGACCTCTGTTTACTACAGTCCTGATTTGCCACTAATTTGATAGCAAGGCATAAGGGCCTACTGTAAACAAGCTGCTCACTTTACATAGCTATGTTTGGCTCCTAAATGAAGAAGTATGTATGGAAAATACTTTGGGTACTGTAGTCTCCGAAAGAAATAATAAAAAACACATCGCTGCTTAGCTCTCCAGGTAACGTTTACATTTGGAGAAAATAAGTTGCATGCCTAATAGAGAGAGAAAATGCGATTCTTATCCATCTTAGGTTTGTTTGTTTTAAATTGTTCTTTAAAGTATTTGAGGGCTCAGGCTGTCTCTTTTGAAGTCAGTGGGAACTTTGCCATTGATTTTAAAAGGATCAGGATTAAGCCTAAATTGGTAGAGTCTAAAAGGCAAAAATGAAAATGTCCAAAGTCTACAAATCTCTCACTGATCCACCATCTAGAAAGGAAGGACAAAAACCTTCTCCAAGGTCTGTAATGTACATCTTGATTCCAGGACTCCTGGTTTTCGTATATTTGTAGACTTCAAGATGGAAAGCAACTTCCAGTCAGGACGGTAATTGATAGCATATGGAGTAGTACATATTTTCACCATGGACTTCTAAAGCTGCTGGGGGAAGGGAGATAAAAGCTGCTTGTACAATTCAACAGACTGTCTGTACGCATCTTCCACAAGTTGTCCTGTGCTAACACTCCACAGTATACCCTTGTCTGCAACCCACCCCAGGCAGATTCCCCACCTTACAGGTTCAGGCCTTCAGGTATGGTCTTACGCACAGTAACTGACCCAGCAAAAGTCTGCCAGTGGACATTTAACTCAGAAACATGTATGATCATCCTGCACAAGCTTAGTACTTTTTGCACTAACCTGGCACTAGCAGCCGTGTCCTCTGAGCAGCAGATCAAAGCAAGTTCTTCACCTTTCTCCTGTATCACCTAAATAGGACCATCCATCCCGGCAGTGAACTTCCCATCACCTGGACTCTATCCTCACAGTGGAGAGCAGATTGTGGTAGAAACACCTAGACACCCTAGAGGAAGGACTGTTTTCCGATTTGACAGAGGAGGAAACCATAACCTTTTTCATTTTCTGGCTTAGGGCATCTTGGTAACTGTGACAAAGGCCAGTAGCCAAGGATGTGGACTCTTCTCAGATAAGAAGGTGGTTCATCTACAGTGACGAAGTGTAAGCTCAGAGAAGTGATGGGACATGGGCAAGCAAACACGAAAGGCCCTCTTGTTTCCTCTTCAGACACCCAAGTGCATTGAGTATCTGAAATGAAATGACCCTGGTTCCAGGTCAAGCTATCCATGGATGACTTCAGGAGGCTATAGCAACTAGAGGTAGAAAACTGCATAATGACCTGGTTGGTTTATGTGGTCCTACTATCAGACAAACCAGAGTTCAGGGAGACACAGGGATCAAGCACCTTCCCAGATCATCCAAACCTGAAGTCGACAAAGCACTCATTACAGTCTGCAAAGCCTTGTGACCCAACAGAAGAACATCATCTTCTGTTAATAGAGACCCACAGCATCAAAGTAAGGGAATCCTTGCAATTAAAATCCATAATAGTTTCTTGCGTCTCCATTTCTCAGAAGTCACTCAAGCTGATAAGAGGTTGATGGGAGCCACTAGAGAAGGTGGATGTCATTTCCCAGGCTGTGCAACCCGTTCTCTTCTACCCTAAAATGAGTGGCTCTAGAATGGGAGGAGTCAAAGATTTCCATCTTGTAAATGACTCAGTTTCATCATCCTTGAGATTTAATAGCAATGCAACCAACTCAAGTAGCTTCTACTCCATCTTCACCCATGCTACCTCCTTCTATATGCTACCTAGAGGGAGCAAGGTGCTACTCACAGGGATCGTGGTGGCTCAGTCCTGTCCTGATTCTGATGTCGGTCAGTCACCACATCCAGATACAAACCCTTGCTTCTGTTGCCTTTGCCCAGGCTTAAGGACAGACAGAACCAGCAATAGCAAGTCAGGTCACCTTTCTGAAGATACTTTCCCTGAGGTATTTCTTGAGCTACCCTAGATTCCCCACAGTACAACAAGGACAACAACCAAAGATACACATGTAGGGAATCATACATGGTGTATTCTGAACACAACCCCGGTGATGTGACCCTGACTTTCGTGCCAGACATCTGCTGTGCTGTTTTGCTAATGTATTGTGGTGCCCACTGAAAACACCTTATATTTCCATGGTTTTGAAGTGGCTCTAGTCTATTCTGCTGTGCTCTTTTGCTAATGTATTGTGGTGCCCACTGAAAACACCTTATATTTCCATGGTTTTGAAGTGGCTCTAGTCTATTCTGCTGGCCCACCTGGCAGAGGACACCCCTGCTGTGAAGGATCCTTAAACAGAACTCAAATTGGGGCAGAAGCTTGCAGCACAGCTGAGCGCCACTGAAAACTGGAAATCGTGTTCTCAGTCAAAACATTCTGCAGATCCCATCTTCTGCTTCCACTCCATGGGACATTTCCTCAGAATATTTTAAGTGGCAGTCCCAAGAGCTCTAATACCTTTATGTCAATCACCTCAGCATCACTTTCTGCCTGAAACCAGCAATGCACAAGTATAGGCATGTACTTAGTTGGTTTTTCTAATGGAGGGTGGTCACTGAGCAGAAATAGTTTCCAAAATGCTGTTTACTTTCTTAGTAGGGCTGCCTTACAATGTAAAGAAAGGTTAAATTAATCTGAATAACTTTGGACTCTTATACATGCAAGACAATCAGAGATTTCTCATTAATAAAGGATGCCATAAGGGCCCCTGTGGTGTTTAGACATAGTGGGCATGTCTGGAACAGCGATCTGTCACTGCTAGATCAACTCAAAAAGCAATTCAACAAGGGCTCCATGTAGACAACATTACAGAAAACCTGTTCCAATAGCTTTCTTATGCAAGAGAAAACCACAGTCACATTTGTATTTTAGGCAGTGAACCAACAAGAACGAAGCAAAACAACAAGAACTGTCCTCAAGAAATATTTTGGGCTGCTCCTCTCCTCCCACTCCTCTTACACTCCTTTTCAATCTCTTACCAGTCTGTGCATTTTTGGCAACAGAGAACCATACTGCAGAGGTCACTGGCAGGCTGGTGGGGACCACTGCAGCTTTTGGCTACCAAAGACAACTTCCCCAGCCTGGTAAAGCGTCGACCTCTATACTCCCCATTTTGAGCTGGGGCAGAGGTGACTGTGGGTGAAGGAGACAGAAGAATGGGAGAAGTTTCCTCAGCCCAGCAACCTTTGACAACCAGTTGCTGCTTTTCCTCTTCGCCCCAGGATCTGCTATCCAACAAGTGCAAATTGAGGATGACAAATAAGAACATTAGCTTGGTGTTTCTGCTAAAATGATCCGCCTTGAAGTAGCTGATGTTGACACTTAAATTGTCAGCAGACTTCCAGTTTAGCGCTCCAGTTAGAAGAATGGGTCCATTCACACTTCCCTTTGAGCTATTGTTTCAACTCTCTCTAGACCGGGCAAATATGACTGTAGCAGTTTACACTCCAGTTCCACTTTAAAGGGTTTTTTTGCAACCATAACCCACATTGCCTAGAAACTTTTTTTTTTTTTAAATGTAAGCTTAGACTCCAGAGAATAATTACACAACGCTGTAAAAATAGTCTGCAGCAATTTACATAGCTGTGAAATATTGGAGCTGTTTTTTTCCAGTGTACCTATGTATACATGGCTGCAGCTAGCTCCAGTATTTACAGAGGACTCACTGGAGCTGTGATCACAGAAACTGGTATTTCAAGTTAGGCCACACACATGAACAAAACATTTCTTTTTATAAGGCAAGGTTTTGTATTTTGGGTTGTTATATCATCATCTAACTGAAGCACTACCTTGCCATTTCTGTCTTTCCTATATCACCTTCTGGCTGGATTCAGATAACATCCTTGTGGCTAATGCAGGCATTGGTTATGGAGTTGAATAGGAGAGTATTAATTTAACTTCAGTTTCTTTCCTGTAATTGCATGTTCCTTCCATTTTCGAGCAAGTTAATCATACTGAGGGGCTGTATCCTCTTTTGTCTCTCTGCAGTCAACTTTGCTGCTGCTCATTTCTATTAGGTATCATGTCTCCTTGCCTGCTGGAAGCTCAGTCCCCCGCCTGCTCTCCTGGATGCTGACCTGTTCTCTCTTGATGCATCTTGCTGACGGTAGGATCACCAGTCCCACTGGAACTAAGCAATCAATCCCACTTCTTCTTAAGAGTAGGAGAAAACTCTGCTGCAGCAGGTGGTAGAACAACTGCCTGCTGACCCTTGTCTGCTACACTAATTGTCAAGACATTGGACATTTTCAAGCCCAGCTGACCAATGTGATGAACTAATACAGCCCAATACTTCCAAGGTACAGTATGAGCTTTCTGGATTGCAAGCAGTTATCTTGTCCAGAGCCTGAAGATGCAGTGGCTTAATTCTTCCTTTCTATGCTTCTCTAGAAGGCTATTTCTGTCTCCTATATAATTCTGCCAAGCTCCCACCTTGCTAGCTCCTACTCTCCCTTTTAAGGAGCTTTTTTAGTTTTGTTTTCCCCAGGAGAGCTTAAGTGATCAAACCAAAACTAACAGAACGAATGGATAAAGCCACAGCCTGGGAACAAACCCATTGCCTGAAAATCTCTGCAAAGAAACTATTCAGGAAATACTTACAAGCGAAGAATACATGACAGAAGAATTTATGCAGGTGACTGTATGCATATGGGAACAACAACTTCCAACTCTTGCAATCTAGCAGTGACGAATTAATAATTGACCATTGGATTTAGGCACTGATTTGAAGGAGTTAAATTCCCAGGCTGCCTTTTCAGAGTAGGGTGGGGCATTGGGGAAGTCAGAGAGAGAAAAAAAAGGCACCTGAATGCCCTGGGAAGGAGCAGCAAAACCTTCTGTCAAACTCCCCTTCCTCTCCTATGCTACAAAATACTCCCCAGCTGAGGGTTGCTCGGTGCCCACCAGCAGCCGCAGCCCTCGGCCACACACACCTGCGTGCGGAGTGACCCATGCGGGCAGCCTTTCCCTCATCAGGAAGCGAGTGCCACGTCCTGCTCCTGCTCGCCTCTCCTCACAGCCACTTGTCCCCACTGGTGTGACAGCGCATGGCATGGCCAGTCGCCAGGGCCTGAGGGAAGGGACATGGGCATCCTCCCTGCTTCGGAGTGGGCATCCTGGAACAAACCCTTTGGGGGGCCGGGCGCCGGGAGCGGGCCCCTCTCTGGCCCCTGGTACAGCACACACAAGGTAAGTGCCCGCCGTGCAGCACCACGGGGCCCAGGAACAAGTGGGCTCGGGGAGAGCAGGGTAATCATTTCAGCTGCTCCCCACCATCCTCCGAAGAGCCCCCTTTCCAGCACCTGTTTGCTGCTGACACCTGCTCCCTCTTCACCCTGTTGCTCAGCCCGCACCACCCTGGCTTCCCCCTCCGCACAGTCCTTTCTGAACAGGAACCAGGCAGAGAGCTGTGCTGTTCTGCACTAGAGCATCGCTGGTTTTTGTCATCGGTGTTTCTGTCACTGGCAGTGCTGACAAAGCATTTGGGCAACTCCAAAAGAGAGACTGAGGCAGCCCCCGAGAACTAGCAAGTTGAAGCATCTGCTAACAATAAAAATGAATTGGAGGTTGATTAAACCCTTTACCTTTTCCCTGCTTTTTTCTTCACAAACTAGGGGGCACGGGAGGATACTCAACATTCTTGTTTTTCACTGCATAAGAGGCAAACCACTTTTTTATGATGCAAAGCATTGATATAAATTGTGCATAAAATGGCTTGCAACTACCTGCTCTCCTTTCTCTGCAAGCAGCCCAGTAGCAGGTCATAGCCTGGGGAAGGCCCCAAAAACTTTCCCCACTGGATTCTGCATTTGCTGCTGGGTGGATATCCAGATGGCAGCAGGCATTTCTCAGCCCCATGTTCTCAGAGGGAAGGAAACCTGTGCTCAGCTTCCCGGAGCAGCAGGATTCCTGGCTGGTGGTGGTGCTTCCTGGGATCAGAGCTGGAATTTCTTATGGCAGACGAGAGTGCGGAGCCAAGGGTTACTGTGGGTTTGGGATTTAGGGCCCTGGGGCTGGGAGTGCTTGCAGAGCTGTTGGGGGAAGGCAGCAACAGGGAACTCCCTTGGCATGGGAACACCCACCTGCATGTCATGGTAGGGTTATCGGTTTGCTTGCAAATCGTCCCAGCCCTGCTCCTGTACTGCTTGGGGGGGTTGTGTGAGGATTGCTGTGTTTTAAGCCTGGTAGTTTTCTGGGAAGACCTAAATCATTTTTGAGCGTTGCTTGGGTATCAGTGTGCGAGACATGTTTTCTGTGCTTCCATTTACACGTAGAGTTGAGGCTTTGTAGCAGGCAATGGGTAACTCTGGGTTGTGTGTTGCTGCCAACCCAAGAGTTAAATTCCCAAGAGTTAAATTCTTCTGTGCACCCCCATTTTCACATTTTACATTTTTTTAATATCAGAAACCATGTTCTCCCTCCATTCCCAGCGAATGGGCTGTCCTGGCGGTGATTTAGTGGGTCAGCCCAGTTTCAGGACTTCATGTGGAGGCTCTTTCCCTTCCCCTTTTCTTGAGGCCATTTTGTCCTGTCCGTTAGATTTTGAAGAGGAGGTTGTCTTTTTTACCTCTACAAGGGACTATAACTGCATCAGCTTTCATCTGCCTGGCAACACCCCAGCTGAGTTTAATTGTTTTTGAGTGAGTATTTTCCAGCCTCTTCAGCCCTACGAACCATCAGGAGGTGAAAGAGTGAGATCCCCTTTCAAAGAGCCCCTAAACAGGAGGGGCTTGGCATGGCTGCTGGTCACAGCTGCCTAAGTGCCACGTGGGCATAAGAGACATCCACATGGGATTAGCAGATCTGACATATGTGTTAGGGAAATCTGTGGCACTTGAGTAAGCATTAAATGACATCTGTAAACATGCGGCTCCCTGGAAGAAGTTGAAGTGCCTGTGTCCAAGCGGCTGTGTAGTAGAATGCGTCTTTATGCTGGCATTACATTTCTTTGTTTGTTTTTTTTTTTATCAGGGTTATTCTCCTGCCAGGTCTCTGATTGGGCTAATTGGTGCTAGCTGTTGGCATGAGGGTAGCAGGGGGAATGCGTGGTCGTGGGAAAAAAAGGGTGGAGGTAGGACTTCTCCTTGGCATCAGCGTGAATTTAACTTGGTTGATGCTGCTGGAGGAACTGCACCTCTGAAATCTGCAACACAGGATCTCGTGCTCCTGCAGCTTTCCTGGTCTCGGCCCTGTGTTGTGTGTCATGGGACACGGGCGTCTTTAATGGTGCAGTAAAATCTGATGAAATATGTACTTAGTTACCTGAAGTATTTCCTGACAAACTAAAATTATTGTAGTATTTTTGGGTCTGCTGTAGTAATGAATGTAAGAAGCCACCACCTGTGGATTTGGTCTGCTTAATAGGAAGTGTATGCAATTGCTTCAGTTTAATCCTTTTTTATTTCCCTCAGCACTTCTCAAAGCTTGTTTATTTATTTTCAATATTGTTGTTTATGGACAAAAACATTTTGCAAGATTAGTTGAGATTATTAATTATAATATTGATCTTGTGACTTTGTATCAGAGAAGGAGAAAAGAGCTGGGTGGCAATAGTCAGTGAAAGCTCAAATGTAATACTTCTTCCATAACTCAGTAGTTCACATGGCTGTTGTGTGTAGTCACTGTGTTTAGCTGTTCAAGTGCAGAAGCTGAGCTGGAGAGGGAAATTCATTTCACTTCTGCTTCTTTTTCCTCCTTTGCCTGTCTTTTAATAAACTTGGAGTTATTACTGGCTGCCCAGACACTCACCTCGAGAGATTGTTTTATTTCGTGGGTTGTGGTAATAAATCATTTTGGCTCTGTATTTGAGGTTTAAAATGTTGACAGCTCCTTCAGATGGATCCGTGGCCTCTTGTCCCGTGATAATATATCACAGCCTGTCACAGGCAGTACACGCAGGTGGTGAGTATGTGCAGCCAGGAAACCCGATCCTTTGTGTGGTCTAATCTGCAGGCAGTGGTGGCCACTATCAGGTGCGACGAGAAATCCCATGGATTAAACAGATCCTTGTGAGGTCTTTCTACACTGCTTTCTATCATATAGATGAAATCTAGATTTCTTGTGAAGTGCCACAATTAAGGTTTTTAGCTCATTCTGTTCAAGGAGAAAGTCTTCAGTGCTTCAACTCACCCCACCTTGCTAAGGGCTTGATGTCTAGTGCCACGGAGCCTCAGTAAGGTGAGGGCTTGGTTTGGTCTAGGTTTCTTCCAGTGGCAGCACAGTCCCTGCTGGTATTTCTGCTGCTGTAGGAGCTGCTGCCCCTGTGCTGTGAGAGCCAGTGCAGGAGGGCAGGGAGCTGCCACCACGGAGAGGAAGATTATTTCTCCATTTCCTTTGGCTGAGGAAGCACCCCAGAGACAGTGAGGGCCTCTTCAGCTGGCAATGCCACCAGAGAAAAGAGTTGTCGTGGCACATCATACAAACATTCACCAGGATATTTTAAGCACTTAAACAATGAAATTTCCAACCATGGTTTTCAATCAGGGAAAGCTCTAGAGCAAGCCATGGTGTCCATGGAAGTGCAGGTGGAAGCCAAAAGGGCAGCGTGGCCACAGCACACACAGGTTTCAACCAGCGCAACTTTTGTCTGCAGGAAGCAACCACCAGATATTATCAGGCTATTAAAGGTGAACGCAAACCCTCCTGTTTTTTTCCATTTCAGGTGTTTTGCAGGGTTTTTTTAATGTCATTTTCTCAGTCTCTGTAGAGTACCTCATGCTGCAGTCTGCTCCCTGATGGACTGCAGGTGTTAACTTTTTCAGACGAATCAGTAAATCAGTCCCCAAGCATGGGGAGAGTAGAGACAAACATGTCCTCACCCAGCTCTCTGCTGCTGTACTCATCTGTGAAGACTATAGTGAAAAGTTTTTCCTCTTCCCCCCAGCTCCTTATTCTAAACTATTCACTGAAAGCAAACAAGGGTATCAAAACACTGACTCTATTTCATCATATTGTTCTTCACCTGTTAGATTTCAGAGTTCACACAGTTCCAGTTTCCTTTATCTTATGGGGGAATGTGTGTGGGAGAAAATGCATATCATTTTCTTAGGTGGGAAATGTGTGTTATTTTCAGCCCTTATAAATCAAGCTGGGAAGAGGACTTTGTTCAGCCTTTCAAATACACCTTTTTTGAATCGGTCATAGGGAATCCAAAAGTCAAAGCTTATAATGAAGAAGTGTTGCAAACAGTTGCTGCCAGCACTGGTGCACGCTCTTCTGGTGTTTTGCTGTTGGGAATCCAGCAGCATTTCTGTGGCTTAGTCCCCATCTAATTAAGCTCTGATAGAAAAGGATGTGTGGCTTTGGGTCATGCAGGACTGTCAGCTGGGCCAGCTTTGCACGCAAGCTTTCAAGCTCTGCCAGAGCTGGAGGTCTGATCTGCTGGGGGTTGCACTCTGATTAGCGTTAGCATGAGTGAGAAGCTGATGAGAAAGCAAAATGGAGCACTGGTTAGAAAGGATCACGCATATCTTTTTTACAACCTCATACATCCATTCTGCCTTGCCAAACATCGACTGTCCCTGCAGTTGTAAAGATCACAACATGTCTGGTGTGAAATAAGCACACAGCTTGTATAAGCTGCAGCCTCCAGGTTAAAGAAAGATCAGCTGCTGGATGGGAACTTAATCATTACTCAAAGGCAAGGGTTAGAAGTACAGGAGAGCCTTACCCCTTGCCTGCCCCCTTGCACAGTACTATAAGCTTGTTTATATCATTGCGACTCTCAAATTCCCTAGGGAAATGTAGCTTTTTTCCTTCAGTCACTGCAAGCAGAGTGGGAGTAAGCCATGGAGCTGTTTATACCTCTGAATATACAAGAGGCAGGGGATGGGGCAGCAGATCTGGAACGGATGCCCTGGGTGGGAAAGTAGTCCAAAGACTGGCGTTAGTATGCAGCTTTCCAAGCCACCCTGAGGAATGACCTGTTTATCTGGTTTCCACCAGGGACTACTCTGGGTCCCAGAACAGCAGCCTAATTTCCTAGTGCTGTGTCATTGGCAGGCCTCTGTCACCCTGCTTGCGTTTCTCCTACCAAGACTGAAAGGAGTCAGGTGCCTGTGGCATGGTGCTGGGCAGCAGATACAGCAAACCAATTCAGCTCCACATTTTAAGCTTGGGGCACACAGACCCAAAGCAAATGCTATTGAAGGGAGAGCTCATCCTCCATCTGTTCTGGACACCTTCATCTCTTCAGCATTGCTGGCAGAGCTGCTCGAATGACTGCGTCCTAGCCTGACAGCCAACAGAAGCTGGTGAGCAAAGCCCTCTTATTTAGGCTGATGACTCACAGTTCATTTTGGCTGAAGCAGTCTCCGTGCCTCCTCCTGGACACCTCAGCCAGAACATTGGAAACAACTGCCATTGCAGGACTGGGGCAGTGCTGAGCACCAGCTATAGCTCTGCCGAGTGCCTGTTCCCCAATTCTCACTGGGCTATTTTTCCCAAATCTCAGACTGTTTTCAATGCTTCCACTCCCAACAGCTGCTCTGGAAAAATGAGTTTTCAGTTTTTCTGAGGACATTAAAGAACACGTGCATTTGATTTTTATTTTTTTTTTAATGATTAAGGTGACAGTGAGTTAAACAGGAGCTTTGTAATTACAGTAATCTGTTTTAAGAGGTTTGAGAATGTTAATTCAGAAATTTCTAGGCAATAAGGAACATTACAATTCTTGCTATTTGTCAGAAAGTCGGGTGCAGAAGACAAATGCAAGGAAACTTGAGTCACAAGTTATACAAATCCTACCTAGCACAGAATTACTTTTGCTTTGGACTGCTTCAATATGGTATTTTACAGAAAGATTGTGGGCATAGCGCAGAGTCCGTCTGATATCCAGCTCAGCCACTGACTACAAGGCTTAAAACATAGGCACCGTTCTTCAGCACAGCGTCCAGAGCAGCACGATCAGATTTAGTCTGGAGCCAGCAGAGCAGGGTGAGCGCTCCTCTTCCCTTAGTCAGCACTGAGTAGGAAAGACCAGGCATGGGATGAGTCTGAATCCCTTCCCTGCTTTGGAGGTGTCTGGCTCAGTGCAGCGCTTTGACCTCCGTGCCCACAACTTCCAGACTACTCTGCAAATAATGGCCTTAATTAAATTGGCCGTGGCTACTGTGTTGATTTTGGTGTCTCACAGCCTTGCCTGGGAGTTGCATGGTGATGTAGGGAGAAGGTCTGGCTGCTCAGGCAAACACCTGTCTGCTCCTGAGATTTCAGGAGGTTGCTGTGCAGATCTAGGACATCGCTGCCACCCAAAGAGGTGGTCTTGCTCCCATCTTGAATCTGTGCTTCTGCTGCTTCATTTGCCCTAGTGCTTATTTGACTCTTTGATGAGGCAGTTTGTCTGGCTAAATCAACAGGAAAATACCAACTGATATAAGTTTTTAAATAAAAGTTTCTCTTCTCCTAAAATCTCACTTCTGACACTGTAGGCCCTTACAATTTTGTGACCCAAGGAAAACTTTATTGCTCTTTGAAGTTGAAGTATGATCTTTCTCTTCCTATGCTCTTGAGGTCTGCTTTGGGCATCAAAAAAAAGATGTCTGAATCTTATCCTTGCATGTCTCCAACAGTCTGCTGGATCTGATTAACTCCTGTTTGAAGCAATCAAAAGAATCCAAATGACTGAAGTAGAAATTTGACCAAACTTAAAAACCAAGAAAGATGAGCAAACAGCAGCCTGTGCACTTCAGTCGTAAGGGAGGTGAGGACCTTTGGCTAACCTAGTAACTGGAGGCTGCGATTATTCCATTTGAAGTTTTGATGACATGTATAAACTGTTATGCTCATGTTTATAATGTCACCGCAGATTGTCCCAGAAGAATGGAAATCTTTAATGTGAACAGTTGGGAGATATGCTTTCCATTCTGTGACTAATCTGGACTTTGAAACGTACTGCCAGCAGCTTCAAAAGACAGCCAGTTGGTGTGCGAATCAATGCCAGGCCTGGAGCAGAGATCTTAAGAAATGTGGCAGTGGTATTTGCAGAGTGTGCTCAAAAGTAAATAGTCAATATCAAACTAAACAGATGTGTACTGCTTAAATTGAGGTTATACCAATATAACTCCATTCTCCTCCATGATGTCCATTGTTGATTTACATCATCTAGGCTAGAAGCTTTGGCCTTGTTTGGTGATAGGAACTGTTTTGCCCATAATGGGGAAATGAAGAGAGATTATGGAACTGTGATAGAGAGAAATTACGGGATCATTGGCGTTTAACTCTTAGATGAGGCACACAGTGACTCTCTGGCTATATTCCCATTCATATCCTGCTGTGTTCTGCAGAAACAACCCTGTGATGCACAGGTCTATGGTGAATGCAAGGTCTAGACTACGATCAGTGAAAGGTTTGGAGGAAATCCCTCCACTTGTGGAAGCAATGACTCACAGCAAAGCAAATGCTGGCTCCTTGGACGTGGCTTTTTCATGCTGGCTGAGGTGAAGGAGTAACATAGAAGTACATATCCTCTTGTCGACAAACCTAGCTCTTGCTGACATTTAATCCCCTAGAACCAAATCAGCTTCATGGGAGCTAAAATCTCCACCAGAGTCTTAGATAACATCTGATGACTTAACTGTCATCCTGCTCAAAATAAAGTCATTTTGCCAGCTGATATGGATTGCACTTGAAGCCTTTTTCTTCTGCAGCCAAGGATATCTCCACTGGAAAGCGGTTCCTGTGAAAAACAACAAAAACATGGGGTTTGTGTACATAATAGACTTGTACCCAGATAATTAACTCCCAATTAATACCTAGTTTAATCTTGTGGGGCTCCAGCTTGGGAGTAAATAGATCCTGACTCCATTTACTTTGTTTTATGACTCTAACCTACTATTTCTTAATGTTTCTCTTCCATTTTTGTGGGGGTTTTGTTGGTTTTGGGTTTTTTTTCTTGCTTTGGAATCGTCACAAAGTTCTTGTATTTATTAACCTCTAATGACATCAATCTCTTTCCTTTGTTTCTGTCTCTTGCAGTGACAATCTTTTGCTCCCTGCAGCGACTAAAGCACCATGAACGTTATCATTCAGTGTCTATGTTATCATGCAGCAGACTCAGTCATCATGTCAAGATGACGGAGAGCAAAGCTTGTAGTGTCTGCAGAAGGTTCAAACAAATAATAGCAGCTTTCATCTGATCGAGACTCTAGCTCCATCTCTTGACTATTGTACTGGTTTTGGCCAGAGTTAATTTTCTTCATAGTAACTTGTATGGTGCTATATTTTGGATTTGTGATGAAAAAAGCGTTGATAACATGGGGGTGTTTAAGTTATTGCTGAAGAGTGCTTGCACACCATCGAGGCGTTTTTTGTTTCTCACACTGCCCTGCCAGCGAGTAGGCTGGGGGTGTACAAGAAGTTGGGAGGGGACACAGCTGGGACAGACCAGAGGGATATCCCTTACCATATGATGTCGTGCTCAGCAGTAAAGCTGGTGGAAGAAAGAGGAAGGAGGGACTTTCGGAGTTATGGTGTTTGTCTTCCCAAATATCCATTATGCATGAGGGAGCCCTGCTCTCCTGAGGATGGCTGAACACCTGTCTGCCGATGGGAAGTAGTGAATGAATTCCTGATTTTGCTTTGCTTGTGCATGCAGCTTTTGCTTTACCTATTAAACTGTCTTTATCTCAATCCATGAGTTTTCTCACTTTTTACCCTTCTGATTCCCTCCCCTGTCTTGCTGAGGGGAACTGAGCGAGTGGCTGTGTGAGGCTGAGCTGCTGGCCGGAGTTAAACCACAACAACTACAGATCAGAGGCTGCCAGGACAAACTAAAGAGCAATGCATGGTTTACAAAAGCATAGAGATGATAGCATCTGAATCATGAAAAGGATGCTCAGTTCTCCTTCATTTCTTTAGTTCCTGAAAGGGATTAGACAGAATTTATCTTCATGGCCCCACCTCTATCGTAATCCCTGTCAAGAAGAAACTTTCTAACCATTATAACCTATACTAACACTAAAATACCAGAAAAAAGACAGCAAGTTCTATATGGGAGAAGCTGTGTAAGGTACAGTTGCTGAAAGATCAATAATACTCAAAACTGGGGAAAAAACTTGCCACCTTGTTATCTCTTTAAGTGCAACGCAGAACATAAATAGGTGATAAAGGTACCTGAAAGGGGTCATCCAGCTAAGTTAGTTTCTGTTTTCTGTAGCAGAAGGCAACTATGTAGTAGATATTTTGGATTCTTGTGAACTAGACACTAGACTTATTGTCAGCACCCCCCATGAACTAAAAATGGTAACCAATACTTTAAACCAGGTTACAGTTTGTAGTAAAAGGTCAAAATGCACCACTGTAATGTGTCACAGGGAGACAGCTGGGAAAACATGAGCCCATTGCCTATATCTCAGGCCCCTGCAAGAAATTTGCATATGAGATAATTTCTTTAAAGAGCTTATTTGTTATCTCCAGATTTGCGTCTTACAGTTTTGACCAGAAGTATCTGCAAATTAAAAGCATCCAGTTGTGTATTTGTGTGTATATGCACCCATATACATATGTGTGACTATTTTTAGAGAGTACGAGCCCTCTTGTTTTTAAATCCCCACTGATAATCTAGCAGTTGTTTATATTAAAATGAATAATGTTGCTAACCAGAAGGTTTTGCCTTCTGGAGTCCAGTCATTTATTTTGCATTAGGAACTATCTGTAAATGATTAGCAGTCTCTGTGGAAATGAAACTAGGAGAGCCAAGTGCGTGAGGTGCAGGAAGGAAAGCAAGGAACTAATGCACAGCACCCCTCCTCTGCAGGAAGAGCAGACTGGAAGGGCCTTTGGGCTGCCCATTCCCCTACCATAAAACCAAGTAATTCTTTTAACAGATGGATCAAACTTCATTCTAAACGCAGTCAGATCTTTTCTTTTTCCTCTCCTCTGTTGTAATTCCTGTTAGAAACTGTTCTGAAATGCCGCTAGCTTGGAAATGTCCTCCTTTCCAGCCTGCGTTTACCCCTGGTCCGCACGTGTGACACTGGGGTTCAACAACTGAACATGTTCACTCGGCTTGTGATGTGGAGAAGTGTTTTCTGGGCACATCAAAGGAAGGGTTCGTTATAACTAACAAAGGATTAATTGAGACAGGATGGGAGACAAGGCTGCTGTTGTTGGAAAGTGATGCTGGAGAGGTGCATGCTGGAAAAGGCATGTCATTCTCCTGCTCCTCTCAGCTGGTAAAGGGAGAATTTTTATATAAAAGTTCTTTTTAGTATTTGGTAAATAATGTATTAAGCTGGCTACATTGCTGTCAGGGTTTTGTTATCTGATTTAAGTGGAATTAGAAATAGCTCATTTGTACTCCAGCAAGGCTTGTACTACAATAGCAAGAGGGAGTGAGCTAGCTATGTTTGGTTTGGAGGCATGTTTGTGTGTACACGCAGAGCGAGCCATCTCTCCAACAGTACTCTCTGTGCCTTGTCCTGCAACTTGATGTAACACTTAACAGCACTATTTACTCAGTTGTTCAGATAGCTCCCTTTTGAGCTTGCCCGTCTTTCTGAGCATTGTCAGAGCTAGTCCATCTCTCAGGGCATGAACCGGTGCACTCCAGCTTCCCGTGAGCCTTGTGTCCCCTCCTCGGCTCTTGATTTAAGGGTCCAGGGAGCCACGTGAAGCAGGGAGAGGAGTGGCACAGCCTCTCAACGTGAGCCAGGCTATAGCTTCTGGGAATTAATATACCTAGCCTTTGGGTGGTCTGGCCTGAACCTTACCTTGTACACCAGGAATTAGACAGGGTCAAACAGGAATATCCAGAATGCCTGCTCCTGGGCAGCAATAGAGGAGCATCCCCAAGCCAACTGGCTGTTTTGTGGGAGAAGCTGATCAAGCGATGCTGGCTTTCCTCCTTGTTTCTCCTGAGCGACCTGGGAACTGGCAAAAGTTTATAATCCTATTCTTGCATTTCTGGGTATGTCATGTCTGTAGTTGCCATGGAGATGTTATGTGATGGTCCTTGAGAAAATCTTTCTATTAAGATGTTACCAACTATGATTGAAATTTTTAGAGCCTCTGTTATACAGTCGTTGGAGAGGTTTTTATTTACAATCTAACAGGCAGTCTTAAAAACATGAAATGGTCTTTGATTATGCAGCAAAGTATCCCAGGCTATTCACCTGAGGAACAGTGTAAAAATCCATTCTGCTCCTTCCTCATTCTTCCATTTATTTCTAATTTTGAGAGTTGTTTCCTGAGAATAAGAAATTGAAATTTATGAATTGGGAGGTTTGATTGTAACTCTGCAGAAAGGAAAAAAAAGTACTACTCATAATGCTTGTTAACATTATAGTGCATGGACATGTTTTTATATGGCCTTAGTGAGCATATCGGAAGTTACTTCAGTATATTTCACAATTCATATTCTTCGTCTCAGTTTGTTATCCATTATGGACATTAATTAATCAGACTGATCAATATAAATAAGATCTCATGAAAATGATTAAAGCATGGAGATGAATAGAAGGGGCCCGCTTCTGTAGTTGCTTTAGCTTCTCAAGTTCCCACACCTTTTCATAACTTACCAGGCTGTCTTTCCAACCTTTACAGTTTGTCTCTTTTCTGGAAACAGGTATATTTTAAATTTGTGAGGTAATGAAAGGTAAAGCCAAGTAAAGGCAAGGATGCTGTAATATTCATGAGATACGAACTTTGTCTACTGTGTTCTGGAATCCAGCCTGGCAACCTGTGTAAAACCTACAAACTGTCTTGTCTTCACTCAAATTTATCCTGACTTAGTTACCAAGTCTCCTCTCTTCTTCTGTTCCTAACAAAGATGGTGCCAAATGTTTTAATTCTCTCCTTCTTATATATTGAACAATGTTCTTTTTCTTTTATATCACAACAAACAAAACAAATGTATTTTCATTACATGCTCCAGCACTGGTAATTGCCCTTTTACTCTTTTTTCAGCTGTCCTTCAGGACTTCATATGGGCCTGAACTCATATATATGAATTACACTATGATAACCAGTGAAACCAAGGACCTTGTTTTCTTTATACATCTGTAAAGCACTGAGTACAGCCAGAGCTCTGTGAGTAATAACAGCTAAATGATAAGTCTCTCCTAATTCCACATGGTGGTTCTTGAAAAATATGGTTTTTGTTAAGGACTCTGAATTCCCTTTGCTTCAGAGTTAACTCAGAACTGGAAGTTTAGAAGGCATTTCCCCCCCCTCCTTTTTTTATAAGATCCATTGAGATCAGACAAAATCCTAATTACTGGAAACGTTGTGTAGTTTTTGAAGCAGTATATGTCATTACATTTGTTGGAAACACTTTTAGATCACAAATAAATGCAGAAATAAAGACAAATAGGAGGAACAATTTAACTAGCCTTGAGTGAGCTGGCAACACACATTTGAAGTGGGGTTTTTTCTGCTCATCAGTTCAATTTATAGGCATAGCAAGTTTCCGTAAATAATGGCCATATACCTTTTAGTCAATGCAAATTAAGTTAATCTTTCAAAGTCTTCTTTTCACAGGCCTGGCAACTGCAGTTTGATGTGCATTAGGAAAGCATACGTGTAATACGGATAAATTGCATCTGTATAACTGAGTCTCCAATGCAGATTTTAGTCTGCAAAGGATAAATTTATTAGAATTAGTGCCAAAGATTTAGATTTCCAGCCTGGCTTTCATTTGCCATAAAGCCCTTCCTTTACTTTGACAATAAAAAGAGACCTTGCATGTAAAATGCCCTTTTAAAACACTGCCAGAATGATGTGAAAACGTGCTAGGGTAAATAAGCGTCAGGTCCTTCATGAGTGCTCGAAGCAGGACCGTACACAGCAACATGCCATGCTGCTGCTCATTTATTTTGAATAGCAGTAGGTTGCCACTTGGCAAATGGATGCCTACTGACCGGCCATTCAAACCTCCTTTCTGCACACCTGGGCTTGTGCAAGAGCCTCACTCGACTGGGATGGTGGATGCCAGGCGAATGCTGAGGGTGCCTTGCTTGAGACGAATTTGCCACTTCTTGAACTCATTCCCCCCTCAGCAGCCCCCTGTATAGGCCACTGTCACCCCTGGCAAACTGCGCAGGGTCACGATTTTAAAACCCTTGCTGTGACTTGTGAATTTTGATCTGCCTTTAGTGCTAAACATTGGCAGGTGGCTTATAAAGAACATAATACTAATGGGGTATATTTTGGGAGGGTTATTTCAAACAGTGGAACCGTTTGGAACTGGAAAAGTGCCTTGCGAGCCTCACAAATAATTATTCTAAAGCAAACAAGACAGTGAGGGAATGGGGGGTCAGAGGAAGACATTCCTCAAGATGCCTTTGCCACTGAGGAAAATGTTGGCAGATCCACAGCCTCAGTCCATGGTCTGTGTGCTCGGGGACGGTCTAGAAAGGACTGCAAAGCCAGCAAGTGACTTTTATGGCTTGTTCCAAACCATATTGAGGTGAAGGAAATCAAATTTCTGTGGTGTTTTTTTTTTTTACTTTCTGGAACACTTAAGGGCAGGATGTTTCTGTAACAAGCATTTGGAAGCACTGGAAGAATGCGTCAACAGTTTGAAATCTGGGGTCCGGCAAAGTGGCCTGTACGTTCAGACAGATGTTTTGGTGATGAAGGGACTTGCATTTTATGCCAACAGTTTTGAATATTTAAGGCTTTTTCTTGTAGAAGTCCTTAGTTGACTGAAGTAGCACTGTGGCTCTGAAGTTGTGTCTGCAAGTGAATTCCCTTATGGAGGTTTGTCTCAAGACTTATGTGTGGGAAGCCCTGCAGTGCTGCAGATGATATCACAACTGGATATCCCAACTGGAAACTCTGTGTTCAGAGAATATCATATTTATTACTTATAAAACTGGCTGTTCCACCAGTTCTCTAGCCTCTAATGGATGTTGAATGGCAGGCACAGCTCAAATAACGAAACCTTTTAGATGACAAGATGGGAACAGGAGGGTTGTGGTGGCCTTCAGGGCAATACAGCAACCTTTTTAGTTTGATGTGTGACCTGTCTCCTCTCATGGGTCATCTTTCATTCATGCATGTTTTTACTAGCCTGAGATGGTATTCTATTCTTTTCTTTCCTGCCTTGCGTGCTGCTTTATGTGATAGCTCTTGTGCAGTAGAAATTGCCTGCTGATTTAAGATGCACTCTGATTTGTGAAGTTTGCAATCTAATTTTCCCCTTTAGTGCATTTTGGTTCCCTGTTGTTTTCTTTAATATTGGCATATCTGAGTATCAACCTGTACAAGACAGTTTTGCCATGCTATAGCTTCATGGCATTACTGTACTTTCATCTCATCTCCCTGAACAGATCCATGTGATATTTGACCTCCTTTGGGCATCGTACTCTGCTTTTAATCTTTAGGGGTCTGTCCAGCCCTGGGTTTGGAAGTACGGTGCTATCACCATATTAAACAGAGTTCACTAACACATGTCAGTCTGGAGCAGGCAGCGCAGTATATATGCCAACAGCAACGCTCAGGTGAAACATGTGGTCATTATGATAAAATGACCTGAGCAATGAGGGTAAGGTTTCACCCCAGACTGCCCCTACGACTTTGTCTTGATCATACACGCACTGTTTTTCCTTATGTCCAGACAGAGAAGGTTGCCTAAGTTAGGCACAAGGGAGCATCACCTCAACAGCTTTGCATGTGTTTATCAGGGCCCTGGGGGCACCCACAGCCCTGCCCGTCCCTGCCCGCCCCCGGGGCTCTCCCACCCTGCCTATGGCCCAAGACCCCATGTCAGCCCCCTGGGGCCGTCAGCCTCTGCTCCAGCTGTGCCACGGCAGGTCTAGTCTCCAGCTCCTCACAGCCCTGCCCTGCCCAGCCGTGGGTCCTGCTGAGTCAGGCCCACCCACAGACCCACGTCCCAGCTCAACCTCAGCTGAAGGAAATACTGGTCTTGGTATTTCACAGGGAAGTACACAGTACACAGTGGTCACGCATGTCAGTATTTCCCAGAAAATGAGGAGGAGACTGAGAAGACCAAAGTTTTTGACCTGTTTTCTGTTCCTGGCAATTTCTGGAACCTGTAAGAAGAGGATTGAGTTTTGGAAGATGGTTCCTGTTCAGACACAGGGTGATCAACATGTTAGAAATCTTAGATGTCCCACAGGAATATCTATGCCAAGCTCACATGTACCTGAGGAAGCAACCACCACGGTATGAAACCAGTCAATTCTGGAGAGGACACCAGTGATGCATTGGAAGACTTCCTGCTGGAGTGCCTATCAGTGCAGCATGTAAAGCCATGAAAGAGGCATTTAATTCACAGTCTCTGGCGGCAGATACTCAGGTCATCATTGGTACCCAAACGTGGATTTTCCACATTTATTTGGATGACAGACGGAACATGTCGCCTCATCCTCTGCCCACCAGCTGCATGCAAGTTTTTCTCAAGAGCTGGATGGAGACCTTCCTTTGGGCTGGCTTGAGACCAACCGTGTGTCCTCCCTGGGGTGCTGGTTGCCTTCTGAGTCCTGCACAGTGTCTGTGACCCCCAGCTGAAAGCTGGGAGTAAGGAGCTGCAAGGGGTTATCCAGAAATGCAGCCATAAGGGCAGGATCGGCTGCTGAAATGGAAAGAGCCGCAGAGAGTCTGGGTTGTCTGCTGGGAGTAGTATAGATGTATCACAACTGCTGTTGTGAAAGCAATAAAATGATGGGGTAAATGAGGTGGCAGTTTCTGTTTTCTATTCCCTCCTGTCTCCTTTTTCTTAAACCCTTCATGACAAGGCTGACAAGGCCACTTCACCACCCCCTCACAAGGGAGCGTGTTGTCCTTTAAAAAGAACAAGTCTTTGGGAGCAAGAAAACAATTTTGATTTAACTGCTGTTTTATTGAAGCTGCTGTGTGTGCAGGATTATGAGAAGAGTGCAATAATCCACCTGCGAAGTGGTCAAACTTTGCGCAAGATGTAGTACCACCAGCATCAAAGCCGCAGGAAGGAAAATCCATTCCCTCTGCTCCTGCAGGGCCCTGGGTGGGAACCATTTGACAGCATTTCCTCTGTATGTAAGGAGGCTGCAAGGCTGCTCCTGTCCCTGTAACACTTTGTGCCTAATCTCAGCAGGGATGCTGGTGCCGAGGTGTGCTGAGACGTCTTGTCACGCACTCCCCAATGCTCCCAGTGAGGGATGTTCCCTGAGCATGGAAAATACACAGTGCGTGAGAGGTGCTGCTGGAGCATCCACTGGTCGAAACTGGGGGGGAGAGGGGAGAAGATGCAAGATGTGAAGGACCTCCAGTGGCCACGCACCAGAGAGTATGGGCAAAACTCTTAAGTAATGCTTCTCATCGAACGCTTCTTGCACACAGGCTGCAGTACTGATGCTGTATTACTTGGCACAGAGGGTGTGTGAGCAAAGGGAGCCCTCTCACCTCCTGCATTCCCCTCTGCATCCCCTTGTACCCGTCAATCGCATCTTGGTGACACCTGGCAGTCAGCCAAGCATTTCACTCAGGGCGATTCTGTTCTGCTTCTCCTTCTGAGTCCAGGCCACTACAGAAATGCATGGGCTGGAGACAGTTGGATTCAGCTGTGTCTCTTAAATAAGAATGTTATCACCCCTGTGTAATAAGGCTGTCGTTTCTTCACATTTTGGGGGATGCTCTTTCCTAGTCTGGGAATTATCTAGCCACAACAATGATCTCCTCCAATTATCATCTCCAAGAGGTTGGACCACATATTGCTCACAGTCTCCGTGGCTGGTAGGCACTGCCTGTTCATAGGTGCCCAGGGACCTTCTTGAAGAAGAGTCATGAAAGCTGAGGCTGTGAGCACTGCATTGGATGCTGCTTTACAGCTTGCAATACTTATGCTGGGTTGTTACCATGACCTTGTTTATAAAAACTCAGTGGTAGTACGTTTGTCTTCTCTACAAGCTAATGGGGCTCCTCACAGCACTACACCAGTGACCTTGAATGGGTCTTGAATACACGTATGACAACACACAAAGTGTTACAACATTTTGAAAGTAGACAGGGATCTCTACCATGTACCTGTTATTTGAGCTTGCTGAAATAGCATCTTTAAATGGCTGCTTTCCAAGATAATGAATCCTGCTTGAATGTTTTTAATTTCTCAGCTTCATAGAAAGTTTGCAAATCTTTCTGAAAATTAGACAGGCTGATTAGAAAAGAATTTGATGAAATAACACAATACATTAAAGAAACTGTCAGGAGACCTATGTTCCTGGCTGCCCTGTCAAACAGTGGATATGTTAACACACAAGATAATTGTGTTCCAATATGAACAGTTTGATTGCTGTTGGTTTTCCTTCTGGATTATGTAACAAAACGGGTCCTTTTTTTGGAAAAGAAGAATACTTGTGTGTAGTGTTCAACTGAGACCTGTCTAGTTTTTTATTTCATGAGATTTAAGAAGGACAGCAAAACCACCCCTTTCCATTCCCAGTTTTTTACTACTTAAACCCTAGTCAACTGTGCAGAGATATTTTTTATCAGTTTACTCAGTGCAGCATGAACCCAGTGACTGAAAGGTGCAATAATTTGTTTTTGATTGGGTTGCAATGTGCTATCAGAAAACCACCGTTATACTGTTCTTCTTAAACTAATAAGAAGTATTTTTGTATTTCTTTGTTTTGTGATCTTGCAGACTCAGCTCTTGGGAGTTTTACTTGCTGCTGCTTCAAATTTTCTGATTAGTGTCTCTCTGAATATACAGGTATGAATTCTTTCTCTTTATTCCGAGTTGTTTCTATTTAGCAAGTAACTTGTGTTACGATTTGTTTTTCTGGTGAAGTTCCAAATACAAATTTTGTTGCATTTAATAAACATTCCCTGTCTTTGACTGGAGTTTAACAGTGCCCTGCTGTAGCTGTTGGCAGTATGCTAGGTCTCAACCTGTTCTGTGCTGTGATTCTCATATGGGAACAGAAAAAAAAATTCATAACCCCTCCCCCTCCTTGTAATGTGCCATAAGGCACATACCAGCTGTGACCTGCTTGTGGTCCCACTGGACATCACATGAACCTGTCTCAGAGTGTCCAAATCTAAAATGAAATTGACCACAAGGTCTTAGGTGCTGCTTAATGAAGCAATTAATGTAAATAAATGCATAGAGGCGTACAATTTTTTGCAATATTGGTCCCCAAAATGACTTTGACCAATTTAGGTTTCCTTCTGCAATTAGGATAAAACAATCTGAGTAAATACTATTTTAAATCATAAAAGCAAAGGGAGATGCTGACCTTACAACTATAGCAAAGGGTTGTAGGATGAGATTTAGAAAATACTTTCTGTATTAATAACTAGAATATTTACTCAGTAGAAAGTTAAATAATTCATTATAATCTGTATCTTGTAGACTTTATGGTATTTTTAGGTCGTCTAGCAAAAGTTTTTAAAGTGCAGAAGACATTGTTGTGTAAGTTGTCCACAAAAAGTGTTTTTTCTAGCTTATATTTTATGAGTTGTATATGTCTCATATAAAATTACTTCTTGCTTTTTCTGTAAAGGATGAAACAGAAAGCTGTGGAATATGAAATCTTCTATTCATAATAATACATTTTAATAATGCTGGAAGGTTCTTCACTGATTCCTGTTTATTTTAAGTATCTCTAGTTGGAGAATCCCATAGAAAGAAATCTGTTTAGCCAGAGATGGCAGGCAGGTTGAGATGACTGCTGCCCCTCCAATATGAGTTCTAACCTGCAGACAGTGACAGTACTGGGACAGTCTCTGTTTCAATGGAAAAACTCTTGTTGGTGAAGTGGAAATTCAGACTAGCCCATAATAATGAAGCTGTTCAGACTTTGTATCTTTTGTCTGCTGAGGGCAGTGAGTGCCAAAGTGGCTGCTTTGCCAGGGGATGTACTGAGGCCTGCAGACAGACTTCTGTCGACTGGTAGTCGGTAACAGCATTTACTGGATTTGAACTATCCTCCAGCTTATAAATGCTGTTTAGGAAAACCCAATAGCTCTGCATTGCCATTTGACAGATAGTTTCAACTGAAATTTTTATTTATTCTCTAAAATAGGTTTTTCTCCATTTAGTAACAGTATCTTATAAATATGAATAATGACTTTCCCTAGATCTCAACATTTATTTTCACACTCATATTAAATGGACAGGCCAAATTTTATTGTTCACGCTCTCTTTCCCACCATGCAGTCAGTTACCTTCCCTCTCCTCCATCTAGCTGGTTGTCAGCTGAAGAACAGCCCACCATTTGCAATGTATTTCAGCTGGATTATAAACAGCCTCCACCTAAACACCATGCAAAGGCAGCAGACATCTGGAGAAAAAAGGCTGTAGGGGAGCCCTTGCCCTCACCCTCCTGTGTTCATTGCACATCTTTTCAATCACACTGTGCCCTCAAGAGTTATGCCTACAAGAATCTAGGGAGAAACCAGAGCTCATGAATCAGTTAAGAACTTGTTCTGTTTGGTTTTCAGCACCAATTTGGGTTCTTGATTTTAATATTATTTAATATTCATTTCAATTGGATCTTTATTGGTCTTTTTTTGTTTGTTTGTTTATAAAAATGGAACATGCAAAATCCTGTGGCTCAAGAACGTATGATTTCCTTACGCTCCCTTTCTCCTTGGAGGGCTAAACTGCTTCCTAGGATTTCATCCCCTGAACATGTTCCACAGCATGAAGCTGCAATAATGTGCTGCATACTCTCAAGAAGAGGAATGACTGAGTCTATGGTGTATCACAGACATTACTGTTTGGCCCATGCTCTGTAGCGTAGCCTACAGAGTAGAATGGGAGTATGAGGAAAATTGTTTACAACTTCCTTGGGGCTCTGCAGGGACAATTCCAAAATCAAATACCAAGTGATGGAGAAAAAAAAAATGCATTTTACCACCATTTATACTGCAATAGTCACATTGTTTGGTTTCCAACTTTTTTGACCATTTCCCTCCCTGTGTAGAGAGGCCAGGGAGAAAGCTAAGAAAGCAAGCAATATTCTGCAGAACTAATGTGGTAAACATTGCATCCTTCCCAATCATGACACCTTCCTGATGGAGACTGCCTGGACTCTGTTTCAGAAGACCAATGTGATCAAAGTCAAATGATGTTGTTATATACAGGTTATTGCTGGACAGCCAGAGAGAAAACAATTACAACATTTGTCAATGATACCTTCACCATGTAACAAAAAGCGTTGACGAAGTATTACTTGAGTATCTATTACACCTGTTGACACAGATATAGCTGGTTTTCCCTCTGAACATAACGCTTTACCTGAGATCTTCTTCTAAGGTCAAACAGGAGCTTGTAACCAAGCGCTAAATTCTACCTAATTAATTTAGAGTCCTCCCTACAGCAGATTTGGTTAAAAGTGCTGCCTTTTTCATTTTAAAATTGTGTTTCTGGCTAGGATATGTATCAGGGAGCAGTAAAACCATGGAGCCTGGTCCCCTTCTCCCAGTTTGTTGCCACAGTTCTGATTTTCCCCCATCTCCTACCTTTGAGTGTTTCCAGATTCACAGCACAACTGCCAAGCTTTGCTTTGGGAGAAGAACAGGGGCGTGCACTGATAGCTAGGAAGTGTTAGCGAATATTCACTTAGTATTTTTCAGGTTTATTCAGAGGTCTAATTTTTCAGTCATTTCCACCACGGCTAAGAAAACACACATCTAAAGCAGCACTGAGTTAACACAAAGCAGTGTGTCTGCAACGGCAAGCTGAAAGTCATGTTTAAAAAGAAAAACTCGACACACCTGGAATTTGAAGTTGACAGCCCCCTTAATTATTCCACTTTTATCAGACATAAGAACACAATGGAAGTCTTTCTTTTCATGCCTGTTCCTAATAATTAATTTTCTAGAAATGCTCTCATCTCCGACTGGCTTGCCAAACAGAGATGAAGCCCTACTACACAAGCAAGCTATGGTGGTGTGGGATTACCCTCCTGGGGCTTGGAGAGGTGGGCAATTTCATAGCCTACGGATTTGCCCCCGTTGCCCTTGTTGCTCCACTGGGATGTGTATCTGTCACAGGTGAGATGGTTTGCCATTTTTTGGCTTGGGTACATGCTTTGATTGAACACTTGTTTGTGACTAGAAGAATAATACCGCAGGAACTGCAGCAGGAACACAAGGGGAAAATGTTAATGTTGTGGTTTGAAAAGAAATTATTCATACAATTACATGAGCTGACAGTTTAACACAAACCCTCTACTTAACTCAGAGACTCTTCTAATATCTTTCTTTTTCCACAGTGTATTTGTGTCACTCTGTGCTCTGCTAGTTCCTGCCAGTTGGTCACCCAGGGCCGTACCAGCGTTGCTGCCTTTGCAAGCCCCCGAAGCGGGGGGCTGGCATCCTGCTGACCGCACAGAGCTGTGGTCTGATCCTGAGCACCTACAATGTGTTTTTTATGCTACCGTCACACCAAGTGGTTTCTGCTGCCTGTCCCCTGCCCATCACCATGATTCGTGTTGACATGGGCAAACCTGCTTGACTCTCTGCAGCGTGTGACAAAAAGGGCCTAGAAATCTCCTGAAATGTTTAGTTCATTCATGGACATTATCAAAGTTGTTCATTTGTTCCTTCATGCACAGATTAATGGAACTTTAGCAGAAGTCCTATCCATAGGACTTATTTGATGTGATCTTACTCTTTACTTCATGTGGATTTTTTTGTAATTAAGGTATTGACAGGTATGAGATGTCTGTTTCTTTGATAAAGAAACATACATTTTAGAATATGTTATCATGTTGTGCTAATGCAAAGCAGAGTGGACAGGGCAATATTGTACAGAGGCTGTTTAAACAGGAATACAGGGTGCAGCTGTATCCTTTAATCGAGTTGCTTCATATCCACAGCTGAACCAACCAGGGCGGAGATATCACGACAGCTTGGTACACGCTGGACCTCATTCGCTTGCTATTGACATGTGGTAACATTTCATGGTCTGTCTCTAGCCACTAGCTTCATGCTTGGAAGTGATGTTGCAGTGAGTGATTCTGCATGGGAAGGTAGAAAAGCTTAATTATCTTCCCGGTGGACTGCCCAGCTGTAGTGAAAGGAGGCAGCCAACCATATGTGGGTGCAATTTAGCAAAGAGATATTGGGGAGGGAAACTGCAGGCAATTTACTGTAATCTTTAGTATTAAACTATTGCAGAATTTTGGAGAATGAGATATAAAGCCACAGTAGTTCACCATTGTAGGAAAGACTTCTCAAACAAAGAAGTGAGATGTTACCTGAGATGAAAATGTAAATTAATATGACATACCCCAGTGTGATTTTGGTAGCAGTAGTTATATCTTTAACAATTGTAGACATTTCCAGATGTCTCTGAACATAAAGGGACATTGACCAATCTCATTTGTTGCCCAAATTGAATAAAATGCAAATATAGAAAACTAGAAAGAAGAAGTGAAAAGCAGCAGGAAGGGAAAACAATTCCATCGGTTATTAAACTGCTACAAAGAAGAGGTCACACTTAAGGGTGATTTTTATCTGGGCAGATTCCTTCTTTACCTTTGCAATATGCAAAGAAATATTGCATCTGTTTCCTCCGTTCTCCATTTCCCCTTACAAATACCAAGAAACCATTTTACTAACAGTTATATTTTATCAAATTTCTTATCCACTTTTTTTTTTTTTTAACTGACCCAAAATGCTTAACCTGGTAGATGCCAGAAAGCACTTTAATATCTTATGTTCCATTCCCATATATCAGCTGACAGTATCCATTTCATAGCCCAAACAATAAAGATATCTGAAATTTTATTTAGTCTAGCAAACATTCCCTTAAGGAAGGGAAAGTAAAACTGATGCAGACAGCCAATTATAACAATAACTTCCTAGTAACATGTCGTACCATTAGATACTCTCCTGTCTTCTGGAATTAAAGCCAGAGAGAGAGAGCATCCTTTTAATTTTACAAGAGTCCATCATTTAGGGCAATGACAAACTGACCAGGACATGTGCATCATCTGCTAACAACTGGGAAAAGGATAGTTTAGGCAACAGGTCTTCCAATTTAAAAGATTAAGAAATATTTTTCTCATTAAGTTGTGGTGGAGGGTGGACTTTGCACAGCCTGATTTGCAGTTGTTTTGAGGTACTGTTGAATGTATGTCTTTCATACGTTAATTTTTTAAATGAAGAAATTAAGCACTTGATAACAAACTTCAAATGTGAATGTGAACCCGAAGTCCACCCTTCTGATAAGCATTTTGGCAAAATTTGGTGTCAACACATCCCACATGGTAAGAGCTGACTCTCACTTGCATTGGGTACTCACTACCTATGGTGTACCGAGGGGAAACGTGCTTTGCAGTGTGCTCAGTCATCTAGGGGATTCTCTGAAGATCTCTGTCACTCTGCGCTTGCAAGGAAAGTTTCCTTTGCTTGGAAATCAGGGTTTTGGAGGAGGATAAGGCAGATCGGCATCTCTGCCCAGAACAGATTTGGGCTGTACACATCATGTATCTCCAGACCTCTGAGACAGGAAGCATCCTGGGTCTTAAAATAGATGGAGCCAATATCTATTATGCGCTGCTACCACATTTAACTGCATCTGACTAAATTTTGCACTTAACTTGGTATCAATTAAATAGTGAAAAGTTTGTGTCTCATTCTATTGAGCTTGGTGCTTCTGATGGCTTGGTTTCAGAAAGAATCCAGCACCACAGACCATGAATTGGCATGATACCAGTAGATTTAAAAATTTTTTTTCTTAGAATTAAGCTACAAAGACTATATTTTTCTTCTTACACAGTGGAAGTATTTCTGTGTGTGGTTGCAATGATGCAAGCTCTACATCTGTTCAGGGTTTTAAATAGTTTGAGAAGACAGCAGTTGTTTTCTTCAAGAGGAGAAATTGGTAAATTTTTAATTTAAAAGTGGAGGAGTAATGCATGTTTGATGTGTTCATTAAAAAGCTTTTTATACTTAAAAATTAAAAATCATGTTTTACATGTAGCTTGGGTAATTTTAGGCTGCTGTGATTTTTAGCTCATTGTCTTGCTTTTGCCTGCAGAAATAACTTGGGGGTGGGGGAAGATGAGGAGAGGCCAGTGGTATCAGAGGTAATTTCTTCTGCAGGTTTCATCATTCTGTAGAGATTTATTTTACACTTAACTCACTTAGACTGACATTGTTGAGATCCCTTTGCATTTTCATATGCTCCCTCTAAATAGCTGTGAGGCAAGAAATTGCTTTAGGCTTTGAAAATTGATATCCCTGATGGTGCTTTAGGAAAAAGATTCTCAAATATTCTCATAGAAATGGATTTCTCCCACTGACTGTAATGTAACATCTTTGTGGCCCAAGAACTTGGGATTTTGAGAACTCTGTTACTAATGAGAACTGGGAAACATTCACCAGATTGTTCTTTAAAATACTTTATATGTACTTGTCTAGAAGATGCAACAAAAGGATTTGCAGGATTCTTCCTTCTCTCTGCAGTGTGTATGTCCTATAATCCAGTTTCCAGAATTAAGCTCACCTTAATGGTCTCTCTATTGAGCAATTCCTCTGATATTTAGCTTGCTTTTTATGAGGATACTGGCATTAAGGATGGGGAAAAAAATTTCAAGTTTTGTCCACCACTTTTCCAGTACTAATATTTAATCATGTTAGAAATGTTACATGTTCAGTGTGCAGGATAGCTCTCAAGAGGTCATGCACCAGCTGACTAAATTCTGTAATATCTTCCTTTGCATTCAGTGTACCATTAATATCTATCACATAAACTAAGAATACATTTGAATAGTCAAATAGCTGTGATGAATTTGTTCCCAGATGTCTTGGGCAGAGCTAGCTCTGTGTTTAACTCTGGCTATGCGGACAGGTATTAAGTTTCTCCAAATTTTTGTTAATTCTCCCTGACCCGGCCCTGAAGAACACCCAGGTCCCACAAGGTCAAAATGCATCCATCCTCCTCATACCTGGATCCTCTTCCCTGTCTACCCCAAAATGACCCACAGTAGGTCAGCAAACTGCTTTTCCTCGAGCTTCTGCCCTCCCGTTGAGCAAGACAGTATATCTGAGATGTAGGCAGGATAAGATGAAGGAAGTTTTAAGCTAATAGCCTCAGGGCAGGGAGATTCTCAGGCATGGATTGTCTATATGCAGACTCCACCATGGTGATGGTACTGCAGGTAATCAAAATCAGCTGGGATTTATCTGTCAGTGCCTTCAGAGTGCACATGGACTTGCCTGTCCTCGTGCTTTGTTCATGGGCATTAGGGGACATCTGTGCTTCCTGTCCCCCCCAGTAGCACTTGAATGGGAGAGAGGTATTTTAGTCTGCTCCAAGACTGTGAGCACAGCTCCTTTCTCCAAACCCGCTCCTTTCCTTCTGAATGTGCTTAATAAAAATGCTTGGGCATTTTTTTTTAATAATTTTTTCACACTATCCTTCAGCTAAACCACATTCCTCTCATGACTGGCAGCCTCATCAGTTCAGCCTTTTTTCTTGTCCCCCCCCTTAGTGTGTGTTCCCTCTTGGTGGAAATACTGGTACTTGCCCAGGAAGGCCTGGTCCCCATTTTCTGTCCCCTTAACCTACTGCTCATTTGAGCTGCAGTGATCAAATAAACTACCTGCCTCACCATCTCTCCAGATCTTCCTGACTGTGTGGCAAAATACCATAGGTTGAGTTTGGGGATGGAGTAAAGCATCTCCAAGTGCTTCTGTACTGGGATGGTCCTGAATCTCTTCAGGTTGGAAGGTAGACTGAGGCTCTCTCTGTATAAAGCATACTTTAAGGTCACATCTTAAAATATGACTGGCAGCAACTGCATTCTCACAGCTTGAGCGCTGCTCAAAAGATTTAGTGCCAAATCAACTGGGTAAGCTTAAACTGCTTCGTTAGATGGAGGCAAACCCTTAAGTTGCACAAAACAGCATAAATGCCTGGTTGCAAAGGGACATGTTTTTCTTGTTGCGCAAACTGGGAGAGGTGCAAACATTAAACTATAGTCTTTGAATCATGGCTAGTACTCCTTCTTTGGTATTTTATCCAGACCACCAGTGAAATGGGTACAAAAGTGTTCTGCAAAAAGGGTGGGTTTAAAGGCCTTTACTTGACTGAATCAGTTAAGCCTAACAGAATGAACATTTGAGGTAAATATTATATTTTGTGTTTTTATTGGAAAACTATTGGACAAGACAGAAGCAGTAAAAGCAGTCTATGTATTTATGAGGAGAGTACTAATCTATTTAAAATAGTACATAAAGCTCATCTAAGAATTGAAAAGAGGAAAAAAGGATATACTAATATTTGAAGTTATGAACAGTTATGAAAGGAATTATTTAGTGTAAGACCCGTTAGTTAAAATAGAGGTAAAAAGATGAGATTCATAAATAGCCTCAGTAGCAGGAAACAACTTAATAATGAAATATATTTATTTGTGAAATAGTTTTGGGTAGGAAAAATAAGTGATGGGCACTCTTTCATTTGAGTTTTTTAAGGCTGGATTGGACAAAATATGGAAACTACACACTACGTATCAGTATGTATTTTCTATCTTTAACTTCTGTTGTGTATTACCCCTTTCTTAAAGAAACAAACCAGAAACAATCCTAACTAACTGCAGCTTTCATGTCTAGGAGGCAGAGGAGTTTTTTTGTGAGCTGGGTTCTCACCATTCAGTGTCTGCTAGTGGCAGAACCCACATATCACACTACTCTTTATTTCTATTTGTGCTGGAGAAAACCTACGTATGGAAATAATCGTAAACGATCACTCTCCTAAGAGAACGAGCAGCTGACTAAGCTATATGTAGCACCATTACAGCCTTCCCTTAAGACACTTAATTGCGTATCATACAGAAATGGACATTTTCTACCATTTTTTCAATTTAAATGGAAATTCATATGCTGCAGTGAAGATATGTTCATTCAATAATGTGAATATATATTCATTCAATATATAGTGAATACATATTCATTCAATAATGAATACAAAACAACCTGTTTTATGCTGATACATGGGCAGATGAAGTTGTATCAACATAACAATTAAGGTCCTGAACAAACTCTTTTTTTCCCATTTTCTACCCAATAGTTTTTATTTATCATGATTTTGATGTAGTGCCAAGTCATAATATTTTCCATTTGAAATACTAACTGTATTTCCAGATTGAAGAGTTTCATGAGCCTTCAGAAAGGCTCTGTCATATAGATACAGATATTGTACAGGATCTATTTACTTCTCAATTTGTGGATATTAATATAGGCGTGATGCAATCAAGGCATGAATTGAACTCAAGGATTTCATTAGGATGTGTTGGTTCCGTAATGTTTAATCCTTAACAGATCATCTCCCAGATTTTCTGCCCTTCACTAGATCTAGCAGGCTATCTGCCACCACTCTCAGTGGGAGTAGGATCTGTGCCTAGTTTTGTAAGTTTTATCTTAGTAATTAGTTAAAAAGCTAAAAATGTTGATTCACCCAAAAGTATACAAGTCTTCTCAGACGACCAGGGATGCAGTCTTTGCTCGAATGACTTACAGGCTGACAATTTGGGCTTAGAGTTGTGCATGTGTTGTGTTGCTAAAACCAGTGGCTCAAAACCAATGAGGCTTCAGAACACTGATAAATTGCTTGTTTTGCTGCCAAGCTGTTGCCAGCTTACACTTTGACACAATTTTTTTGTCTGCATTTCTGTATTGTTGTATTCTATTGCTGACGAATTAAAAAAAAATCAGACTATTCCTTCCTCTGACACAGATCTCAATCTCTATAACTGCCTATTGCTTTTAAAAAAACCCAGGCAAACAAATGAATAGTTGCAAAGACACATTAATACTTTTCAGCACAGCAATTTTCCAAGTTCCTCAGTCTATTCATCCGTAGATCTGAACATAATGTTCAGTGATTTATTTCCCACATCAGTATAATGGTATAGCAGGAGGAGGCACACCGCTTCTGTGGCAAAGGGGGAACTAGAGGACCTTGGCATGGGAAAGGGAAAATTGGGGCTGGGTGGTAGGAAATTAGACTCATGCTGTGGTGACAGGGCGAAATCATGGTGAAGGGGAAGCTGGCTAGGAGGAAAGCGTGAGGGTGTAACATCACTGGTGTTGAGGAGGAGAAGTGGGAAGACAGGATACACCTCGCCTGTGGTCTGAGGGATGGTGAGGAAGGAGCAGAGAGTCTGGGAAGCCAAGCCACAGGGGTTTCAGCAGGGCTGCATTTAGGAGCTGAAGTTGGGACACAGTCAGGTCTTTAACTCATATATCTGATGGGCTTAGCTGTTGCCTCTGGCTGCCCACTTACACTTGTGCCACGGGTTCACAAAGTCTTAGGATAACTCAGATTGGAAGGGACTTCAGGAGGTCCCTAACTCAACCTCCTGCTCACAGCAGGGTCAACTTGGAGACTACCAGGCAGAGAGGAGGTGGTGGGGGGAATGCGCTGGCCATCTAGCATTTTGTCTTAAACTGCCTTTTCTGGAGGAGTTGGTGTCTTAAGCAGCTAAATGCACCTCAGACGCTGAGCTGGAGCCCAAAGGAGTTATGGACGAGGGGCAGAGCAGCTGTGAGGGCTGTGAATTTCTCACTGGGCTCCCGAGGCACATGTTGGTGCCTGCCATTTGTCTTGCTGGCCAGGGAAAGCTGCAAAGCCAGCAGAAGGCAAAGCGAGTAAAGGGCAGCCTGCGCTCCTGGGGCTCATGGGCTCCCTTCATATCCCTCCTCCTCTGGCTCCTCACTGTCTGTGTCAAGACAACCTGCTCTTCGTTTCTTTGATTTAACCTGGTTCAAAGCTGCCCCGCAAACTGAAGAATACAAAATACTATTTAAAAGTCAAGCTTATGGAGCTTAAACCACAGAAAATTAAAAAAAAAAAGTAAAAAATTTAAATATTGTGTTAGGCAGTGTGTAATAATAAGGCACTCTCTTGGCTGTGCTACCATAACTTGCTTAAAATTCAGCCCTGAAGGTAACAGCCAGAGTTAGCCAGGCTCCTGATCAGTCACGTATGTCCTCTAGCATCTCATCAGTTCTGTGTAACTCTTCTCTGCTTCTTCACTTAGGTTTACCCCATTTGCTTTTCTTCTTTACTTGAACGCATATGAAGTGTTGGTGGCTTATCCACAGGGACTGTTGTCTTTTGTGTTCAGAGCCTCTCCTGGGTCTCACTCTCCTCACCTTGTTGTTGCACCTCCCCTCTTACTTCAGTTTTTCCTCCAGTCCCAGATGGCCTAATATGTGTTCTTAAAACCTCCCCTATTTTTAGATTCCTCTACATATTATACATGGTAAAGAGCATTAATTATACATACTTTCTGTTAAGCTCATGATCTCTTGTGCATTACCAGCTATCTCTGGAGAAAGAGCTTTCCACATTTGAATGCATTATTAAAGCGGATGACAGGCTGAGTGACAAGTTTCATTACTGGATGCATTCCAGTGCCTCCCTGTGCCCACTGCCAGCCTCCAAGATTGTGACCCCCCCAAGCTGCCATTTGTCATCTCCAGAGAAGCAGGCAGTGGAATTTTGGACATAACTCATCTCACCCCAAACTGGATGCCAACACTAGAACTGAACCCTAAATTGCATTTACTAGATCTCTGCTGAATGCAGAGACCCCAGACAATGGAGTACTCAAAAAATTCATTAAGCAGCAAGTCTTTGCTGTGACAGTGACTGCCTAGGTGGGTGGGCTGAGGTGGAGTTTGGGAGAGCTACGACAGCAGGAAGACAGAGCAGTAATTAATTCCTGCACTGTCTTGGGTTGCTGCTACTTCTTTCCTGGTTTTTGTCTTCTCTCTTTTCTAAAGCTAGGTCGCTCTGCTATTACCAGTGTTGCCTGGATACTGGTGTCTTTTCTCCAGCAAAGTTGTCACTGAAACACTGAATAAAGAAAACCGGGTCAGGCAGCTTACTTTCAGTGAGGCATTTTCAGTTGAAGACTCTTGTATTGCACTTATTCATTTGCATAGATCTCCATCAGCCTTGATACGGATTAAATTTATGACTTCCGCTATATCTGATTTTCTACTGCCTGGATAACACAGACATGATGCTGAATTCCAGTTCTCTGTTTACCTCTTGGTATGAATCTGCCTAGATTTATCTAGAGTATATCTACTAGCTAACCACAAATTATATTTTCCATCAGAACAATAGAGATAATGAGGCAAAGATGGTTGCAAAAAGGTTGAACTGTTATTTCAAGAATACACCAAGAATTTCACGCTGTAGGCAGGAACAGAGCTCTTGTAACAGCATCCCATGATTTAGCTTCAGTGTGTCCCTTCACTGTCCCTCCCGGGCAGAGTCTTTCTTTGAGGTTCCTAAATGAATCTAACATTAGCAATACACCTCTCCCAAAGGCCTTTCCTCACCTCTTTTACATAGGAGCTATTTGGCCTCTTTTGCTTCTCCTTAGAGGTAGATGCTCTAATGTTTTGTGCTGGAACACAGCCATGTCTCCCAGGTGGCCAAGTCTCATACATCTTAAGTCCAAACCCCTTCTTCCCTCTCTAGCACATGTCCACACTGAGCTGCTTACCAGAAATCCTGGCGTGATCACTACTGCTGCTCACCCACCCACTGCTGCCCTTCCAGGAGAGGCAGGACTAGGAGCTGGCACAGGGATGATGCGAGAGATGGACAAGGGAAAGGGTTGTCCAGGGAACAGGAGCTCATTTCCAGGGCTCACTTCCATTTTTCTCTTTCCTCATTACAAGTCACTCTAGAAGACCATGTGCAGTGCTCCTGTATGGTACATATGTTGGTTCTTCCGCCTGCTTGTTGCAGACATCATGACCGCTTTCTTAGTTCATACTAAATATTATGCTTTTGCAGTAGCTTTCTTCCTCTTTGTTGTATTGCTGCTACTTTTCTTATATTAAAATACTGAAGTCTAAAGAAGTGGAATTTTATCCTTCTATGGGGCAATTTGCCTTGAGCAAGTCCATACAGTGAGTTAGTGGCAAAATGGGGAGTGGAATGGTAAGGCTGATCGGTGCCCAGCTTTCCCGACGCTTCCACATTATGACTGAATCAGAGCAGTTTAAGCAGTGTCTGCGTGGGAGATGGGAAGGGTATTGCATCTCTTCAACCACGTAAGAGCCTGCTGGGTACATTTAAAATCTTACAAAAACTGAGGGTTGGTTGGTTGCCGGAATGGACTCCCGGCTGGTTATATCACAGTATGGTGCAACAACAACAGCCGTGAGATATATTTGTACTTGGCCCAGGGCAGCTTTTTGCTACAGCACTTGATGTTTTATCAAATATAAAAAAATGTCTTTATATTTCTGCTCTAGGTAGTGCATTTATTTCTGTCTTATTCCTAGAGAAGACTATGAGGGCTGCTGATATATTGGGTAAGTAAGCATTTGCTAATATGGACATGTGTGTCGCCATATGCTTAGCAAGCTGTAACTCTCACGCAGCCCCCCACCTTTCCACTCCCACTTTCCCGAGCAAGTGTTTCGAGGCAGATGCTTACAAAATTGGGAAGAAGTGTCAAAAAGAGAGAGAATCTTCAATGCATCTGGAAAAGAATGCATTCCCAAATCCTCTGCTCTTATAACCGTAACTCATTCCTTATGTGTCCTTATTGCTCAAATTTATTTTCATTGTCTATTTTTGCCTCTGAGGTTGTATTTAGTATTATATTTATGAGTACAACACAATTTTAATAAAAACAATGATGTTATTGAGTTATTCATTCAAATACAAGATATTTTTTTTCTTACTGCACAGACATTGCACAAAAATTCAAGCTCAATTAAAAGTGACAACTTCCCTTTTGGTATTAATTTTATCACTTCAAAGAACAAATAATCATGTTGTCAAGTGTTTTGCTGGGAAACATGGTCTTCACTGTAAAAGCATGTCAACTTTTTGTCTGTGTCCAAGATTCTTTTGCGTATCAAACTGTCCAGCTTGTACACAGTAATAGTGAGAGACAAGCATATTTCAGGGTTTGGGCTTTACACCAAGCCATCTCGGCTGGGACAGTGCACCTGATGTTGCTACAGGGCACCTGATATTTCTGTGGGGTTCCTAGTGTCTAGAACTGATTGTCCATACTATAACGAGGACATCCCAGCTGTTCTCATGAATGTTTTGGAGAGATCTGTTCAGTATTGTTCCAGGAATACTATATAATATTTATTTAGGTTTGGGATCCAAGTTTGCCAGCTCAGCTGCTGCATTGCAAAATCCCCCCTCCCTTGACTGATCATGTTTCCCTTATGGTCTTATACATTGTGTGTTGCTTTAACAAGTGTTCAAGCACTGATTTATTTTATTTCTGTGAGTTTGACTTTGCAAGAAGGATTTAACAATGTTGCTACATTCCATAGGAATGAGCTCTATGATGGGAAATATGGTGATGTTTTTGCAAGCACATAAATATAGAACAGTTCTGCTTTTCCAAAGGAACTGTGTGCAATAGCAGTGCCAGCAAAGTCCTCCGGATGCGCTTTGTTTTGTATTCCTAAGCCTTGTATTCCACACCGTTTTATAGGTTTGCCAAGAATTTTAAAGATTACTTGAAAAAAAAAAAATTGATTAGTTAGTATCTTCCTTAATCCAATACAGTTTATGAGCTCAGGATCAGCTCACTTCTGTCTCAGTACCTCGATGAACATCTGTGTTTGTCAGCTGGCTGTCCACAAGGCAGAACTTCCAGATTTTTATTAAAAGCACAATAATGCAAGTTTGACCTTGAAAAGGGGCCCTGGCAACCTAATGGCTGAACAGTCCTTTGCAAATCAACCTTTTATAAAACAGTTCGTAGGTCTGCAAATACAACAGGGAGCGGCCAAAATGTTGGCTTCGTGACAGCTTCACACGAGCATTGGACTGCAATGTATCTGTTGAGCTTAATGTTTCCAGGGCAGGACCGTAGCTGGTGCAGATCTCTGTGGCCACACTGACTTTGGGAGAGCTGTGTTTATTTGCACTGATTAATGATCTAGCTGTCTGCCTCAGTAAGCAACTTACCCTTTCAGTTTAGGATGAGTTTATGTGACCTGCTTGTGAGAAATACAAAGGATCGATTCGCCTTTGTCGTGCACTTGATATTAGAATTGAGAATATCTGAGAATGCATTGCTGAGTTGCAACCCTAATTCATAAGGCTTTACTGACAGCTTTTTTCATATTTCCAAAATCTTTTGAGTCTTTAATAAAAATTACACTAGGTAAGACCACAAATGCAAGGCAACCCAAGTACCTAAGCCCAGATCTGATTAAACAGACTTAAATTTTCTTCTAGAAACTATTTCCAAGTCAGCTGGAGAGCAAGGATGACCATGACTAACAAATATTGTCATACCAAAATAATGTTTTTTTTTTCTTTAAAGGAGGAACGCTGACAATAACAGGGACATACTTGCTGGTGACATTCGCTCCAAATGTACCCCAAGAGCTCACAGCCAGACAAGTACAGAATTACCTAGTGAGCTGGCCTTTTTTGGTATATTCAGTGAGTATCTGGTTCATGCTACTCCCTAAATCAGAAAAACTGGGTTTCTTGGGCTTTTTGCAGCATTATGAATTAGTGGCAGAAAAACTCCTGAAGATAAATGGTGTGATTTTCATAGGATCATGCCCGTCCCCAAGCTGAAAATATGCTGAACCAAAAGATGTCTTTCAAACTACGTGCCAGGGGAAAGTCACAGTTGTGCAGGATTAACAAGAATGGCAAGATTTTGGGTTTTGGTGGGCTTGAGGTAAAACCTAAGTATTGGGACTGCTTATAATTCCTATATACGTGTTCATGCCACACTGCATGTACATCTAAGTTACAGTGCTTTTCTGGGCTGTGATGGACTTGTGCTTTTAAAAATCAGGCTATGTATACTCTTGGTCCTGCTTTTTTTCTTTCATATCATTCTCTTTCATCCACATGTAGCTAAACCTGGCTGAAAGGAGCTTTGTATAGAATTGAGAAGTGGAGAGGCAGCCTGCTTCACTGCCACTCAGGTTAATCTGACTTTGAATTCAAATACAAAAATACCATTTTGATTAAAGTATGTGTATACAAACTTCAAATCCCATACGTCTTCTTTGATGTATTTAATTAGCAGCAGGAACAAGACCAGAGTGAGTAGGAAGAATTTCTCTCTCTCTTTTCCTCTGGAATGCTGAAAATTTGTTCCTCCAGCTGAGTGTAAAAGATGCAATATAGCAGCTTCAGAAGTAGTTACTTTTTTGCCAGTAAAGTGACCCACTTGGATTAGTTTATTAGTGCCCAGGCTTTTCTCAGTAGGAAGCTCAGTTAGAAAGTCACTTGACTAGACAGTTTAAGGATCTTGATCTTTTAGCCAACCTGCAGACTTTAAATACATCTAGCTATCCACGAGACTACTGATTAAACAGAAAGTACATGCTCCCACAAAAAATGTTGATCCTCTTGCTCAATTTTTTGTGCATTTTAAAACGTGGTGATACAGCTCAATGGAAGAAATTAATGATCATGCTGCATAAATCACAACATGCACTTTCAGTCAGGCAGTAGAGAGGCTTTTGAAGGCAATGCCCAAGATTTTTAGGGTACTCAGTAAGGGTAGCTTCAGCCTCAGCAAGACCTTCAGCAAATCCATGTAACCAGCAGAAGGAGAGGGACTTCTTTAGGGGGGGGTTCGGAACAAGGGGCTTGGTGCTCACTGGACAACCCTCTCTCTTTCCTACTGAATATCCCCCTCTACCATGCAGTTCCACCTATAGATGCTAAAACAGCCTGGCATTTTAGGCACTGATTTTAAATTGCTGACTCACCCTTTTGTGTAGAGATGGTGGAGGGAGAAAACTCCCCATCCACACCCAGTTACGCCAGAAATTTCAGTGCCATATGCTGTTCACATTTTCTTAAAACCAATGGGCTGCTGGAAAAGGGCCTTTCCCCATCTGAGGACTTTTTTGACCTTGTTTCAGAAAGAGTTAATAACAACATGGTTTAACGCCTAAGAAGACTGTGCTGTATTCTTCTTAGGAGACATTATGAGGAGGTGGTAGGTAACCCTGGACTTTCTTTCCCCTCTTCTCTCTTCCCTGCCTCAGCCAGCATCCAATTCTACATGTACAGCATGGGTTGCAGGGAAGGATGGAGCAAGTACACAGCAAATCTTGTTGACTCAACAACATAGCAAGCTTTATTTGTTCCTTCTGCTCCCTGGATTCCTCTGTTTTAAGCTTCCTTTGTCCAAAAAAGAGGGAGGAGCGAAAGGCCCCACAAGAGACTCTGAGATACCAGCTTGATTATCCTGGTATGCTGCTGGAAGTTCAAGCAAACCCTGCTGTAAACATTCTCTTTGGGCAGGGAACTAGCTCTTCATAATTGTTTGTAAAATGCCTAGCACAGGTTGGCTGCCGAGATGTAAAAAAGCGCAGCAGAAGTTGCAGAATTTCCAGTATAAATATATAGCCAGGAGACAGTACAGCAGTATAATGCAGTTCTACAGTCTTTCTAAAAGTAGCCCCGAAGTGCGGTCTGCTGAGAAATACGAAGCCCCAATGGTACAAGATGTTCTGTGTGGGTAATAAACCATCCCCATGTGGCACTCCACTGGCACCAGAGGAGTTCTGCAGAAATAGCCTCTAGTTCCCACATGAGACAACTTTGAGTCACCTTCTGAGACTTTGCAGCAGCATAATCATGTCTGAGCAAGAATGACTATCCCAGCTTGGTTTTTTTTTCTCTTTTGCTTGTGCGCACTTTGAGTTGCTATAGAAGACATCAATTATAGATGAAGCTCTTACGTTTCTAAATAGAAGCACAGTCAGTATTGGGTTCTTAATATTTAATGTTTGTAAAATCAGGTTCAAAGCATTTCTGCTTTTCCTCCAAAGTGCCTAGAAGACCCTTCTGGTTCATTGGTCCCTATGTTGCCGTATATCTCAGAAAAAGAGTCGAGGCAGACAATGTGGTATTTTGTTCTGGTGCCTTCTGGTAATGCTTAGAAATATGGAAAATATCATGATTATGAAAAAATGTTGGTGAGATGTGGGCTTGAGGAGACTTCAGTAGAGATTAGTTATAATAGCAAAAATGATTGTAAGCAGGTCAAGGTCCTTCAATTCCTCTAAACAGAATATGTGAAGCTGATATAATCTATGCATTTCCCATTCCTGGACTTTGTATTTAACACTACCACAGCTATCAACTGTAAGAGCAAGCACTGTAAGCACTGTAAGCAACTGTAAGAGCAAGCACTATTTTTGGTAATTCTCAGGAGACAATCGTAGGCAACAGCTGGGGCACCCCACGAGGGTCCCTGTCTGCGTGAGGTCCTGTTAGGAGCCATGCACTCTGCTTGCAGAGTGGGACTCAATGTGATGGCCTCTCCCATGTCTTGTGATTAAAGGTAACCGGTCGGTGGGTCATCGAGCGGAAGAGAACCACGGAAGAATAGGTTGGCTGCTGGGCAGCACAACGTGAGAACTAATTGTCTGAATTTCATGCTTAGTGTGCGAGACTTGACAGAGCTGTGTAAACTTAAATAACAGCCCTGAAAAGCAAACATCAGCTTTCTCCCCAGTTTTGGCCACAGGACTACCATCTCTGGCCCTACACCACTGCTGCTCTTGGGCCTTACCAGGAGGCGGAAGCAGCCACGGACACAAACCTGTGCGCCCCTTCCAGAGCTGCCATCAGGCACTCTTATGTACTTTTGATGGTTTTGCTTGGGTGTTTCCTTTCAGAAGTGAGTCTTCTTGGTGGGTGTGTTTGCTTTTAAACAGGAGGAGATCACAGTGGAGTTTTGTGGTAGCTTTAGCAAGAAAAGAGCTGATGACAGGATGAGGACTGATGGAGGGCTGATGGACAGAGCCAGCAACAGTGACTTGGCTCGGTCGAGGTCAGTGGTGCTCGGCACTACCTTCTACTCTGGCGGTCAGAGTGAGGTGGAAGAGGGAATGGAGCACCAGAGCTGTTTGAGCCAGTAACTGTCCTTGGGCTTGTTTTTGGATGATTGTTCTTGCATAGTTCGAAATCTAAGTGACAGGGCAGATGATGGTGCTTCCCTCTATTGGCATTGTGATTAAAGTTGTTTAGGGGATGCAGAATGAATCAATACCTAAGGTGTAGCTGGCTGCCTACAGCAGGGCTGTCTCATGGGTTTCTGCACACTGTGGCAACCAGTCCAAGGGTGTGGGAGAGGTGATGGTGGCTCAGGTTTCCACTGGGGGAGAAGCAGATCTCACAGTGTCACCTGGTGCCCTGGCCCCATCCCAGTCACACCATCCTGTGTGCCAGTCCTGAACTGGTGTGTCATGGAAGAGGATACCTGGGGCATCTCTGGAACATCTTTCTTAGCCTGGGTACCTTTCCATGTGGGGCATATTTATTTAGCATGGCTTTCTTCTATTCTGTTAGCAATTGTTCACTGTCAAAATAGCAACTGAAGCTATTTGGAGGCTGCTGTAGCTGCAGCCTGATAATGTGATATTCCCCTCTGGCCCTAAGATGTGTTTGCCAGTGACATGAAGAGCGAAGCTGCTACCTTTACTTCTCCTCTCGAGTTCCCTCAAAACCCTGTTGTAGTTTTCCACAGGGAGGCCAAGATGAAGTCACGTGTCTGCAGATCTTAACATGACTTCTGCCTTGGTTCCTGATTTAGACATACCCGATGTTACACTGTTGAATAAATCTGGGGATGCTGGCCAAGTTACTTGCTGTGAGAATGAGGCAAAGGCCTCTCTTCTACCAGCTGGTGGCCCAGCTTTCACCTCTCGGTGCAAGTCTGGTGGGGAGGGAATTTCCTCTGGAGTGAGATGAGACCAGCACTCCACAAGAGATTGGAAAGATTATTAAACAAGCATTAGTCCAGGAATGCATTTTTTTAAGCAACAGCAAAAGGCTTTCTTAGATTCAACACATTTTTTTTAAAAAAAAAGTTTGCTTTTTTAAAAAATCTTGTGATAAATATTTGACATTTTTAAAAGAAAGTTGGTATAAAATCCAGATTTGTGTTCGTAATGCTCTAAGATGCAGTTGTCTCTCAGTTGCCTTTCGGAGCAAGGGATTAGTCTGAGGGTAAATAAAAAATGAATTAAAGCATAATTATGTTCTGTTCATATTTTTGAACACTACTAAACTGGGGGAGGTGTGAGTGTGGTAGAGAATTTTAGTAACTGAATGTGGCTGATGACTGTTTTCCTGCTGCAGTCACTCTCCAAAATGAGAAATCGGCTATGTTACATTATATAACCGCCATTAGTAACTGGTCAGTCACTTCTTTGGAAAGTTCATCAGCGCAACACCCAGGTCTTTTTGAGTCTAGTGCTGCCTTATGGTGACTGCTGGTTTAAGAGTGGAGTGCCATTATAAAACATAAATTAGTATATTGGTGACGAAACCAAGGAGATAGACATGAGGCGTTTTTATTGCTTGTTTTGTTGGTAAAAAATGACAATAACCAGATTCATTAATGATGACAATCTCATTTTCTGTCTTATTTCCCCCATTTGATTACTTTCCAACACGCACAAATGAACTTCTCTTTCTTCATGCTGTCTCTAAGGCTACCAGGCTTCTGAGCACCTCTCAGTGCAGAGGTCCATCAACCCTGTTTTCGTAAGTCTTCTGGGCTTCACAGAAGCTTTTTGGCTTTTGCACTTGCTGCTTTCTTTAGGCATAGAGGGGTATTTGGGCAACGTGGGTAGGAGGGAGAATACCCACGCTTCTGAGATGGCGAAAGGCAAGAGTTACTAAGGGAAATCTGCAAAGAGACACATTAACAGCAAGTCAGTAAATTCAGCTGTCTGCTATTTAGCTGTCAGATGTTATTGAAGGAGCAAGTTTGGACCATGCACAGTGTAGGTAAAGCTGCTTCAGCAACTGCAGATGTGCCGCAGTGTGGTCTGCTAGTGTGTCATTGAGCTTTTCAAGGTAAGCTCTTGACAGGTACCTGTGATTTGAGAACCACCACGCGAAATAAAAGTCTTCCTCCTTACCATGCATGGCAGAAATTTTGAACAAAACGACAGTGGGGATTTTGTTTTAGTAGGACAGGGGAGAAGGGCAAACAGGGGAGAAGGGCAAAGAGGGTAGCAAAAATAAGCTTGCATGTCACGAAGAGTGACACTAGGAATATCATAGCTAGAAGGAGAGACTGCTCTTTCTCTGGGTAAGTGCTTTACTCCTTAGGAATTATAAACAGAGTTTCTCTAAGAATTATTACCAATAAACATGGGTATCTTTGCTGTCACATTCAAAATGCTTCTAGTGACAAAATATAGCTAGAATTGCAAAAAGAAAAGCTAAAGAAATAAACACTCAAAGTTTAACTTTTGCTACAATAACTGATAGCTCAGTCAACTGGCAATAAGGTTAGTTTTTAGCAGAAGATGCTTAACAAAATAATTCTCCTGTGAACTGTTAGAGCAGAGAAAATGAATGTGACATCTCAAAGACTTTGAATGAAGCATTTATTACATAGTTTCACAGCTTTAACTTTCTTCCCTTTTATTTTCAGATCTCAGAAATTATAATATTCTGCATTCTCCTCTATTTTTACAAAAGAAAGTCTATGAAGCACATCATGGTTTTGTTAATGATGGTAGCACTACTAGGTAAGAACATATTATTCGCTTTAATGTTCCTGCCTGTTACTTGGTAATTCCTTGTCACTCAGTCTCTCCAGCTAGTTTAGATTAAGGCCATCTCAAAGCAGTGTGCTGAAGGAGAATTGTTGAAACATTTCCCATGATTTTTACTGTGGTCTCTTTTTGAAGAGAAAAGCTGATTATGAAACAGTTTCTATGCTTATTGCTGGGGCTATCTCTTTTTACAGATTTCCTGAAATTAATATGCTGTGTGCAATGGTATTCTATAGCTTTTATTAAATAACACTTTAGCTTTAGATCCTGGGAAAGAGGACTGTTTTAAACTGTTTTGGAGAGCAGGATAGCTGTGGAAATCAGTTCTTTAAAACAGAGCAGCTTGAGACCTCGTAAGCACTCTGTAAGCAAATGCAGCGATATGTTGTGACTGTACAGGAACTTTTCTTTGAATTATCTATGCCTGTTTGCACATGCAACATTTCATACTTTACTGCCTTTCCAGAAGCATAGCAAGAACTCAGTGGGCCACTGAGGTTTGCCTTCCGATTAACATTGCCACAATCAATACCCAGGGAAAAAAGGGAGATCATTTTATCAGGCAGCTTTCAATAAAGTTAAACTTGAATCCATTTTGAAAAATGTCAGGAGTCTATCGCTAAAGCTCCACTGCTTGCAGGGATATATTAAGAATTTGTCACCACCTCATGTCTTCTGCCATCCTTGTCTTGTCACTTCTCCATGAAACCCTGATGGGACAGCACATTTCTTTGGTTGAAGTGAAAGGTGCTTGAACTGTGCCCTTGAAGTCAATGGTTATATTTTCACTGAGTTCAGCAGGTGCACATATCAGTCTGCAAAGACTTCTAAAGCACATTTCTAATGGAGCTTTGGTCATGAGTGGTCACTAATGGGCATAAGTATTCTGATAAAATAGAATTTCACTAGAGTTTGCCAGTTACACAATTTGGATTTAACTGAATGTGAAAAACCCTCACAGATTTATTACCTGCTTTCCTTCAGATCCTTGACTGGTTTCTTACCCAGCTGAAAAGCTCAGACTTTCAGATCAACTTTTTGGGGACAGTCCTCCCGCTTAAGTTTCCCAGTGCTAGGAACATCAGGATCTGTAGAAGCCTTGAAGGATTTCCATGCTCCCTGCATAAGGCAGAGATGGAAGAGCCCCAAAAGCCTTGGACTAACTGTTTGACCGCTCTTGGTTTGGAATAGTGAAGTGTGAGTCCAGCCAGCCCTCCGCTCCTATCATGGAGCCTAGGAGCTTTGGCAGAGCTCGCCTGAACTGCTCTGCAGCTTCTTACCCTGCCATGAGGAGTGTGAAACACTGCGCACTCCTGAGCGATGAGCGCGTCCAGCTGCCTTGTCACATAGCTGGATGCCTGAAGATCCGCAGATGGGCTTCTGCACTTGACTGCTGCAGTTCTGGGCAGACCCACCATGATGGCTGCCCCAGGCAAGGTCCTGGGCCATTGGGCTGTGTAGCCCTGCAAGCTTCTTTTGCCCTGGAGCCTGCCAGCCCTGATGCCACCGGTGCCAAAGGGACACGTGGAGCTGCTGAACAGCAGCAGGGCTGCAAACCAGTGCTGCAGCAGGCACTAAATGCAATTTGGTGGTCAGACCGCAATCAACCAAAAATAACAATTTCAGCTGGTGGCTGCTGACATTTTGGTGAGCATATGCAGCTTCAGGAAAAATGTGTCATTATTTCTGCTCTATTAAAAAAGACACAAAAAACAAATCCTGGTTCATGGGAACTTTTGAAATACTGACATTTCCCTTGAGCAGGAAACCCAGAACTGTGGCTGGGTCTGGTTCCTGCAGCCGTTCTGGTGCCTGGCAGTCCCCACAAAGCTACACTTAGAGCCTTCTGCTTGTTCTCCGACCTTTCTGCTGAGCAAAGCGATGGGGGGCTGAGAGGTCTCAGCAGCTTTGCTCCCAGCCGTCTGGCACGTGCACTGCCCTCGGAGGGCCCTGGCTGTGGGAGGGGTGGATGAGGCTTGGGGTCTCTGTGCAGAAAATTCTTGGTGGCAGCTCGTGGAAGGGGATTTCTGCTTTTTTCTCATATCTGCACAGATACGTTCCTGGTGGAGGGTTTGTACAGAAGTAAATGAAATGTAGAAAGGTTTCTTCAAAAAGAAGGCAGTCTTTGTGCTTCATTGGATATGAGAGCTACTTTCATTATGAAGAAAATAGAGGTGATTGTAAAATCTGCAAATGTTTTGCTTTGTAAAACTCTGCAAGTTCATTTGGTGAGAATTATCTTACCTCATGTATATACTGGGAGTTATCATAAGTTTGGGGGCAAATATTTCAGATTAAAGTGGGATTTCTGAGTTTCCTGCCTTAACAGCTGGAAAGTGACATCATTTGTCACACTAGCCTTGCGGTGTCACACTAGCCTTGCGGGGGGGGGTCATTCTATCAGACATAGGAAAACCATTTCCTAGGTTTTGAAACTTATTCCAGGGCTACTTTAACTGAAAAGATCATTCCATTTTTCAAAAAAAAACCCCAAACCAACCAACCAACCATCCAAAAAGTCCCCTGATGCCTTCTTTTCTGGTTTGTTAAAATTACAAGGGATGGAAATTGCCCTTTCATCAGAAACAATTTTTTAACGATCTTTAGCCTTAGTTGGACAATTCAAACTATGAATTTTTAGCTGTAAGTATTCTTTTAAAATAATAGCTCCCCCACATTAGAGTGCAAATCTCAATTTTTATGTAGGCTGCTTGTTGGTGCTTGAGTGTATTTTTTGGCTTTTTATCATGCCATTAGCACCACTGCAGGCCAGGATTTGACCTCCTCTGCTCGCTTTTACTGCTGTGTTTGTTAAACCGCTCCGCCTATTTCCATTACAGAGCAAGAAGTGAAGTACTAGGTGGAAAGGTTGTCATGAAAACAGGATCATCACAAGATGTATGCAACTGTTAAACTCCCCCTGAACTTTTGGACTTGCTGCAAGAAAAATGCTTGCAATCAAAACCACAGACCTGAGTCTGTTCTTCTTCCCCCACCTTTTCTCCCAAGCCTTGGCCTGAACTTTTTGCACAGTGCAGCTTCTCTTGCCAATCTGAATTTTGCAGTTACGGGAGGATGAATCAGACCACCGAAATCCAACACTCCTCAGCTCTGGCAGAGGCTGGAACTGGATCCCAGCTGGGGGACAGTGATCCTGACGATTAATTACCTCTCTTCAAAGGTCATCTCCACACCCTGACTCTTCTTATCATTTTTTGTTTCTTTTGAATTTGTTACATTTTACTTGCAGTAATCACAGCCTGCTTGGGTTAGCTTCAACAAACCAAGAGCGCACTCCAAAAGGAAATCTAAAGTAACTCTTAGCTGCACTGTCAGTCCCTTTTCTAAAAGATGTGTATTGCAAGACTTCTCTGAACTGGCGACACGTATTAAAACCATTGCCTGCTGTCTGAGATTTGTTTGTGGTGATGCAACAACAGTGACTAAATAGATTCAAAACACACTACTGAAGTATTCTATTCAGTGGGTTAACTCCAACAATGGTCTTGAGAGCCTGGCCCCTGAAACGAAACACAGACCCCTGTGTTGGTTGACTGCTCTCTCTACGAAACCAGTGGGGAGAGTTAGGTGCTTCGTGATGCGACCCTGAAAGTCAGCTTTGGCCAGCTTCCATCTCAGCAGAGAAATCCTGAGGGTGAGAAGTTATTTTAGGCTGCTGGTGTCACATGCAGACTGCTCTTAGGAGGTGTCCCAGCTACTTTGAACAGATAACGAGACCTGTCAGAGCTCTCCTGAATAATGCAGCATGGGCTCCAAATTGGCAGCTGGAGCTAAATAAAGTATGTCTGAAAGATGTGGAGGCTGTTGTACCACCTCTGTCTGGTAGTCCAGTGTTTAGGACGTGTGCCCAGCAGTGGGACGTGGATCCAGTTCTTTCCTCTACCTGAGCTCAGCATCTCTCACACACGCACACAGAGTCCTACCTTGTAAGATTTATCTGACTCTAGCCTCAGTTACCCTGTTGAAAATGGGGAAACTTTGGGGAGATTCAGGGTTGCAGACCTCACTGCTTCAGGAACTTCCAAACAAAACACGAAGCACACATGGAGTTAAGGACACTCTGAGTTTAGGCAGTAGCTTAGCGAGTGTTTGTAAAATCAAACGTTTGGCTTTAGGTGCCCAAATCCTGCCTCACTGTGTCTTTAGGTGATCAGCTCTGTGGCTCTGACCTGGCACCTTGTCCTCCCCCCTGATGCTCTGAGGTCCCTGCTGTGAATCCTGCCCCACTAATCTCTGCCTTTCCCTTTCAGCATCGCTGACTGTCATCGCTGTAAAGGCTGTGGCCAGCATGATAACACTCTCTGCAAAGGGGAAAATGCAGCTAACTTACCCTGTTTTCTATATCATGATTGTTTTAATGGCAACTTCTTGTGCTTTCCAAGTCAAGTAAGTGAGTTCCTATTTATCTCCTAATATTTGTACCCGTTTATCTGTCAGGTTTTTTCAGTACTGGTATCAGCTCCAGATCCAAGTTGCGCTTAAAGGCAACACATTCCTGGCAGAGCCTTGACAAATGTATGAATTGACTACAGTTGATTATATTGTTTATTTAGGCTTTATTTCTCTAATTGATTAATTACACAGATGGTTCCTCATCTCATTATCACCTTATACAAGGTCTTACCAAATTTAGTTCTAGTTTTGACACAGGTTTTGAATTCATGAAATGAAATGTATGTAATTTTTTTTGGTTACTTTTAGCAGCCTTAATTGCTGAATAATCAAATGGCCACGTTTACCCTCATTATGCATCTCTTTTCCCTAGCTTATGTCACCCATCAGACCAAAAAAGAGACCTTACCCCAGATTTCTCCCTGCCTTTGTTAAATCTGCATGTTGTGCCTTGCTAACCTGTATGTCTGTACGTTTTTAGGAAACAGTTAACTTTTGGTGAGCAGGGGACATTCGACTTTTCCCTGCTGGCCTCTGGCCTGTTAAGTGATTGTTTTATGCTGCCTTCGCAGATTGCTGGGGGTGGCAGCATGGTAAAATATGACTTGCAGCTGAACAGAGAGTCCATCCCCTTTATGCCGGTCCCTCTGCTTCAGGTGCTGATAGCATCGTTCAGTAATCTCATCTGGACTGCTCCAGTGCGAATCTGAGTGTTTACTTGCATGATTATTTTCCGGTAGAAGAGCCAACCCAGCTTTCTCATGGCAGAACATATCATTCCCATGTGGAATCAGAAAGTCCATGCATTATTGTGCAGTGACTCTCCATGGCTGACTCAGGAACTCCCCTGTAACAGATTATAGAGTGATTTACATCCAGCCTGCCTTCACTGGGAGAACAGCTCAGGGCATTTAAAATAGGAAATAAAAACTTGGTAAATAGGAAGCTGCTGAATTAACCTTTCCTTCTTTCCAGTTTTTTCTTTCTTTCATTTGCTGGGTCAAAATTAAAACAAGTAAAATGTGCCCATTTCATTCCCTTGGCTCAGTGTCTCTTTCTGTCTTCTCTGTTGGACACATTTTCTAACAGAAACAGTGCTGTCAGTCTAAATTTTTCATTTTATTTGTTTCCTCTCTTATTTTATTTGACTGTCATGTGTTAGCTCAGAACAGCCTGTGCTGCAACATCCTCCTGGATTCAATGCTGTGCCTTGGTATCACTGTTTTAGTCCCTGTGACCAAGTTTGTTGCAAATGGGAGAAAATAATGAGGTGTTTCCAATGACTTCAAAATCCTGACTATCCTGTGGATATGTAGGATTTCTTTATTTTTAAGGCACCATGGAGACTGTTCAACAGTTGCTAAAATAACCATGCAATTACTTTAATGGCTAAAACAGATCCAAGCTTGGATTTTTACTGTGCACATATATTGTACCAGTGAAACATTTGAGTGTGGTTCTTTTTATAGGTTTTGAATACACTCTGCAGCCTCCTGATTTTTCTCTTTTGGTCTGAAATGCACCATTCACATAACAGAGTATCTGCCGGTGCATCTGAGAGTTCACACTCGTGATTCATCACCCTATGTGTAAATGTTGATAGCTCTGCTCTCCATACAAGTAGGTTAATTGCTTTACCTTTTTCATCGGCTGATGAAGACTGTGCAGGCTTCTCCATGGCCAGTGGCTTAGTCTTGCAGGTTTGTATGCAGTATATGCTTATGCACACTCTTGCTCATGATTCTGGGGAGGATTTCTGTTGCCTTTCTGAGGAGCACAGCAGAGAGTTTCCAACCCAAGGAGCACAGGCTTGGAGCCACCTTCCTGGACTTTCCCGGCCAGACAGAGTGTGTCTGGGGTACGATTGCATGGATAAACATACAAATACATGTTTTAGCCAAGTTGGACTGAGCAGTAGCAGCAATGTGGGCTTCAGCAAAGTGAAACAGTTCCTACGAGGACTTGCGTGTTCATGTCTGTGCTGGAAATACACCCTTACACAACCTGTTTAAATTAGAGCAACTTGTCCCTGGCTGCTTGCAGGCAGCACTGCTTCCAAGAACCGATGCAGACCATAAGCAGTAATACCCTAGCATTCCTCCCTTATCTGTGGCAAACAAAATTTTTCCAACAGTGCTTCAAAGGACTCTCCAATGACAGCCTATGGCCAGAAGAATCCATGGCAACCTTCTTGCTTTCGCCTGTTTGTTTGGAGAGTCAAAACCAGAAGGTAAATTCAATAGACATATGCATCTGTGCAGGGCTACTTGCTGTTATGGTAAGAAAGGGTCACACTTATTGTTAAACTGACATACAGCGGTTTAACCTGACCTAAAGTGCAATGAACCTCCTGTAGGCATGAGGTACAGTAACATTTGTCTTCCAGGTTCTTGAATCAAGCAATGCATCTGTACGAAGCGACAGCAGTTGTGCCCATTAATTTTGTGTTCTTCACCACCAGTGCCATCATTTCAGGTTTGTTTCTGGCCTTCTGCCTTTACAGAACGATTTTCTAAACATCAGGCTTTTAAGAATTACTACCTGTGAACAGGAACACAAACCAGTCAGTTTGTCTTCACAAAAAAAAGTTTTTCCTGAGTGACAGGTGTTTAAGTTCTGAAAAATGAATAAGTTCCCAAGTTTTGAAGCAAAATAAAAATAATCAAATTCTAGCATTTTCAGAATTTATATGTACGGTTTACTGTGCCTTGCTGGCTTACTAGAAGTACCTGCGTTTATCCTAGCCTCATCTAGACATCCACTAAATGCATTTACCATGTGCACACCAACCTCTCCATATCCGAACTGGTAGAGTAATTTTAACAGCCTGGCAAACTACTCAAATGACAACCAGCTGTGTTTCATAGTAGTGTATATTCAGTTTCAGAAGGTGGAATTCTAGGTTAAATGAAGGAAATAAAATGACTCCAAAGACCTTTTAAGCATTTAACATTTTATTCTGGGCGAGAACTTTGAACTCTGTTGTTAAAGAGGGACTGCAAAACTTGGGAATGATGCGCAGCGTAGTAACACGAGCAGGGAGGACGACTAAGATGCTGTATCAGCAATGAGCCGAAATGATCATGTTGTTAGAACATTTATGACTCATTTTAACACACACTGGGGGCTTTCCTGTCATTGCTGTGCCGGAGTTTCTCATGCAGAGCTGCCATTAATGAGAAGGGGAGTTAGCTTCACGCACAGATTGCCTCAGCACCTGTGCTAGAAAAGACCTACACTTTGTGACTGAGACGGGACTTGTGCCAAAAGGGAGTTGTGTTCTTGTGACATATGGGGAATTTGGCCTTGGGCCGCCTCAAAAGATCAACTACCTATTCAGGAATGGCTTAATAGCTTTGAGACTGGATACACATGCATTTGCACCAGGTTAGTTAAACCAGTGTAGGGCTTAGAAGAACAAGCTCTGCTGAATCTTGCTGGGGTGCTTGTAGAAGACACCTCATCTCATGATTCCCCCATCCCAAGTTACAGCCTTTGAAGATACAGTCACACTTCAGCTGCGCTGGTTCACACTCTGACGTTTAAGCAAAACTGTGCTCATCAGTGGTTTAAAGCTAATATCCTTGGCTGTGAATTGAGGCAGCTGAGATCCAGATACACATCTGGTTCTGTCACCTCCACTGCAGAGGTGCTAATTCCTGGAAGAGGGGTGACCAGAAAGAGTTAGTGATCCCTTCAGCCAGAAAGATTTGGCAAACTTGGCTGCTGGAGCTCTTAACTTGGTGTAAACATCAGGGACACAGCTAGTTATTGAAAACCTGTTCCCAATTGGAGTTAAGATGTCCACATGGTTTGTTGGAGTGGCTTAACTAAATCCATGAAGAACCTGTTAGCTATATTGGTATGATTCTGCTTGTGAATAAGACCTTGAGTTTGACCTGCATAAAAACTGTTGCTGACAATGCAAAAAATACCTGCATCTGTGCAGTTACTAACACAGGACATGCTCCAGCATGATAGACTAAATCTTCTCCAGTCCCATGCAGTATCTTGAGAAAGCCTAGATAATGGAATATGGGCACACAAAGTGAACCCATCACAATGTGTATTAATACCTTATTTGGGATATTTTTTGCTCTGTTTGAGCATGACACTGCTCCTGACCCTCCCAGCTGTAATTCATATCACTTGGAAGCCAGTCAAGATCTGCAATTCTTGTTTCTGTCACATTCCAGGGGTCATATTTTATCAGGAATTCCAAAGTGCAGCTTTGCTGAGCGTGTTCATGTTTCTGTTCGGGTAAGTGTATCGGCCTAAAATCTGCACTAACGTTTGTACTGAAACAGCATTGCCTTGTGGAATCCCTTCTTTTCTCAGTAAGAAGAAACCCATCTTGTTATTAAAATATTATGGAATAGCCATTATAGTAGGGTAAAAAAACATTAAAGGAAAGATTGATGTCTGTGCTTTGGGAGTTTGGAGGCCTGGTTTTGAATCCAAATATGTAAAAACGTGAGACACTTATGAACTACTAATCTCACGATGGAATGAAAAACCGGCAGCATGTGTTCCTCCAGCAGAAAAGAGAAATCGTCGCTCTCCACCAAAGCTCATGTTACAGAGTGTGCTTTTACAACTGCGAGAAATCTCCTCCCATGTTACCTTCCATTTGCATGTCCGACTGATCTTTGCTACCACTAGGCATGGGCAATTATATGAGTTGCTTGTCCAGGACGCAGTACTATAATATCTCTCCCTCATCTTCCTATGCTGAGGAAGACACAGCATATCTGCGGAAAAGTTCAGAGTGTGCTAAGAAGCTGTTAACGATAAATGTTTGAAGAAGGGCCTAGGCGTTGTGAGAGCAGAAACCTTCTGCTGGCTACCAGCACCTTAACAGCTCTGTGGACAGGTGACAGTCACTTGATAATGGGTGTGAGATGGTTAAAAGTATCTCCCAGAACTGCTGGAGGTGGCTTGCCACAGTACTGTAAAATAAATGCAGCTGATAACTACAGACGTTTTCGTGCTCCGCAGTCAGACCGGAGTAGGTGCACACAACCACTATGTTGTTTGCCTGCAGGAAAAGTGTCAGAAAATGGAGATGAGTAAATTCAACCCATGTATTTGGCAGGCAGGAATTAGTGGTTGTGTGTCCAGCATAGAGCGGATAGAAGATTTATCCAAGCATAGCAGTTTCTCATCACTCCTGGCTTACAGCTTGCCCCTGAGACACACAGTCAAACGAGAAAAACAACAGAGATGTTGATTGTCTGCAGCTAGACTGAGTTGTTAATGAAACTGCAAATGCTAGAATGTTAGCTTAGATGGTCTGTGAAGATTTGCTCAGGGATTCAAATGTTGTGGTCTCACACTCACAAGCATTTGATTAGGTATATATTGCTGAAAGTGTAATTTTGCCTGCAGAGCCTTTGGAACTGATAATAAAGCTTCAGGAGGCAAAAACTAGACTGAAAGGGAGCCCAAGATGAATTTCTAGAGCTGCCAGGAAGAAAAGTTTCTTTATAAAGTGACGAGCCTGGGTTTGGAAGTCCTTGAAAAAGAAACGTGGAAAGACATTCTCATGTCAGATGCAGTGAACTGTTTCTAATGATACTATGCCACTGTTATTTTGCAGGTGTCTCCTATCTTTCCTTGGTGTATTTGTAATTGCAAGAAATAAAAGACAGGAGCATTTACAAATTCCTTTTATTGACTGTGGACTTATTCCTGGTAAGTAGGGCTTTTTTTCTGTCTCTGTTTAAAAATGAGATATCAGATAATGGGATGACCTAGGAGAGTTGAGTCACAAATGTGCTCTAGTCATATTTAATAAATATACTGTTCCCTTAATTTCTATTCCTGTTCCCAACAGATTTTTCAAAGAATTTTTCAGAGTTTTTCCAAGCTATTGTTACAACCAGTCAAATGAAAACAATGATTACTGGAGCAAAGAATGTTTAAATGATGGATTGGTAGGGGATTTGTTTTATTAAAATTCTTCACAGAGTTGTTGTTTTTCCCTTCTCTCACTCCATTTCCTTAGCAAAAAAATTGACAGGCAAAATACAACCAGATTCTCGCAGTTCGTGCTATGGCACTTTGAATAACGAAGACTACTCAGTGAAAAGTCAAAGCTGAAAGAAGAAAGCACCTTACATACTGATTAACAGGAGGAACACGACTGGAACAAGGATCAGCAGCACCTTTTTGTTGGACATATTCAAGTATATCTTGAACTCCTGTATGTTGATGAGTCATAGTATTATTTAATCCTACTTAATTTATCCCATGGCTGTCCCAAATGTGTTCTGAAGATAAAGGAAGCCTTAAGAAAAACTAAATAACCATTAATGAAACAGAACATTCTCCTGGTATCAATGCCTCTTGGGGATATTTTTAGAGTCTTAATTGCCTTGGAATGCAAATAGGCACAAAAATTCCCCTTTGAAACCCCCCAGATCTGCGTAGGTGCTTAAAGACAAAGGTGGGAAATGAGGATAATTTTCATAAATTACTTCAAAGTGTTCTGCTATAGGTATAATACCTTTAAAAATCTGATCCTTCCTGTTCAAGACTCAAAACTGTGGGCATATACACAGTATACACAAATATATACACACAAAGTATTTTATATTATGTGTAGAGGGAAAATCCTGATTATCTTCTGCCATCAGACTAATACTCTTCTCTTCCAAGGAAAGAAACACTTGTGTGAGGAGGGGAAGGAAGAGAGCACTTGCCATAAACATAGGCACGTGCGCGCTCACACACATTTGTGGTGCCCAGTGAAGGCAGAGCTAGGGAACCACGCTTGACATTTTACAACCTCCCAGGAGACTCCTCTGCACTGAGCTGGGCTATACGATCTGTTAGTATGGTTTAGGCTGAGGTTTAGCCTCTGTTTTTGGGAAAACAAGATTTTCATTAAGAAAGTGCAAAGTTCTCCAGACGGAATGGGGTAGCCAGGCTCCTGACCTTGATGTGTCTTGGAAAAATACTCCTAAAAAAGAAAAATAGGGCAACTCCTGCCTCCTTCCTAAACCGCTGGTAATCCTGGATGAGGAAAGGCTGTAAGAAACAGGATCACAAAGGGTCACAGTAACAGTACAATTTTTCCTTCATTCAATGGTGGTGTCTCCACACTGATTTGAAGAGCCAGCAGTGATGGGTACCATGTCAATACAGGCTCTGTGTTCAGTTCTGGGAGGTCTCAGTGTTCCTCAGTCCCAGCCTCCTGGCAGGAAAGCTTCTTCTGGGCATTCGTCATGGGTCCATTTACCCCTGCCTGGTAGCACTGATCTACCTCAGCCAGCACAGTGGGAGTCAGACACCTCCTCTACAGAAACAAGTGAAAACGCTCTTGAAAAGTGTTCGCATCTTGGACAAGATACTTCTTTTGGGTTTGAATTAATCTGCAGTAATGGATAGGGGCCATAGGCTGCGTGTATTCTGTTTCAGTGGCATAAGAGGAAATGAGGTCTCTTCTTTTTCCCGAATGACTGTTCATTTCATTTTAAAATAGGTACAGCTGAAGATCCATAACACAATTTCATTTCAAACTCTACAAAGCACACAAAGAGCTGCAGTTTTTCCTGTGCAGCAATGTCCTGGGAGCCAGGGTGCAGAGTGGGGGGTTGTGAAGTTGTTTTCCAAGGTGGATCTTTTCCAGCTGGCACAGGACAAGAGTCTGTGTCTGCACCTTACTTGTACCAGCTGCCAGACTGACCTTCCTTTCCCCTCTTACAGCTTGAGTTCAAGTTTCTAAATCTTAAAATAACAAAAAAAAAGTACATTACTTTTGTATGCTTTCTCCAGGGAATAAGGGCATGCCTCTATCTTTCTTTTGCAAGTCAAATTTAAGCCACTTTCTAAGTCTCAAGTAAGAGTGTGTGCTAAAGATGGAAATAGGAGGCCTACAGTTTTTCATTCTATGATCTCAGAAACAAATGGGTGAAAGGATTTGGTTTTGTTTCTTTTTTAAATAATTGGCCTTGGGCATCTTTCCGTAATCTGTTTCCATGATTCAGGAGGGCTGGAGGAGCTAATAAGGGTTACCAGGTATAGGATTTTCTATTTAAAGCAGGAAATCAAATGTAAAAATCTGTGGCAAAAGTTATTGTTTGTTTTAAACTACTGTATTTCTTCTTGAACAACACTTCTTCCTATGAGTTTATAAAAAAATTATAAGGGTTAAAATGTTTTCTGTAAACTTGAATGCAATTGAAATTAATTTATGGAGCAAGACACTGGTGGGAATTATGTGCAATTAAAATTTGTGATTTGACATGATTTTTGAGATGTGAGCATGTTCCAACTAATTAATGTATTACAAGATTGGAAAAACTCAGTGATAAGAATTCATTACTGCTCTGCCAAGAAAGGGACATGATTTGTTTCAAGAATCCGTTTCTAATCAATGTCATTTTCAGATTCTGCTTGTGATATTTAGGTTGCAAACAACACAGACAAATGCCTGCTAAAAGAAAAGCCTTTTCACTGGAATACAAAAAAGTCTCTGGAGCCCTTCTCTTTAATAATGAGTTATTTTCTTGTGATGTTTTTCCTGACATCAAAAATGTGGGCCAGATATAAGCTGCAAAACTTGCACCTGCAGACTGAACTTTCTCAAACAGATCCTCCACGGGATCTGAGGAAATCAAACCACGAGTAGGTGGGGTGGGCAGGCGGCAGCTCACGTGGTCCCCCAGGCTCCAGCTTGGGATTTTTGACAAACCAGAACCAGCAGGACTCATTTAGTGCTTGTTCCACTGCTGGTCACGCTGCAGTAAGAGATGAAGTATTAACTGGCCATGGGCCTGGAAATGGGAGCTCTGGAGTAGAGCGAGGCCGTTTAATTTTTGCCATAAAATATCAGGATGCATTTACCAAATGGTTTCAGCCAGCAAAAAATAAATTAATTTTGGACTGGATTTGTATTTCTGGGCCTGGCGTTCACTTGGCAGGCTTATTGCCTGCTCCTGGCTACAACCCAGCTTTTGGTGGCCTCCTGTTTTGCAGGTAAGGGCACTGGTCACCTAAAAGCGAAGGACATTATAGGGGGTTGAGCTTCTGTGCTTTGAAGCTGTGGTTTCATGTACCTGGTGAGCTGTTTGAACAGCTCAGGGCTGCTCAAAGTCTCATCCTCTTTTTCCCAGCTGTGAGGTCCCGCCTGGCCTGTGGCTCTCTGTGAGCCAGTGCAGCTCACTCACCCCGCAGAAATCATCTGCTTTCTTCTCCTTGCTGGGTTGACTCTCCAAGCTGAGCCAACCAGGCTGGCTGGAGCATTTGGTGGGAAGGAGGGGAAAAGGAGGAGAGGGAGTGAGACCTCTTTTCTTTAGGAGGAAGTATTATGTTAGTTCTCTCCTTCTGAGGAGCTTCACTGTACAACAAGCATCCTGCTAAACTCACTCCTCATGTGTCACCATAGGGAGTATTGAGTGGCTCCACATGGGGTTACGATGGGCATCTGGTGGCATAAGGAGTGTCCTAAGGTCAGCTAGAAGCCTGGACACGTGTCTGACTGTACACTTCATTCTAAGGACTGGTTTTTTTCTTTCCATTGACTGTTTGTTATAAAGTGCATAAACAGTGCTGGAAGGACGGACTGGGACCAAAAGTCTTCTGAACTCAAAATGGTCTCTCCCTTGCGATCTATCCTTCCAACCCACTTTATGCATTGGTTATTTGCAGAGAAAAAATGTTGACTCTGATAACACTGGGGTGCAGATGATTAGACTGAGCTGTCTTTCAGTTTGCCCTTTTGTTACTGTCCTCTGAGGCTTGGCCCTTTTCTTGTTTAAATTTGTTTATTCTGTTTGAAGAAATCAGCTGGACTGTGTTAGCAACTAGCCCAAAAAAGAGAGAGGCTAATTACCATAATTATTATTGAAGGGTCAAGCTGGAAGATTTACAAAGATAGAGAAATGTTTAGTGCTCTGGATTCTCGGAAGTTTGAGAAATCCTGTGTTTGAAATGTTTCCGGGTTCTGGGATAGAATTAGGGTCATCAGTGAATAAATTCCATATATTCCATATATTTTTGTATGTGGTTTTAGTTTGGCTTTTTATTTTATTTTATTTTTAACTGATTTGGGAGTGAAGGATGACTGTTTCTGCCTAGAGCAGCAGAGAGGAAATAAGACGCTGTCTTGGCAGGTGGGAGATGTTTCGACCTTTTGAACCTGGGAGAAGTGTAGAGGCACCTTCCGAGCATCCTGGCTGAAGTAACGATTGAGTTATACAGGGAGGCAACACTGGCAAATACATCGCTGCACATTAAGCAGTCATGACCATTTAGAAAGGATGCTTGTCCTCTTGCTATGTGTTAAATCTGTTCAGAGCGCATGTAGCTGATCTGGCCCCTTAAGCTGCACATAAGTGTATTTTTAGAAACACGCCAAACCAATTTCTGGGGTCTGGGACCCTTGAGCATCCTATGGATGCCTCTTTGGCATGTACTGTCTTGCCTACAGAGCTCTTGCCAGGTCCTCCCTGTGTGGAATTAGACTGTGTGGTAGGTACACACCACAGGCTTACTCTGGTAAGAAGATACAGTATTGCCAGGGCATTTCCCTTGACCTGGGAAGCATTTATAGGGTACTGCCCTGCAAGGAAGTTGCACGAACCTACAGTCTTTGATTACGTTCCCTTTACTTTGTGATTCCCACCGGAGTAAGCAAGGGCAGTTTTGGGTATCCACAGAAGCAGAATTATGGACACCTCAGAAACTTCCAGGCATAACAGACGGACCCTAAATTAAGAGTTAGGTGGCTGCTGAGTAGGTTTCTTATTTAATGTAAATCCCAGTTTTCATAGGCCTCTAAAATTTGTCCAAGCCTTTCAGGGAGAAAATGCATTTAATAGTATAAATCTGCAGTAGCATTTTGACTGCTGATGGACTCGGGCATCGGTGCCAGGGGAATTTGTGTCAGTTCACAAGGTAACGATGAGGGGGATGGTGTTCAGCAGCAGAATCAGAAATGTGTCGTGGTGGCAGGAGAATTTTGCATGAACACAGAGGAATGACTCCAGGGGACAACTAACATACAGTGGTGTCCTGAACTTCTTGTTAACAGTGTCAACAAGGCATTTGTTGACAGTTTTCAAAGTAGAGCTACTGGAAAGGAATGATTAAACAGGTGGTTCGAACACTGACAGTTTTACACAAAGTCAATGTATCACTGTAGCCCATGGCACTAATACCTTAAACATGAAAAGTGGCCAGTGGCCATTGATGAAGGAGCCAATTTCTGTACTTTGCTAGATCACATTGGGAAAAATAGAAATGATTGATTTAAGCCTCCAGCACAAACATGCGCTTGCCAGTTCTCCAGTTGGAGATTTCCACTCTTGGAATAGGCACTGCCTTGCCTAGATTAAAACTTTGGAGTCTGCTGCCAGGTCTTTTGCCAGAATCATTAAACTGGTTGAAAGAACAGCACTGTCATTTGTCTTCTGTTTGATAGCTGGTGGGCATAAATCCAGGGCAGCATGAACACAAGATCAGGACTTTTCTCTCCATTTAAAAAAAATATAAATTATTTTCTGGAGTTCTGTCTACCAAGCCCAGAGCTTTATGCTGTCTAATGCTCTGTAATTCCCTCAGCCAAGAGTAAGAGAGAAAGTTTGCATGGCACAGGGGCTGTTAATGAGGCAGTTCTTACCTGTCACTGAAGGTTACTGCTGGTAACACATCATGCAGCGAGAGAGTACAACAACAAAGTCCTGGAGCTTCTATTCAGTTTTCCAAGAACAGCTGTTCTGTGTTGTACAAGGGAAAGGAGCTGAGGAATATAATTTACTAAGCATCGCAGTTACCCGTGTGTTTATTTTTTGCAGATAATATTTAACAGTTAACTAACAGGCACGTCCTGACAATACTGACAGGATGCTGGGTGTGTGGATGTGCTGCAGGATTCGACGCAGCAGCATGAGTAATGGCAGGTTGCTGATGTAAGAAGGAAGTTCGATGTCATCTGGCCTGGCCTCCTGCACAGCTACGGTCAGACAACCTCCTCCAAGCACTTCTGTGTGAACCCTTTGGCCCATCTACAGAAGAAGGCACCCCGTCCTCTCCTACTAGTCAAAGTAGAGGATCCACCAATGCCATTAGTAATTTGTACTAGCAATGAGTCATTGTTTGCTTTTGAATTGTGCCTTATGTCTATTTTAACTTGTCTGGATTTAGCTTGCAGCTATTTGTTGCCAGTGATTTAAAGCACTCGGTAAGTCCCTCTAGTAAAATACAGTAAGATGACTTGGGCTTCTCGCTAAGCCAAATAGATGGACCTTTTAAGTCTCTCACCATCAGACATTTCTGTCAGCCCTCACATTGTTTTCTGTGGTTGTTTTCTGCTCTCTCTCCATTTTTCCAGTGTCTGCAATTGGGCAAATACAGAGTAAAAATCAGATCCTAGCAGCACTGAAGAAGTAGCACAGAACTGGACCAGACCCAGCGTGCTGTGATCCCATGCTCGGCTTCTCCTCTTCCCCAGGCTGGAGCCCTGCGCCCAGCTCAGCTGCTGCCTCTCCCCGGAGGTGCCTATGCTTTCTGGTTTGACACTAATTTAACAGTGGCTGTCCCGCATGCCCAGAGATGCGGCAGCCTCCATTATTTTCAGCGATTTGACTTCTGACTCATTGCTGAGTTCGGCGATGGTCCAAAGAGTAGGTGCCCCTGGTCAGAGGTCCTGGTCAGAGGTCCCCAGGAGGTCCAGCACAGCAGGAGACCCTGTAACCCTCTGGCCAGGGACTGGCACAGATGCAGGGGCACCTGGCAGTAGTAGTAAGCAACCTCACTGGACTGCCCTTTCTCCAGCGCCTGCATGACTTGAGAGCTCAGCCCGGATTTGAGAGGAGGGTGACTCATTCAGCAACCGTTTAAGGTGCAGTAAGTAAATAGATTTTTGGGAGGGGTGCCTGAATGTGAGGAGACCCTGCCCAGGTCAGTTGGTCTCTTCTCAAGGATGGTGATGGCGCACCAGAGAGAGAAGGTGCTGATATTTGTCACATACAACAGAAAGGCTTCTGCTCCCTCTGCCCCTTGCTGCTCACAGACTCACGGGGAGGATGTGTTTTGAAAGCAGCAGCTTGGGCATCACCCTGATGACGCTGAATGAGGCACCCAAACCCCAAAGAGCAGTGGCATGCATGTGCCAGCCCTGGCCTCTTTGGCTTTTTCAGGAGACCAGCAATTTTCTCAGCCTGTGGATGTCCCCACCCTGAGGTGCCCAAGGCTCCCCACAGGGTCCTGCTTCTGGGTGGACCCTGTGCTTCTGGTCCTGCTTCTTGTCCCTGCACAGGTGATGAGTCTCCCCCAGACCTTTGGGGATATCTAGGTTTTGAAATGCATTTGCATTGGAGAGAGTGCTGTGGTGCACTTACAGCCCAAGGTCCCATGTTATACCACAGAGCAGGCACAGCTATTTTGCTGGTACCCTTGCACTGTAAATAGTTTGAATTCAGTTCTTTGAGGTGTTCAGCTTGGTTTTCTTTAGTAATTTTAAATTAACAGCTCAGTAATGCTACCTCAATTAGCCTGAGGTAATTTGTGGTGGAATTCTTAATTTAAAAAACAAAAAAAGAAAAGAAAGAAAAGCTGCTTTTAATAGTGGAGTCTTTGCAAATAAAAGGCCATGCTGGAGCACTTTGAATACGATTACAGTGACTCATATTTTTAATGACTTTTTTTTTATCTCAGAAATGGCTTTATTCCAAACAAAGTCCTACAAGGCCTCATATAACAAACACGGGTTACTGCTCTTTTCCACACATAACATGAAAAATATCCTTGAGCGGAGCGAACTGCAGCCCATCTGCTGTAGCTTGGCCCAGGGCGCGGTGCAGCTCCCTGACCATTACACATGGCTCTTGGTAAAGCAAACCACCTGCTTCCTGCGCGGGGTCCCGCCTCGAGCCTCCCCAGTGCTTCTCCGAGGAGGAAACCCATCCAAACCGCTGACGGGGGATGACAACCTTGGCATTCCCTTTTGCTGCATTTGTTCTTATGCCATTTGTTGTTTGCTCAAGCGCTCCGTGGACTTTTGTCTTCTTTTCCATCCAGACTAGAAGAAGGCAGGCTGCAAGAGAGATAAATAGACTTGTACTTTCCTGTTTGTTGCGCTCCCTTGCTCTCCAGCTGCAGTTGGCAAAATCTTCATTTGGGAACCCAAAAGGGCACCCTTGAAAGTGAAGGAAAAGGAGAGAGAGACGTCTTGGGCTAATTTTGGCAAGGGGTGATCTGAACATCAGCCCCCTCCTCCCTGATTCAGGGTCTGGTGCTGCAGATGCTTAACTGAGCTGAGCCCTTCACGAATCCCACTTATGTCAAACAAGTACTCGCATGAATTCCAGAAGTATCCTGGACATGTACTTCCCAGACACTTTACCTAGACACTTTTAGTGCAGACAAACCATAATTTCGCAAATGGCGTTTCCCCCAGCTGCTTGCCAGCACGCTCCACAGCTCTGCCAGCTGAACACACCAAAGCCATTGCCATTACACAGTGCGCACTGACCATCCTCGCGTTGCCTTCACTGTCGATGAAGGGAGACCTCCACTAATCCCACCATCACTGCTCGAAGCAGATTAGGGACCATTCGCATAACCCCATCCACCAGCAGCTACACTGGGAGGGCACTGTGGAGGTGGAGGTGGGCATGGCTTCAAAGAACACAGCGCTTGGCAAAACAAATGGCTTCCTACAGCCTAAGCGAGTTCAAGGCGTGCACTGCTCCAGGGTACCTCTTAGCTGTCCAAAAATTAATGTGAAGTTTAAAAGTCTGAGTTGAAATCCTTCCCCAGTCTGAACTGGAGACCACTAGCTACCTCTTCAGGAAATGGAAGAACTGGGCTGTTGGGGGATGAGGACTTCTGTTCAGCCATGACCCTGCTGCTGCAGTCCAGAGAGTGCTGTGGTGGCACTTCATATGGCAGTCAGGACAAGATGCTTCTTTCCTCCTACATTGAAAAGAAATTCAGTGCTGTTGTTTTCCTAAGAAATAAACACTTTTCACTACCTTTTCTCTGAATAAGTTAAAACATATTGTTAAATCAACTGATTATATATAACCATCAGCAGTGCTCAGAGGTAAACACTTCATATGAAAAAATTCAGCTGAGGTGATAGAAATTTGGCAGAGTTTTATGATCAGCTCAAAATGGGATCTTAGAGCAGAGAACGAAGCGGTGCTGCCAGCTGTGCCTGAGATCGGGACATTTGCCTTCTTGAATAGTGTTCTTCGGAGGAAAAATTGTTTGCAGATATGGCTGGTTAACTGGGTGTTTGCATGGCATAGATTAATATCTCACTGATACCAGCCCTACCACGTGTTCGTTAGCGTGCAGTGTGCTGTGCCACTGTGCTCAGAGTGCACCTTTTTTTATTTCTTTCTTAGAGACTGAAGTTATGCAACATGCAGTAAATATCATTAGAACTGGAAAAAATACTTATTTGTTATAAGTCTTCTAATGCAAATTAAAATCACAGCTTTAAAACGTGTCATCATTAACTATTGGCCAAAACAAAATCATAGCTTAAAAATGTATCTAGTCTGGCTGGCCAAAACTCAAGCCTATGTTAATTAGTTTTAAGTGGTGGCTTTAAACGCACTAAGCAATGGGCAGAGCTAGGCTGCAGTTGGGGCTGTATGAAGCGGTAAAATAGCATACACACTGCAGTAAAGCATTGGTTAAGATGATCTCAACCTACAAGAATACAGTTGTGCTAAAAAATGATAGGAACATTGTCTGCTCTGCAAGATGCTCCTAAGTCTGTCTCAGCAAATGTTGGTGGCCACAGATTGCAGAAGCCACAGCAGATAACAGAGTCCCTGTGCTTTTCTTCAGCTGCGTAATAACTAACAACCAAACTGCTGGGGTGAACTGGGGGGTTGCTGGGAGGCATTCAGCCGCTTGTCTTGCACCTGCACTTACAGCAGACTGTGCCCCAGCACAGGTAAGAGACAATCCTGAACCCCTGCATGCTCATGGGTATGGCGGTGTTTTGGTTCCTTTTTTCTGACTGAATTCAGGTGAAGTAGATACAGCCATAAAACCTGGCCTCCTCCTCCCTGGAGCAGCCACTCTTGTTGACTCTTCCCCATTCCCTCCATTAGTCTTTCACAGCAGGTCTTTGGGGTATTTTTCTGCTCGCTATGATGGAAGAGGCACCAGAGCTGTCAGCAATCAGGACACCAGTTTGACTCCTCTCCACACATTTGTGTTTTGCATCTTCTGTTGAGAGTCTCATCGTGCATCCTTTCAGGCCAGCTCCACTTGCAACGTTTGTTGGGTGCTTAGTGGCACCTGGGGTGTGACTGCAGTACAAATAATTCACGAAGATAAAAAGCAGCATGAACTCAAGAATAAATAGGCTTACTTATACCATAAAAATGTGTCTGAGATTACAAAGTTTCCAGTCACTGCTAGAAACAAGCTCTGGAACAAGGCTCCAACGAGCTGTCCGGTAGATACAGCGGGAGCAAGAAACCTAGCTAGTCTTAAGATGAAGCCTGCAAAGCGTATGATCTGTTTGTCTGCAATGGCACAGGAGCCTCTGTTGTGGAGGTCCTTCCCCACCTTATGCCCCACAGCCTGATGTAGCTGTTACATTCAGCCTTGGCTTCCTGCAGCTGTAAAGCTGCAGTGTGAACTTCTGTGCGTAGCAGAGAGCACCTCCTCTCCGTATAGCAGAGCTGTGAGGAAGGGAAAAGACTTGCATTTGAGCGGAGGCTATGCAGTAGCTGAGATATTCCAGGAGCAATGTTTATACTGGAAAAGCCAACCCAGCCTACTGCAACAGCGGTAGTAAGGGCTCCAGCAGCATCTGAGGTGGTGTCCAGGAGACACAAGGAGTGGAGTAAATTAATATAAAACTGCTGGGTTTTATTACTAGCTCTGTTGCATCTAGTATGCTTCATTCATGAGTATTGAACACCTGGTGGCAGGTGGAAGCCTGATGCAGCAATCTGTCATTGACTCTAAAGAGTGCAGAGAATGCACAAGGCAGGTATTTTGTATCTTCCCAAATAAATAAAATAGTGGACACACTTTTCTAAAGCAGTGTTTCTCCATGCTGAGTTTTTTCATGGACTAAGCTGCATGCTGCTTGAACAGTCTTAATGCAGTGGTCTTAATGAATAACCAACTAAAAATTAGGCCGCCCTTTGAAAGTTGTGACAACATGTATATGTGGTTTTGGGCAGTTTTGGGGTGGGGGGAGATGGTGGGGAGAGTTGCTTTGTTTTAGAGTGATCTCACAAACCATTCTCTGAAGTCTTTCAGACCACAAGTGGTCTCCAGAGCACAGGTTGAGAAATACTGTCCTAAGGACAAAAAACCATCTGAGAGCAAACTGCACTGTTCCCCAAAGCTGCCGAGTTCATGAGGGATTGCTCAGAGAGCAGGGGTGGTTAGACCTCTCCACTGTTATTCGCAGCTCTAACTTATAACAAAATAGAAAATAACGCTCTAATTGTTGTCATAGGGAAGGAAATATTTAAACCTCAATGCAAATATAACCCATGCTGTTCTTCTGCAGGCATGTGTGGAAAGCCTGAGATGTACAATCTCCTGGGTATTCCCATGAACTAGAGTATAAAATCAGAGCTGATACTTTCAATGCCTTGTACGGTCTAACGAATTTCAGCGATGATCAAAGCATGCAAGAATTGAGAGGGAGTATAGATTTTTTAAAAAGTTGCATCAGCAGTCACCAGTGTAAGAGCACCCCAAGGAAGTAAGGTAGGTGGGCTCTTGAAAACACAGACAGTAAATGCATGGACCCCTGAAAAGAGCCAGGTTTCCTTATGGGTTTCTTTCAATTTCTGGGTTGAGGAGTAGCCTTTTATGAGTCTGGAAACATTTTCTCGGTGAATGAGAGGTGCCTCAGAGATGAGATGTAAAAGGATAGTCTGACTAGAATAAGTATTCCCCCCACACATCCCCATCAAACTTCCTTTGGAATAGTAATGAAAGGTAAATATTGAGAAGTCTGCTTTTGGTACTTACTTTTCTGTTCCTTTTGAGGAGCACTTAAGAAAGATACCTCTTTTCCCTTTGTCAGTAGGAAAGCAATAAAATTACAGTAATCTGAAAAATACTGGCATTAGCTCTGAAAAGGGATAATGTAGAAGTGTGTCAAAGGAAAAAAAAAAGGGAAAATTTAATTTTTGTTATAGTCTGTTTAAGATAACTGAATTCCTCTAAGTGAATAGCACATTTATCATCATGAATGTCAAAATTTCCAAGGGTAACCTTCATTAAGTCTCTTAAAAAGTCAACCATCAACACCCACGTGGTTCAGAGTCTGCACAGCAAAACCAATAATAAAACCAGTAGGTGTAATAATAGCTGCTGTTCTCTCCCCATTGCTTGCTTTGTTTATATAAGAGTGACTGAGAGTGTGTGTGTGTGTGTGTGTGTGTGTGTGTAAAACAGACACACATCTAGCAAAGAGCAGGACTTGCTTGTCTCTACACATATCATGCATTGATGACTCAAAAATATATCATTCTGAAAAATAAAGAAGTCTTCCTTCTCCCATATCATCCCCCTACAGGAAGAATTTACTTTTTCCTGCCCAAACCATCATTTAAAACATTTTAGGACTAAAACATGACTAAACGTAAACATTTTCATTTGAAGCGCGCCTTTTCCAGCAGGTTTGGGTGGTCATCTGTGGAGATCATTTGGCTTCTATGAAGTTATTTGCAAAGAAAAAAAAAAGGGTTGTTATAAAGGATTTCTTTTTTTTTCAAAGATTACTTTCTTGATAATGTTATACAATAAATCCCTAATAGCTGGTTTTTAGGCCAGCTCCACAAGACAAACAGACCAACTACACAAGAAAAATAGTGAACAAATTGGCCTGGCCAAGGAAAGCTTTCCTCAGATAATTAAGAACACCTCGTGCCTGCACTGTGAGAAAGAAGACAGCTTTCAAAATGTTTATCTTCAAGCTAAAATACAGGTCCCAAGCCTGAGTTTGAAAAGCAGCTGAAAAATATTTGGCCCCAGTAAGGAGCTGATGCGCAGCCAGGGGTAGGAGGGCCAGACCGTCACGCAGGCAGGACCAGGGCCGGCAGGTCAGCCAGGATGGTCCTGGGAGGAGGTGGGCAGGGACCTCCTTCACCGTATGTTCAGCTTCACATCTTGGAGAGGCACGTTCTCCTGGTCTCAGAGGCACATATCTCTGCCAGCTGTCTCACAGTCCCTCCTCACATGAGGCTTCCCATTAACCCGCATCTGCACCTTTAACCTCTCAGCTTGTTTCTTCCTTTCAGTCCCTCCATCCTTCTGCACCTGCAGATGACCATGCAGCACCACCGCACAGCTCCCCTGCATCTTCTTTGGACCGCCCCACCATTGGGGTATCCAAAATACCCCTTTTTTGCCAGCATGTTCTTCTCCTGTTGCTTCTCTTCTCTTCATGTTTGCTTCATATAAGCTATTTAGGCAATGGTTTGTATGAAAAACTAGGGTCAGAATAGAGGTCAACATAGTAAAAAGGCTTTGGTTGTAACCTCACTTTCAGTCCCTAACTTTAGGAAACTGCCGCCTCCCAGTTCCAGGTTTCCTGGCGTTGCAGCTGCTTGCAACTCGGTAGTTTTGTTTATTTTGGAACATTTCCTTCACAAGAATAAAGGAAGCAAAGTTCAGCCATTACTGTGTGAGCGGGAAGTGAAGAAAAAAATCCTCTCCTCGTTATAAAAATATACTCAGACCTTTTCCCTGCCTCCCCCCACCCTCCAAGCAAGACTTCAAAGCAAAAGGCAGACTCAGGCAGTGACATTTGCTGTGGAAATACATTCACTGAGTGCAGCACAGGGCCGGGTCCCAGAGGAAATTTTTGTTGCCGACTTGATAGTTACAAGGATTTGGAAATCACCGAACAAGCATGTGGGGTAGGGCGTTACTGTCTCACTCAGTCATTAAACCTGCAGCTGGTGCATTTCTGTGCAGCAAACAACCACGTGCAGGACTGCCATCTCCAGAAAAAAATGTACTGAGGAAACCAAGGGTCTGGAGAGAAGGATAAATCCTATGCCCGGGGTGAGCTCCTGCAGATCGCGAAGTTGTAAGCCTCAGTCCAGCGCGTTTGGCCGTCTGTCGGCTGTAGATGAGGGCTTCACCAAAGCTTGTGAGCCAGCTGCAGCTTACCGTGTAAGTTCTTCTGCTGGTCCCACCTGCAGATGCTGTTGGGCTACAAAAAAGGCAGTGTGCTGCAAAAATGCAAACAAGTTGGACATCTCACTAGAGAATATGGTCACAGTGGAACTATAGTTTTGAAGACACATTTCTCTGAGAACTAGGGAGTAATGGTGCCCAATAAACAACACAAGGATACAGTGAATGCTGGCCACTATTACTCTTCAGAGAAAGCTGCACAGAAGAGTGACATCTTTGGACAGAGATCATCTCTTATTTGTGTCTCTTACTTTCTTTTGGCTAAGCGTGGCATCTCTTCTTACTACCTGATCTGTCCTCACTGCATTTTATGCTATTAAATGGCTTTGTTGAGCCAGGAGATGGCACACAGGCACAGAAGCCCTCATCTCTTGAGGGCCTCTGAGACATCATGTCAGCTGTATCAGGAATAGCATGTAGCATCCAAGAGGAAAAGATTACAACACCACACCTGTGAAAAAAATTGTTAAGGAAAACTTTCAGACCCAGCGGGAAGAGTTTCCAAGGCTGAGAACTACATGTTGGATATCTTCCAACACTGAAGGACTACTGAACTCATAAAAGACATGCAACATCAGATAACACCGCTGATGCACCCAAATCATTATCCTGTCTCCGGCCACAACCAGGTGGTGCCAGAGTAAAGGGCAGGAACACCTGTATCCAGTAATTGCACATTGGGTGAAAGTGTTGATGGTCTCCTTATCAAGAGTCAAGGCATCTAGGAACACATTCTTCTAGGATGAACACAGCATTGCCTCATTGGAACAAAAAAGAAAAGGGGAAGGGGGGGGGAAGGATGTGCAACCAAATTGTAAGGGTAATCAGCAGGACAATGTCTCCACATGCTTATGTACTTACTACAGACAAGTTAATACTGCATTAAAGCCAGATTTAAGCCTTGAAGACACTTGACACGTGAATAAACTTGCACACATCGGAAGTTAAGAGGCTACCTTATTTGTAGTATGATTAGCAGCTAAGGCTTAGGCAGATTCGTTACAGCTGCAGCAGTTCTGCAGCACTTACTTGCACAGATAGAGCGAAACACAAATACGGAGCTGATAATTTCAGCAGTATGTTAGAGGTCTGTAGCAATACGGGAAAGGGCCAAAATGGATGGTGGCAAATAGTGGGGAAAAGGTCATGAGAAAAAAAACGAGGGAAGTAAATTGTATAAGCAGAAGAGCAGGGCATGACCCTACCATTTGGCAAAGTTACAGAAATGTTAACCTTTGGAAATGCTATTAGTTCATGGCTGTTGGAAAGTTGGCTAGAAAGGCAAGACTGAAGACTGACTCAGTTCTAGGGTTTCTGCTGCGCTAAGCACAGTAACACATGAACACACCTCCCCTCTCAGAGGCACGCTTGTAAGGAACAGTCACTAAATACTGTGTTATTCCTAATATTTTGCTACCCTAGGCAACCAACCACCGACTCTGCTCGGCATGACACAGCCTGGAAGAACTAGATAGTCTAGAATCGATTTGCTACTCCAGTTGAGTTTGATTTTATGATCTTAACACTTGTCATTTTGGGAAGGAACAAAACATTCACTGTTCCCAGGGTATGTAATGCTACTGGGAAGCCATAAATTTTAATTCAGTGCTGTATTTCCCTCGCTAAGAGATGTTGTTCATATGTGCTGTCACAGTTGGGGGTTCCTCTTTTTTTTCCTTCTGGTTGCTTGTCCCTTCATTAAGTTGGACCACGCTCAGAAGCACGACAGCTTTTGTTTCTATCAATGATGGATGTTAGAGTGAGAGTTTTGATCTGGTTTCCTTGGACCAGGAATTGTTTCGCATGAATTTTTCTGCTGGATGAGCTGGCACTCCTCACTCCTCCTGGCTCCCTCTCCAAGCTCTGCCAATCACTATTTTTCTTCCTTCAGCATCCGGCTTGAATTTGAAGTGGCAGGAAACAGAGATTGATGGTTTTATTCTTCAGAGGAAAGGAATCAATTCAGAGTGCATGCTAGTGCCCAAAAGAGACTGAAGGGAGAGAAGTGCCCTGCAAGTTTATCCAAGGGTATTTTAGTGCTTGAAAGTGGAAACAGAAAGCTTTATTAAAAATATTTGTATTTTTTATTTCAATTAATATTTTAATTTATTGGAAAATCATGCTCCTTTAGATTTTTCTGTAAGATATATTGCTTTGTATTTGGGAAAAAAATACCTGGCTATCTAAAGGGTCAGAGCAAATGTCCACTTTTCATTTTCCCCCCTTGTATTTTCCACTTGAAAAAAATTTACCATGACAAAACCTGAAGGTACATACAGAAAAACATCCAGCTAACTGAAGGGTGCTTACAGCAGTCTATGAAAGAAGATACGTGACAACCTAAAGGAAAGACATTCTAATGATAGCAATTGAAGTTAAAAGGGGAAACTTTTAAGGGTTTTTCTATAATTTTATGTTATGGGATAAAAGTGTATCCTGTCTGTGAGGTCAGAAACCCCGTTTAGCTCCTGTTTGCGAAGGAGACTCAGACTTCACTCAGGAGGTTGGCTGAAGCTTTTCCTATCTTTCAATACTCAGTGGTCTTAACATTTTGAGGACTGAAACGGAAGAAACAGATACTGCAACTTGTATCAAGTCTAGGTCCCTATAGACTAATTTATATTCTTGAAAATACACAAATTAATTTTACAAATGGATCTGGATAAGAATCAGTTTTTACTCGTCATCAATTTAATGACCTTGCAGATAGAAGAGGTCACCTCTCTTGCTTCTTAATAAACTCTGAAATGTAGCTGACATGTGGAGTTCACTGTTTTCAATGGTGAAAGGGAAGTTGTTATTTTTGGTAGGGTTTTTTGTTCCCATCCCCAAAGACCACATGAAACCTGGCTACTGTCCTGGGACTTCAAGTTATTGTCTCTGTAGTCCCTGGAGTTAACCTAATAGCCTGGGATCTTGTCTGTAGAAAACATTTAGAGAAAAATGAATTTATGTTGTATTTCCTGCATATTTTTGATAGCTGCTTGGCCGGACTAACAGCATCGCTCCTTGTACTGTGGGACAGTAATCTTTCAGCTTTTGACTGCCTTTTACAGAAGGAAATCTGAATTTAAAAAAACCCACAGTATTTCAAAATTAAGGCCAAAATTTACTCAGAATAGAACCAAAGTGGAATTTAAAACACAGATACAGCATAAATGCGGCCTTTCCCTCTTCTGCGGTCTCTACTACACTGGAACAGGAAAGTTGTCAAAAAATAAACTATTTCATACCAAACGGCAAGGGCACTGGGTACAAACTCATGGGGGGAGCTCAGCAGAGAACCTTGTGGAAGGATGCGATGAGAACCAGAGTAGGGGCTGCAGACCTGAGCCCCCCATGGGCTGAGGTCCCCTTTGGGGCACTGCCCAGCTGCACGGCACTGGGTTGAAATGCTTAGCTCTTAAAAAACAAGTGTTTTAACTACTGGAAGAGAGCTGTCATTTGAGACACATGCTAATGCTGTGGACTTACTGTATCTACCTCTTCATTTGATGTGTTTTAATGTACACATTAAAGTGTGTATGCTATAGAAAATAACCCCAAGGCTACAGCATTACCATTAAAAAATGAATGTGCTCTACAATCATAAGAAATTAAATAGAAAAAAATCAAAACAGCTACTGTTTACACAGCAGACTCCCAAGAATCAGATTTAGTGCCCACTGCCCATCCAGAGAAACAGCCAAATGATTAAGTTGCTGGTGGCACGTGTATCAGTTTCCTCGCTGTCCTCTATGAATACAGGTCTTGGAAAAAATTCCAGGTGGGAACTCAATGCACCTTTCTAGCCTTGGAAGTCTGAGGCACTGCAGGTGGGCCAGAAAATCTGCCTCGTTTGAAAATATGAATGACAGAGCATGTTCCCCAAACATTATTTTGCTGCAGGATTTCAATGCCTTTATGCTCTATATTACAGGGAGGCTTTCTCAGGACTTCTGTTTTTCTGATGGGATCTACTTTACTGCATCTGCAACACCAACAGGCTGCAAGGGTGCTTTCCATTAAGAAAAAGGAGTTGAACTTAAGGCATTTTTACAAGTTAAAAGATAGCATGCTATTCAAAATACCTTTCTAGATAAAGAGAAAACTCAAGTTTCAAACCATAGTGCTTTTACCAGGAGAGATTAAAAACATCTCTGGCTTTGGAGGTTTTGTTTTTAAAGTCGTGTCAAGCCTCTTCTGCTCCTCAGGCAATCATGGAAAATTATTTGTTCCAAAAGAAAAAGCAAGTTAAATGTACGTTCGTCAGGAAGCCTCTTAGCATGTGTGTCACACGTGGCTGCCTGTGTGCAAGTGCTTGCACAGCAACATCTTGTACACCAGCATGTCGTACAACAAAAAGGGGTTGATTGCACATGATGTGAGAAACCAGCCTTCAGGCCTGGACCTGCTGTTTTCTGGATATTTCTGGTTTTGTTGGACAACTTAAAGGGGCATTAAACTAGCCTTCTGCATGCCTACTAACCTAAAACAGGAAGATTTTCCTTTTTTTTTTTT
>VYXH01011757.1:293563-319318 GCA_013397275.1 Burhinus bistriatus | reverse complement strand
AGAAAAAGAAAAAAAAAAAAAGAGCCTTTTTGATATTACCCAATGAAAAAAAGAACAAAACCAGAAATTAAGAGAAGTGATGCGTGAGAGTGAGCCCTGACGGGCACACGGGTTTATAGACGCATGAGCTCTCCCATCCATCATAATCACTGTATTCTTTTTAAAATAAAATGTTTTCTGGGCTAAGAAACAGGATGTTGAGAGAAGGACTGAGCTGAAACAAACAGCCTTTCTCATCCTTGCTATTTATTTGATCTTCTTGAAATGAAATGAAATACTGAATTGCACCATACCTTCTAGAAGTTACAGTAGATCCTCACATATTTGGATCATGAAATTTGAGCCACTCTCTTCCTTCAGACTGCTTTTTCATTCACTGCTTTATTCTTGCTGTGTCCTGGATGTCTTTGATTTCTGTTTTTTAAGAATCGGGCTTAGCTGTGCAAGGCTGTCAGATTAGCAGCACTGCTGCAAGCCCATGCTGAAAAGACAGCTAAAAGGTGTCAAGCAAGGTGATGCTGGTACATGTTATGTACACATCTTGCAGTGCCTAAAAAAATTTTAAAAAATAAATTTTCTGTGTAGGCATTTTTCCTACTATAGCAGAAACTGTATTTCTTTAAGAAGAGACCCAATGCAATAAATGAAAGCTGTGTTTTGTCTATTCTGTTCTTTTGTCACCCCACCTACTTTGCGAACTACCTTGAACTCATTAATTTTATTTTGTCCAGGGTCAAGCTCTGACTTTCAAAGCTGCCACAAAATGGTTGCAGCCCATCTCCTCTGTCCTTTCCCAGAGTTCTCATTATTCAGTACAAATTTACTTGCTCTTGCAGGGATTTGATGAGACCAGTATTCACAAAGAAGAACTTTAGTACAGCTGAGTTGAATTTGCAAGAGGTAAACTGTGGGTGCTATTTAGATTGTTGAGCTCTGGGAAGAGCATTTAGAAGCATGGGACTTTGGGAGCTTTGGGATTGGGTTTTTTTGCATGTTGTATTTTTGGAAAATAAAATGCTATTGCTTTTCTGCTTTTCTCAGTTTTAGCACTTGAGAAACCTGCCTTCAGTAGTTTACTCCCCCAAGCTGTGTTCCTACTACCTACCTCACATGTGAATGGATCAGGTTTGACATACCAGGCTCGACATATCAGGCTCTTCCAGATTTAGAGCACTGAAAGAAAACTGTCATGCTGCATTTGACTACCCTCTGTCTGCGTGTGCCATGATCCCCCAAGGCTTCCAGATCCATCAACAGGTTTGTCACCCTGCCAGTTATTTTCCCATTTGTTTCAACAACCCCAGCTGCCTTTCTGCCAGGTAACTTCTTCCACTACTTACGCATTGCTAAACAAACTGATTGCCCTGAATGTCTTTAACAAACACACAACAATCTGGCCAGGGTCCCACCTCACCTCATTCCACAGAGTAATCACCAACCTCTCCTGCAACCTCATTTTCTGGATTTGCAATGGTAAAGAACGTGCATTTCAAAGCTGTGAGACCGTCAGCTTGGTAGGTCTATTAGTCACTGCGCCTGTCTTAACATGGCAGGCAACTACCATGTAAGTCATGGTTCAAGCTGGGAAAAGAGCCTTCACCAGATGAGTCTCAAGTACAGCATTTATTCAGGAGCTCTGAGGGAGCCGCAGGTAGAGCTACAGGAGTAGCACGGTAGCATTCAAGCTCTTCACTGCTACAGATAATGCCAGAATTGGCTTCTGTGCTTCACATCAGCTTCCAAAAGCAAGGAACGAGAGGTAAGGGTTTGTGGCGTGCTGGCATCCATTTTAAGAAAGTTATCTGGAGAACGGCATGGGAGCCAGAACTTGCGAGAGCATCTTTCACTGAGCTAGAGCTTCCTGGGTTCCCAAAAATGCTCATGTATCAGAGTCCACATGAGCTGATCCAGATGCTCTGGGGTAGTTAACCAACAGGTAATAACTGCAGTAAGATACAGCCCAAGAACAGATGTCTGCTGCAAACTACACCTGATTCAACATGATGAACACAGACATGCTGTCCAGCTGATGCACAGATAACAGAGGTTTAATTATCCACAGTTTGATTATCTGGTGTTGACACAGTTTTTATGACTAAGCCACCCTTGAGACGCTCAGAATCTGGAAATCCCAACCACAGATAAAAATTTCCTTGTGCTACATAAAGTCACAGTGTTTTTCTGACAAACTTTGGCTGAGAGTTTTGAGCATTTTTAACTTATCGGGCTTGCAGTATATTTTACAAGGAGAGTGAAGTCTTCAGGCATAAATCATTAACTTAAAGGAAAACAACTGTGTAACAATATTACAAGATATACAGAACAGGATGCACTTGGATTCCAGTTTCTGTTCACTGGCTCACCAGAGAGAAGGATCATAAATCACAAATAGAGAATAGAAATCAAAGAAAAGTAACAGGAAGTGTCAAAATGAAAACCTGGCAGAAATTACCAATAGTAGGAAAAGAAAAAAGACTCCAGATGTTTTTTAAAAAAATAAAAACCTGGGAAAGATTCAGCGGACAAAAGATCTACAAGCAGAAAAGAAAAAATGATAGCTTGGGTGGGGGGCTTCTCCTCTTTCTTTCTCACATACAAGCCAGGTTTAGTGAGGCAAGAAAATATGTATCTACTAAGAAGATGAGGGAGGCGAAGGGGGGCAAAAGCCATATAAACATCACCTCCCCTCCTTTCTTCCCATGAAGCACAGCTCTGGAAACTCTGATCCTAGAAATATTTCAATTGGGCTCACAATTCATAAGGTTCATTTAATCCAGGATTATTACCACGAGAGAACTTGATCAGAGCAGCCAGGCTGTAATGTTTAAGGGGCTCCTCATTCAACACATACCTACAGGCTGCTGTGCTCAGTCACAGGGCGAGGAGCGTGTGAATCCCAGCCCTGCGCAGCACCAAGCTTTTTCCTCTGGGGCCATCTGCCGGCTTTCACGCAGATGCTTCTCAGGACCTTTCTGGGACAATGGTTGTTTTATCAGGTGCATCGAAGGTGAGCGATGGCTGGAGCCATTAGGCACGATTTCTCAGGGACCTGTAGTCCAAGCTGTGCTGGAGGCTGCGTCTTTTCGTCCCACACACCGCTCTAACTGCAACTGGCACATGATTCTTAAGTCGGTCTTCTGAAGACTTCAAAAAAAAAAAAAATCCAGCTCCACTTCCCATACTTCCCTTGTGATCAGAGATGTTCTCCCCCCTTCCCCATGTGCGTGCCATGTTTAATCCAACAATGGCCCCAAATTTTAATAATTGTGAAGGTAAGGTACTCTAAATCCTTCCTCCAACAAACAACTCCAAACATTAATCTCTTTGCCTAAGACTTTTTCAAACAAAACTGTGAATGAGGGAATTAGTTGCAGACTGATACTTAGAAAGACTAAGTCATTAACTGATCCATATTTAATTTCTTAAAGAATCAAGCTTAGTCAGTAGATTCCTGAAACAAGAATAGATTAGATTTTTATTTGTATGTGATCATTTCATGGTAATTTTACCAACTGGTATATATTTGTTTCATGCTGCTACTAAACTAGTGTATTATTGTAAACTCGTTTTCAAGCTGCTTAACTCAAGAATGGCTAGAAGCTTAAGACTATCATTAAAAAAACCCCAAAACACCAAACCAACCAACCCACCCTGCCCCAGTGAAATCAAACACCTTTCTCCCCTCACACCTCCAGCATACAAGTTTTGTGAATCTGAACAACATTCATAAACCACACAGTAAAATGAAGAAACCTTCAATCCTAGCACATTCCATACAAAAATAACCTCATGTTTTAAGGAACCAAAATATCCCCTATTATTAACAGAAAATGTATGCTGACCCACCAACAGCAATTTGCATCTGAAAGGCTTTCAAAAATAGAGTTTTCTGTCTCAGACTAGAGAGAGAGTGATATGCTTTCCAATTTAAGAGCTGCAGCTGCTGTAATTCGATTATACAGCCAGGCTATATTTTATTTGCATTTCATTTAAGCACAGAGCTTTTCCACCAAAGTAAGTACCCTTCTGCTTTCTTAACGGATTTGTCTACTTAGCTCTGTTCCACTGCAGCCACATGCATTCAGACATGAAGAATCAGGAAAAGCCACTTGCTATATACACCGGTCCACATCGCATGCACTTACATGTGAACAATGCACTGGAAAGTTACAATCCATCTGACCAAAAGATTTCTAAAAGGAAAATAATGATTTCCTGTGTATTGTTATAGAATCCACTGCTCTAAGGTGAAAAATGAACAACATGCTTCTTTATCTCTAAAAGAACATCATGATAATGGATGCATTACTGCTAGAAATCCTTAGCAATGCAGACATCAGAAGTAATACTAGGTCTGTTTATGCATTAGTTATTGTCATGAATAATGCTGCAAAGCTTTTTAATTATTTCATAATCCTCAAGACATTGTTGGGGCTCAGAACCACCTCAAATTTGAGACAGAAAGGCCACAACAGGCAAAACAGACATTCTTTGGTATTTTTGGCATTCTACTGCATTGCAATGATACTTAAACCTCAATATTAAGTCTTGCAAATCTGTACTGTAAAGATGCTGGAGTTCTTAACAAAACAAGCCCTTTTTTATCTGCTGGCTGGTTGTGTAACATATAAAGTAACCCTGTCAAGCTAACAAAACCCAGTGCTTCTCCACAGCCTGCAGCCAATGAAAAATCCCCTCGAGTGACATATCCCAAGAGAGTTCTGGAGCAGTGGGAAGTAACATCTGGGAGAGTGTCTGACCAAAGACCAAGAATGAGGTCTTCATGCTCCTCAGTTATTTTGTTATCTGGAACGCTCGGAAGGTCACTTTCTAGAGCCTTCATATTATCCTTTTTCTTCTTCTTCTCCTCTTTTAGCTTCTGTACCTTGTGTTTGAATATGTCATGATGTTTGGGTTCTTGAGGGCCACAGAAGAGTTTGTCTGTGCTTAGATGCAGCAAGTCATCTTCTGTTGGGATGCAAATCATGGCATGTAATTCAGGGTTCCCCTTTCTCAGGAGAGACAATTTGACCCATACAAGAGCCCTTGGATAGCTCATCAAAATTGGCAAAAAGACATCTTCAGTCATTTCCTTCTGTCCCAGTCGAGAAATAAGGCGGACTCGCCGATCTTTCCCAGCAGTGGGATAGCACCAGGCTGATAACTGCATTAGTAGTTTCTCGCTCCTATTAAAAAATTTTAAAAATAAAAATCAAGGATGATTATTAACAACTAGTACAACAGAATTCCAGCGCCCCACATATTTGCAAAAGCATGATTTAAAAAGCCCTGGAGCTTTCTGTAACTTTCCAAGCTGGTATTTTTATCACTCTAAGAACACGGGTAAGTGGAATTTGTGTGCGAGGCTATTTCTTCAGAATGAGATGTTACTTATTAAAACTCCCAAAACTTGTTAGATCACAAATGCTCTAAAACCATCAGTGACGTTAATGCAGTCCAGAATTACCAATGTTTCCTTCGCCTGATAACTACACAAAAATGGAAGACCTGCATTCAGGCACTTTCCAAACACTGTTGCTGCCCTCATGCGTTGCACTGGAATGCAGGGGATTCTCTGTTTTCTTTATAAACCTTATTACGTAGCACAAGAACCACCTGTGATGATGTGTTAGAAAAGAGAATGTAAGCTGATTTACACAGCAACAGTTTTAAAATCACAAATATGAGCCTCTAAAAGCTTCATCCACCTGGAAGGAGACAGAATATGCCAACTCCAAGAACACACTAAACGCAAGAGTGTTAAATTTAAGGTAATTTAAGAAATTTACTTCATCTAGTCACCAAGTTTTCTGGGGAAAGCAGGAGAAAGACTTCCACTCAACAGCACATTCTGACTCAAGACAAAACTATTTAATCTCCTCACTGTATTTCTATCAAATAATTCTCTCATCTTAATAATCAAGGCTGAGGTCTTCCTTTCCCCAATTCAGTAATTCCCAATGAAGAAATAATACTTCACACGCATGCATCATTTTGACATACCTGAGAACAATAAAGTCACTTGTTGTCATAGTTTCAGCTCTCTCACCAAAGTCTTGGGTGCCTGTAACATCCTCTGTCTTTAGGACACCTTCAGAGCTTGTTATTTCCATGGCCTCCTCTACCTCACCAGTCTCAGAGGAAGCTTCTTTGACCACTTCTGCATTGGGGTCACAAAAGCTATGCTCTTCAGTTGCACAGCGCTCAGGGTGTGGGGAAGAAGGATGTACAGATTCTCCTGAAGCTTTCATTCTTCCTTCCCAGTTCTTCGTCAGCTGCCCCCAAGGACAGACAAAAGGGGACAGAGTGCCCAGCTTGACATAATTTGCCCTTTTTGCAGGTGGCCGTCTAAATGATAAATCAAGTTGGTAAGAATATTTGTTTCCTGGGTCCTTATTCAGTCCCTAACACTTCAAAAGGCTGTCTACTTTGTCCTGCTGGTCTAATAATGTTTTCTGTTTGCAAAATCAAGTATCTAGAACAGAAAGTTAACCGTGCATTCCCTTTGTAATCTCATTGAGCAAGAATTTTAAACTCATACTTCCAGACAACACTGCTGTATTTCTGACCACCATATCCTTTCAGCCATGCTGGATATTTCTGTCTACTTCGACTGACACCACCACTTTTTCCTCTAAACTCTTCCTGCTCCCCCCTCCTAGCTGGAAGGGGAGCCAAAACCAGTTGGTGCAGAGGATACTTACAGCTACCCCATACTCATGATTAAAGAGTTCTGTGTTTACCATAGTGAAAATGAAGGCAAACTTTAGAATATCTGGTATTTAAAAAGTGGACACTGAAATATACATCTCTCTTCACTTTATTCTTTAACACTTAGTACATACTTTGATATTCTGCCTTTGCCTTCTCCTCCCTCATTTGTTGCTAAGGGAGCTTGAAATAGCTTTGTTTATTTTATTGTTAGGCAGCCTTGTTACAGCCTTATAACTGAGCATATCTCTGGGAATAAAAGGTTTTAGTTAATTTACATGCACTGTTTAGCAGAGCTTTTCTGTTAAATACATATAGGATTCTTTTCTTTTTTATAATATTAGGATTTAAAACACTAGTGAAATACCCTAATATAAGTCCAAACAAACACAACAGATAATTGAGGGAGTATTTTAAGCAGTATTCATTTTTTTCATTCTTGCAATCAATTTTGAAGTTAATATTACCGTTTGAATTTTTCAAGAAGACTGGTTTCCAGTTCTTTGGCAAACTGCATTCCCGCCTGGCAGTCTGGGAAATCATTGGGAGTGTGAGGTGTTCTTTGATACTCAGAATGCTTTAAAGCCTCTTGCAAGCCACCGACTCGTACACCTCGATATATCTGTTATAAAAACCAAACCCCCCAAAAAGCAATGTTTATACTGTTTCCGGGTTCCTAACAAAAAAACCCCAAAACCCACACTAATGCTCCAGAAGCTACTGCCTCAGAAAAAGGAAAGTCTATCGCTTTAGCTCTCAAAAAAAATAAACTTAAGTATGGTTTTCACAGTTCTGGGTGCTCATTTCAACAAAAATGTTAGTCATGCTCTTTAAATTTAATTCTGAAACGCTATCAGCAAAACTGAAGAGAATTTCACAGGTTCTGATCTTGTACGTTGCAGGAATGTCATACTACTTCGACAAAGTCACTGCCCAGTTTATTTTAACTGTACAATAGGTATCACTGCAATTAATCCCCCTGCACATTCAAAAACATAAATTTAACTGCAGAAAAACATTAAAACTGCCATCTAAACAACCAAAGCAGGATGCTCCAAACAGCACAAGAGAAGTATTCAAGCTTAACTGAAACTTTGTGTTATAAGCTCTCTCCCAAATCAGAGGCAACCAATTTGTTGGCAGAGTGGTGGACGTAGCCAAGCTGGCAATGGGTTAGCAGCAGGTACCAAATGATTTCTCTGTAGAGATATATGCCCTTAGACACACAAAACCAAAGAGCTATAGCATCAGCTTTCTCTGCTTACTCCCCACTCCGATTTCCTGCTTTAGACTGTCATGTGGGCATAGTTACACCCAACAGAAGATATGGAAAGCTATTGTTTATTTTTAAGATTTTAAGACAAAGCCTTTGTCATCAACCAGTTCATACACCTTCTTTTAAAGTGGGATTTTGATCCTGTAATTATGAATTGGTTACACAATGTGAAGTATACTCTCTAAAATCGATTCTTTTGAAGCAAACTATTTAATTTTTCATATTTACTTGCAATTTGCAGTGAAAGTCACTTACAAAAGGAATCCAGAATGCCATGCCCCAGCCCTTTGGGAGAAAGATATCCCAGCCACTCCCCCATCCTGGTCGATCTTCTCCAGCCATTTTCCCTGGCTGCTGCACCAACAGTATGGGAATCTTAGATTCACAAGGACCCAAATCAAGGTGTGATCCAGGTACCAGTAACTGAGCTCTCATATGGTTTAAATCCTGAGAAGGAGGAGACATTTCCCATAAGTTAGTAACTTTTTCTCTCTTCTAGATACCCTTCCAAGATACAGAGAGGAGGTGAGCTTATAACTAGAAAAAATGTACTAGTAGTATGCTACACATTTGAACTGACCTTTATTGAGGCATGAAAAATGTTTTTAGAAAAAAGTATTAAGCACCCTTTTTCTCCCGTTCTTACTTCCACAGACCTTGATGGATGGCAGGTACTGAAACTCAGAGCAAAAACGTACAGCACAGATGAAGGAGGAAAAACAAGTATTGCAATTTGGTATTTATAGATTTGTACACAAGACTAGACTGAACAGGTGCTTTCAGACAGCCTGTCAATACATGGAGCAAATCTGAACTACATCCAGGGAGATGGGAAGAACATTTGGTCACAAAACAGTTTTGCATAAAGCACGCTGGCACCAAGGCTTTGTCAATCATCAGTTGTTATATTTCATTGTACCACATTAAGAATACATTTATAAAAAAACCAGACCATCAGACTGCCTCTTTACATGTCCTGTCTGCATCAGCTGTTCTATAAGGTAAACATTACATTTTATGACAGCATGAAGAACACTGTCACATACAAAAAGATTGTGCTGATAACTGTTATGTGCTAATGTAGTATTTTGTTAAGTACTCTGCTTTTTTTACACTATAGCGGCCAATTTGAAAGAGCACAAAACTAATTTTCATAATGAGAATATTTAGAGAGACGTTTCTGCCATACAAACATTTTCTCTTTTTGATTACAACGGTGCCAAAAGTTTATCACCTCTTGTGACTAAATCAACATTTTACCTATACATTTTATGGGTTGCTCCTCCATTGCCAATGGAAATGTCAAGATAGGAGATTTCAAACCTATAAAAGCACATTTAAAGCTGTCTACAAATCACAGGTATTGCCCAGAACTTGCACAACAGTGTGCAGCAGTTCAGAACCAGAGGGATTTATTTCCTTCCAGCTTTTGCAATTCGTCAGGAGAATTGTCCTGGCTATGACTGAGGAGTGAATGGCCAGAGCCTCTCTGTGCCACTTCATCCCTTTTATCTGCTGCCAAGGTGATGCAGGAAAATCCAATTCCCAAGCCTTCTGATAAATAAACCTACAACTATTTGGTCCTGTAGACAATCCAATAAAGCTTTCTTTTAATTGAATCATGAACAATGGCTGTGCAAGAACATTACATAAAGGCTACAAAAGAAACACTTCAACTCAGCAACTGGATGCTATGACAGTAGGAAACTACTGCTCTTGGATTTATACAAGTTTCAAGAGCCTCACTCTATGGACTCTATGGACCATTAGCTATTTTCTCCATGGCAATCCACCTTCTTAGTTACCTGCTCTGAGATTTTATTTTCAGTGACGTTCTTACAGATGTCCTGGTCCCAGATAAAGCTGTGAGCACAGTCTACAGGTACACCCTCCAGGTACAGCTGCCTAACTTTATCATTATCTACAAAAGAAGAGAACCTTCAAACAAAATTCAAACAATTTTTGTGGCTTAAGTATCAAATTCCCAAAACCACTCCACTATCATAAGCACAATGAGCAGACAACTAAGTAAACAGACTATTAAAAACTTAAAAAGCGTCACCACTTCTGCAGTATCTTACTATGACATGTTTTTCCAAATACAAAATATGGAATAAACTGTCAGTTTTATATGCATTAACCTGGCATTCTCTTACAAAGGCATTTCTTATTACAAACGGCACCTTTGGCAATATAAGTCACATCTTTAGCATGCCACCTTTAATATTCTGGAATCTCGCCTTTCAGGCAGAGTGTGAAGCTCAACAGGCTTGGTGAAAATCAGAAAAAGCAACATTACAAAGCCTGAAATAAGTCCACCTAAGTAAACGTGTTAGAGAAGCAAGCACGACCTTTAAGAAAGGTATATACAGGAAATATTGTTATGGCTATGACAAGCATGCAACTACTCATTGAGCATTAACTTCCCACTATGGATCTTTTCAGGCTCTGCACTTCAAGGAAGGGACTATTCTTTGCTTATGTCTGCACAGACCAACAGTTGTGTGTGTTACTGAAGATAAATAACACTTCTAGCTTTAAAACTGATCACTAAGGTATTAAATAACCTATCTCTTCTTCAGCTCCGCAATCTAACCAAAGCAGAGAAAATATATACCTACCTTTCATGATCTATGTATTAAAAGCCTTCAGTGTACAGTATGTAATCCATGCTAATCCTTACTTTAAGTAAAATAATTCTTACCAACAAACAATACAACGAACCTATTAAGAGTTTTGTGATTAAAACTTCTAGGGACTGCGGCTCGTTTTGTCATCTACAAGGTTTTACATATTAAAGGAACATAATGTGTTGGGTTTTGCTTTGTTTTTTAAGTCACTTAGTCTTTCAAAAGAAGATTCAGCTAATTTTTCCAGTTAACGTTGACAAAGACTTTGAGCACAGAAGATATGGATTATTCAGTGGTACTAACAATACAATAGGTACTGCTGAACATAATTGCAGTAATTATTTAAAATCTATAATCTTTAACATGCCCCCATTATTAAGAGTTGCAAAATCCCTTGAAAAAGTATTAAATACGGCAGCACTCCTGACAGTTTGGTGGTGTTATTAAGCTGATGCTTGCTATGCATTCTTGCTGATGAGTTACATTTATGTGAGAGCAAGAAATATTACAGAAATTATCAGATTAGGGTGGCATTCCTTCAAATTAAGAACTATACAACTGAAAAGGAAATCCTCGCCAATTCCCTGACAATTAAGCCAGAAGAATTCCTTCTCAGACCAAAAATTAAGGAAGGGAACCTGAGTAGGAACCTAGAAGAGCTCAATACTCCTAGAGACAAAGCACATTCTATCTGGAGATATAGCAAATATCAATGCCTCAAAGGAAGGAGAAAAAGACAGCAACAAAACTGTGTGTAGTGGTGATGGGGAATTCCTTCCTGACTCTTACAGATAACTAAGGGGGAAGGGCATATAATTACAAGCAAACATCTGGTAAGGAAAGTGACTTTTCCATCTTCTGTACAGAAAGCATTCATGAACACTAGAATCTCTTCATGTTAAATTATTTAAACATGTTCTGGTTCCTTTGACTGTAAATTATTCACTGTAAATTTCTCTGATTTTTTTTTTTTACCACTTCTTTCTATTACCACTTCTTTCTATTACCACAGTTTACGCAGTCTATCCCTGTCATATTCTTCGAGTTCTTTACAATTCCTATATTCTATAAAGGCATGAGTATTTTTTTTCCACTTCAGAAAGCCCTTTTAAATTAGTCTTTTTCCATCACCACAGTCCATCCAATATCCACCTCACTACCCTAAAATACCTTTCTCTAACTTCGTACATTCTTTCTCCTTGATCCCCACTGAACTTGGAGAATTTAATCTCTCTGCTAAAAATACTATAATTCAAACCATAATCCCAAATCCTCACACCAGTTCTCTTTATTTCTTACCTCTCTCCTGTTTTCTTCAGTCCACATTTTAAGATTGCTGGGGAAATAACCCTACTGATGAACAGGTTGCTGATGATAGTGGAAGTAACACGTTAGAGCTAGTATAGGAAATCGGGAGTTGTATTACTAAGCACACAAAGCTCAGCAACAATCAGCACATTGTCTACTTCTCCTGGTGTCAATGGTTGGTGCTTAGACAATACAGGCAGATAGAGGAAGGTTTTGTTCCATTTAAGCTGCTGTTCTGATTTGTGTAGCTGATTATCTTAACAGTCTTAGAAGACAGGCCTAAGAGTAAGAGCTCTTCTATTTGAAATTTTCCCTCTGTAATAGCAAAAATACAAGCACTGCTAGGGAGCAGTTTCAGAGACATATCTATGTACATGTGCGTAAAAGGACAATGATGCCAGATACCTAAAACTCTGCAAGAGATGCATTTACAGGCAAGGACTCAGGCTCTGTATCTGTAGAAGGAACTTCAGCTCACTTATCTTTCATGATGCATTCTCCTTCTATGCATCTCATTCACTGATTGTTTAAGAGGTCCACCATACTCCATGTTTAGCTGTTTTTAAGGCAGAGGAGTTTGCATTCTCCCACAGAAGACAGTAAAAGCATATAAAAATGTCGGAAGCGTACTTTAAAATGGAGAAAAGAACAGCACTAATTTGCAGTCATGTAAGCACTGTCTGCTTATTGGGAGTCTTGACTTCCAGAAGGCATAAACCTGCTAAGGTGGCAGTGAAAAGGGATTTATTCACAAATTTCTATCCCACAGCCTGAAGAAATGACAGTTCTTTGATTAAATCCCATCAGCACGTGTCTATAACACACAGCTTGCACATATGCATATGCATTCAGGAGTAAGAGTAACTAGGAAAGACTGAATTTACCTTTGATTTGTTAGCATGTCACTGACAGGGAAAAACTACGTGGGCATATCTTAGAACAGCATTTTGAAAAACAAAGGGACATGGACAGACGTGTGTCATTTCACAGATTGCATGTACAACAATCCACAGGCAAAGATGATGGCTGTAACTTACCTAAACTATTCACTGATTTGACAAACAATGAATAGTAGTAAAGATTACTAAAGATTTCCTAAGAAAAATCAGTTAGCTTTTATATAACATTAAAGAACACAAGAGGCTAAAGCACAGACAGAATCTGCTAACATACACAGTGCTAATTCAATCTTACTAACCCTAATAGTATTTGAAGGTCCAGGAAGCAAAAAGGGGAAAAAAGTGTGGAATACAGCAAGGGTTCCTTTTTATTGCTCAATCAACATGACATGTCATTAAGGTGAAAGAATGACTACCAACATTTCTTAAAGATCAGCTCACTATATTAACACATCTGAGTAAGGTTACATCAAAACCAAGGCAACAAGACCCCACGCTCCAAGGATATTACAAGCTAAGCTGACAGAATTCAGGATGACCTTATAATAGGTCCTGAAGCAGTAAATAGTGGCAAGAAAGCATAATGCTTGCATAGAGAGAACAGATTAGATATAAAATGCATTCTGCACAATAACTGATTACGTCTAGGCTTCCTTCTATTAATACATATGCAATTTAACTTTTTCTTTCAAAATACCAAGAATTAAATGCACTTGAATGTTTTCTGCTGACTAGAAAATTATAAAAGTATCTGATCTTAATAATCTATTTACATAATAATTATTTAAGAAAACGTAAGTTCTCTGCTTTTAACTACTTGAACAAGGAGGCCCATTAAGGCAGAGATAGAGCACAGGCAGCAGCTGTCACATAGCCAACCACAAAATTAGTTTAGGAACAATAGTCTTTGAAGAGTAACAATAGCCTCTTTCCAAAGAACACCTAGGAATACTCAGTGAGGGAGACAGAAGGGTGGCAGTTGACCTCAGTCTTCAGTTTCTCAGGTAGGAGATGCCATGCCACATGATTGTGGCATGCCACAATGCCATGCCACCATGCCACAGGATTCCCCCACTGCACATGTAATAGGTATGCAGGAGACTGTGAATGATCCTGTAACTCTTCCTACACAGTACAGGGAAGTCACTCAGGTTGGAAACGTGGAAAATAGTAGCCTCTTTCCCTGAAAGAGTCTCCCATACTCTCTCCTTAACTGCTTCTTGTGGGAGAGCTGGCCCCTCCTTTTCTACTCCCTTACCAGGATGTCCTTACAATTTTCTACTTGAAGACAGCTGTACTGTCTGTCTTCTTTCATCCTTCTGCCTACTCAACTTATTTAGTAGTGACATGCTTGTGTAACATCAAGTCCTTTCGCAGAAGCTAAATTAGAAGGTATTGTGCAGTTTACCTTTCCTTGCTAGCTGATCAAGGACCTTCTCCCTCTCCTGAATAAAAGTCAGAGAGGACAGATGCAGTTTTAAGTTCATGATGAAACAAAAAAAACGCTCAGAAAGGAAACAGAGAGCAACACCAGATTTTCTGAATGTTTGTGGTTTAGAAGATTTTTTGCAAGTGAAGGACAACCCCAAGCAGAAAGATCTTGAAGATAGACATTTCCAGCCAGCCAAAGGAAAAAAGGCACAGGTATTTTCTTCCTCTTGACTCCCTATCTTACATCATTACCTCTTTACCATGGCTCTCTTTCCCGAGATACAACCAGCTCTGGCAGCGGGAAAGAAATGACTATGAGACATTTCCATTGCCTAGATGCCTTCTGCTGATCTTGCCTTCTTGAACACATCTTCACAGACATGACAAGCAGAATGAAGGTGGCTGAATTACTTCTTGTAGTTGCTAACTCCTTTACCAGCTCAAACCAGTATCTGTAAACAAGTGCTATACAGCTCAACTTACTTGTCAGCAGGAAGGAACCAAAGTGGAGGTCATGTATGCTGCAGCATTTCCAACAGGAACATTAATGATGAGAAAGTTAGCTGAGCAGAACTAATTAACAGGAGAAAGGCTGTTCTAGATAAAGAGGGTAGAATAGGAGGATGTAAGAAAATCCAAATAACAGAGTTGTGCAGAGAGGTAAAAGACAGTAAGTAAAATAGGTGTTCAACCTGATTTATGTCTAAGGTAAGGCCAGATTATTCTAGCATCTTGCAAACACACCACCACAAGGAAATGAAGTATTTTCAAGACTCTGGAAACCTTCAACTTGCCCTGTTTGCTACTGTTTGCTAGCTGGCTATTATGTTTCTCTTATCAGGTGAAGCAGTCTGTGTCCAGTCAACCTAACTGGAAATGCCTACACAGCACTGTACACAAACCCCACTGTACATGCTCTTGCATATTTTTCAAGGACATTCAAATCCAACTGAATTTGAATTTTGCACTGAAATGTTGTGTAAGTCAGCACTGAAATGAAAGTTTCAGAAGTCACACATGTATCTTTGATTTTTTTAACATAACCAGCACCTCGGCCACCTGAAACACTAAGCTTGCAAAGGTAATTTTTTCTTCCAACGGAACTGCAATTTTCATCACCATAGGACATTAAATCAGAAACAGCAGATACCTTCTTGAAGAGATAAACAGCACCAGGAAGACTAAACGCCAAACAGAAACTTACTGAGTAGCTTTTAGCACCTGGTTGGCCTTGCCAGGATTCGAACCTGGATCATCTGTATGGTCAGACAGAGGCTTCCACTGAGCACAAGACCAGCTTTGGTGCATGTCCCTCCCTCACAATTGCTGTTCTAGAACCTATGCAACTTTCAAGCTGTTTCTGTTCTGTCAGGGGCTGTGGAAAGGGGAAGGAAATATTGTGAAACCAAATGCTAGAGGAAAACAGCAAGAGACAATCAGCAGAAGATGACAGTAAACGAAAACAAAAGTGTAGAGAGAAACTAAATCTCTTTGGCAGTTCCACAAGAAGCGTAATATAAGCAAGGCATTTTACCTTGGTATTTTTCAAAGTCTGGCATGGCTTTTGTCTTCTTTTTTGGCAAATTGACTCGAGGATCTCCAACAGTGAGGCCCAGTATTGTACCTGGTGGCATTTCTGATGGTGAACCTATCCCTTTAAAAAATACACAGATGAATGTTGCCATGAAACCACCAATTAAGTTGTGATCTTTTTCTGCATTGTTATTTTGTGCATTTTTGCCTGCAGGGATGTGACACCACTGTAAGCCAGAGAAGCAATTCACAATGCTCAAACTAACATGTTTTGAAAACTCACCAATGCTTGTTAAATGTCCAATAACAAAAGACAACAGTAGCAGTGTAAGACTTAGTTTGCAATTACATTTATACTTAGCATAGAAGTGAGGTCACTCACAACTTACAGACTCAATTCATCCTTTACATTTGGCACATCTCCTAAAGAATAAACAACATTTTTTTTCATACTTGTCTTCCAGAGAAAGGAAATTAGAAAATGTTTTTAAAGGTTTTACCTCATCTCTGCTTAACTGCCTCACAATGGACAGCTCAAGTATAGTGTCAGATCTACCAAAGCCCGTTCCTTACCTGCTCCAGTGCTAAAAAGTGAGGAGATGTTAACTTTATGATACTTTACAACTCAGCCAAGTGTGCAACTGTTCATTAGAAACAAAAATACATAAAGCAAGGTATAATACTTTCACTTTGGGTAGGAGCCTACCATTTTATCTGTGGAGGTATTGTACAACTTACTGCCTTAATTTGGTGTGTATGGGGGGAGAGAGTGACAGTATACATCAGACTGTATATCCATCAGCAATCTCAAATCTAAGTTTGTGAAGGTAAGAAGGAAGATTCAGTTTATCTATTAAGAGTTTGTACTACACAGAGGATTAAAATTCCCTTAAAAAAAGTTAATATAACACTTCTCAAATCTTTGACATCCCGCAGTAATTACCTAAGCACATGCTCAATGGCATCATTCTTTCGATCAAGGAAAAAATAAGCATTTCCAAATTGAAGTCAACTTATTAGCATGCCAGTTTTGACCACTAGAGTTTAAGAGTTTCCCCTTCCTCCCACAGCACCCACGTGCCCCAGTACCTTCTAATAGCTCAAAGATAGCACTTTGACGTTGATGAAGAGATACTTTTTCAGAGTCCTTGCAGTTTTCTACCCACCAGTTATTCAGTTCTGTCTCTGAATCTGCCATCTCCTGGAAAACAACACATCTAATTAAACTCAAGTGGTCATTTAGTATTTTCTATCAGTATGAATTCACTCTGTCTGCCTTTATCACTATGGTTGCTTTCTGCCTCTTCAAGTTTCAAACCAAAATCATTTTTTCCTGATGCAGTCTATTCCTATACTCCACCTTATAGTAATCCCCAATAAGACGTTCAGTTTAACCTGTGTTCCAAAAATAAACAAAGCAATCCACAATGCTTCCTAATTCTGTCATTATTTCTTACAGAAAGTCAGAGATTTCGTGGCCTACTCATGCTTGCTGCAAGAGACACAAAAACCCCCAACATTAAAACCACAATGCTGCTATGTGCCAAGAGGTGGACAAAATACCAAATCCTGGAGAAACTGCGTATTTGATTGAAAACACAGAAGTTTTCTATACCTTACATGTCTTGCCCTTTAGCTCTAGGTCCTCTAGCTCATCGCTCAAGAAACAAGATCTATGGTTTGTCAAAGAGAATATGAATTATTCTGGACCTCTCAGCACAATACATCACTACAGCAGAAACTACATAGCCTGCTCAACAGCACCACTGTTTCTATTTCCCTCCTATCTCCACTTAAAATCCAGATAGGAGTTCAGCGTTAGTCAAGTGGCTCAATACAGAGAAGCTAACAGAGCAGAAATACATATGTTAGCCTTTATAAAAAGCAAGGTTTGACAGTTTATGATTCTTTCCAGCAAAAACAAGTTTGCACATTCTAGAAATCTAATCAAAATTACAGTAACATCCAAACTGCCAATTTCCTTACTGTTTGGAGAGAAGCAGCTTTCAAGGTCTCTGTAAGGACAGAGTGTGATAATGGGCCAATCAGCCGATATCTGAGAACCTCCATAGTTCTATCACTGAAACAGAGGAAAATTTCAGGTAATTTTTTTTCCCCCAGTACTGTTAAACCAGAATTCAGCTATATTAACTGGTTATGGGGCACAGTTTCTGGCTCTACTATGAACAAACCTGATCATAATGCCAGTAGTCTGCGAGATCCAAGAATACGACTGGAATGGATCTCTAGTGCCATCACCAATTATTTTTTTCACTGGCACAGCTCCTTCTCCTTCTTTATCCTCCTTCTTTCTTTTCTTGCCAAGGCTCAGAACAACATCCATTTGTTTTCCCTCCTGAATTGATGTTGTAACAGGCTCGGGAATATAGATTTTTTCAGTCTCAGAACATTGAAAAATTGCTTTTAACTCTCTCAGTATGTCCTTAAGAAAAATGAAAGTTTTGGATTAGGATGCTAGGCAGTGCATTGCAAATCTTAAATACAGTTTTAAGAATTACACTCTACTATTTATTTTCCTATATGGATTTAAGGGAATAAACTTCATTCTGCTGAAGTGCAGGGCTTACTATCAAGAGCTGAAAGTAATACTGAATGTTGCTAAGAATTTATTCTCACTCAAATTAATGTAAGAAAAATTGCCAGTGCACAAAATTTTACTTTTTTTTTTTTTTTAAAGTTCATAGCTAAGTATCAGATTATGATTATCTGTGATGAGACCAAACAGCCTGTTGGGGGTGCCACTGGGAAGCATGTGAATCAAGCAACATCATATTGCAAATGTATCCTGAAGTAAGTGACACTAGAAAAAAATTTTAACAAGCTCAAACACTAAAAAACGCCACCTCAGAGGCATACAGCTTCTGTACAAGCTTTATAAAAACAAGGTGTAGCACATAAATGTTGTTAGAGTGGAGACAGTCTTCCAACTTTCAATTCCTAAAGCCATGTATTATATCCAGCTCTTCTACACCTTTCAGAAGGTATCTTCAGCATTAAAAATGTACAAAGCATAAAGAAGTCAGAGTTCAACTATAAAGAAAAAAATACCTGTTTGAGAGCTGGATGCATCCAGATCCACAACTGTCTGTTTTCAGAGCCATCCCTGGGTTTCCAAATAAATGTAACGGGACCAAGCATACCCTCAGGATAGCGATCTGCTCGGTAAAGATTCAGGGAACCCTCGAATCTTCCAGACAGATAACAAGCCTCTTCAAATGTTAATCCTAAAGAAGAAGATACTTATTGAAAAACAAAATAATCTTTAATTTAAAAAAGAAAAAAATTGAAATTCAGTCTGGCTGCTGGGACAATATCAAATAAAGAACATGTACCACAATTAGTTTATTAATAGAAAATGAAAATAAGAATGTCTCATCCTAGTATGAGACATTTTAACTATGTTTTTCAACTAAAATCACAACTCAGTATCAACCCTGTTACTACTACTGAGATTGGTAAAATATTAAAAAAGGAAAAGGATGGCTCATCCTTTAGTCTATGCAGAATCTTAACTGTATTTTGAACTACATAAAATTTACCTGTGTCAATGCTACATATTCGAGCAAGTTGCTTCAGAAGCTCATTCTCTTTACCAGTCAACTCCAGGCAACAATAATATGATAAGTCCTGAAACAACAGGATAGTGGTAAAGTGAGAATAACTCTCGAAAGTGAGCCTGGCAAGGAAGGACCAGACAGAGCTTCACAATTTACACTGAAGTAATAACTTTTCATCCACTAAGATTTGTGTCAAAGAGAAACAATTTTTCCTTTCTAACTTAAAATTGTTAGTTATAGGACAGCTGTCAGGTATTTATTATTTGAGGGCCAACCTGCCTCTCAAACCAACCAAAAAGGACACAGAACAAAGTGCCTGTCTTCAATAGCATCCTGCTCAGGAAGATGATGCAGGGATTCACCAAATCTCTTAGCTCTTGAGAAGACTGAAGATGCAGTACTTCAGTCATAGTTACCTTAAGACTCTTCTAAAGGTTCATCTTGTTCTCTCTGACGCTCACCACCCTTCATTGCAATTATGAAATCACTCATTTCATACTTAGCAGTTATTAACAGCTGACACAACAGTACTTCAAAGAGACAGAAATATTCATTATAACTGAACAGCTGATTACTTCACCTTGGCAAAATAACAAAGAAAACAAATTAAAAAATACGTAAATGTGATACCTGAAGAAGGCAGTGGTTTGTCATGGCTCGGTAACAAGCCCTGTAGCATTTCTCCGTAGGGCTATCTCCTAAACAGTATCCCCATTTCTTTACCATATGAAATCTCTTTGCATGCCAAATATGCGTTTCCAGCCAAATATTCTTTCCTTGCCTGCGATTAAATTCTACTACCAAGTTTATGTGGCGCCTTCTAGCTTTGCGGCATTTAGTCTTCGACTGTTCTTTTTTCTGATGTACAGCTTTCTCTGCCTGTTTTTAAGAGAGGATATTGAAGTAAATCTCAAAAGGACAAACTTCTGTAAAAGAAAAAGGCTGACATATATAAGGATACAGGAAACACTAGCATTAAGTTATACTTCATTCTGAATTTAGTTCTCCATAATTCTTGAGGCTAACACTTTGAAACTTTATACGCAAGCCCCAACCACACAAGTGCATCAAGGTTTGACTGGAAACCATAGATAAACCAAAATCCCCACACATTCAGAAACTTACCAGTGAACAGTAAGATCTGGTACTTCCTGTGTGAAGTATCCATATGAACAAATGAATGTGCCATTAGGAACACCTGGAGATTTGAGCTCGTACAGAAGCAGTACGGACTCTCAGACTGCCAGGTAGGACCCTAAGGATTCTACAACGCATAGAAGCAAACAAGAAAGGACTGTGTCTTGATCAAAACCTTGATAAATACCCAGTCAAGGTCTGAATTACTATGGGTGAATGCATGCCCAGAGAGGAAGGCTTGAGTCTCTCAATCAATGTTTGATTTGTCTTTTTGTGAAGAGAAGTGGTAGAAAGAAATAAGGACTATAAGACACACACAAAAAAAATCTTAGGATGTCCTTTGTAAGCACACCAAGGAATAGCTGACAACAGACCACTGGTTATAAGAATATCAAAGGAACGAGAATTCTAGAAGATCACTGGCAAGAACCCCGAAAACACTGAAGCAATCCATGACATCAAAATAGAAATGCACAAAAAAATAAAATATATTTGCGTCAGACCCATCATTTCACCACAGAGTTGGCAATATAAGCCACTGGATCAATGGCATGTGACTGACTGGTTCAGAAAGAGCAAAAGGGATGTGGTATTGTAGATGAAAAATGTATGTCTTTAAGCTTTTGAAGAGATAAGAGATGGTCCAGGTAAATGTTTGGATGAAAATGGTCACGATGAAGTATCTAAGAAAATGAAAGAAAATGCAGCAGGATCGGCACAGCTAACTTTGAAGAAGTAGACTTCAAACGCTGAAAAGTAATAGGCAGAACCTTTACAAAAGGAAATAGCTCAGGAGATAGCACAAGCTGCAAGAAAACATGAAACAAAACAGCCTATGCAAACACAAACTACACCAGAAGACCGGAGCAAAGAAAACATAGCAGAAGAAATACAGCTACACCAGGGCCAATTAAATAATCTCAAAAATCCAAGAACCATACAAGGAGTGGACACAAGGATGGGAGAGTAAGTATGAGCATGTACAGAGAAGTTAGAAAGGCTATCATGTGAAAGGAGTTAAAAAAGCAGGACACAAAAGAACCAAGCATAAACATTAAAGAAATCTAGATTATTTAACAAGGATAGAGCACATAACTAATTACGCAAAATAGCCCACGCCTTCTTCCTTCAGTTCTCAGGAAACAGGCCAAATTGCATCTCTTGTCATGACTAACAAAGCAAAAAGAATGCTAATCAGAGCATTAAAAGAAGAGATACGGGTTATGAAGATCCAGTAAAACACACCCTAAGGAACATGTGTGGAAGTATCTGAAGCAACTTCTGAATCATGAACAATTACCTTCAGGAACTCAGGGTGGAGGGAGTAAGGTCTCAAAGAACTTAAAAAAGATAACGCAAGGAAAAAAAGAATGCAAGAAATATGTTAATCAGTCAACGTTAATACAAAGAAAATTTACCAAGCAAACTCACTTGATCACTTGAAGAAGTGATCAATGCCAAACATCAGACAGATCATTTCACAATAAAATCCTGCTGAACCATTTTTTTAATACCTTTTTTTTTAAAAAAACACAGGAAGGCCACAGTGCGTAAGGACCAAGTAACTCCACAGGAGCATTCTGACTAAACGTTGAGATACTGTCACAAAATGAGTGAGTTTCATGAGCAACCAGGAATAGTCAATTAGTAAGTCTTAAGCTGCAATGCAGCCTGCCAACAACTCCAGCGTACCTCCCACATTTGGGCTATAACACATGAACCATCGTGCTGGTCATGAACATGCTATGCTGGCTTGAGGCCGGCAGGGTCACACCTGACAGCTGTGGTGGGGTACAAGGCAGAGAGGTGTTATCGAGGACTCCTGGATCACCTGGGACAAACACACTGCCTGAACAACCCCTCCTGAAGTGGACATTTGTATCATCATTACTCTAATAACTTTTCAAGATCTCCAATAGTCACAAAGCCAAGTGGTTAGTGAGATCTACTTGAGCTATCATCTAAAACTGAGGCGTTCCTGCATTTTGAATCCAAAAGTCAATCAGAGTTTGAGAACCTGGGTACGCAGGGAAGTTTTGCAGATAAGCTCATTAATAAATGTACAGCTGAACACTGTGCATTAGTTATGCCCACTATATAGTCTATCAAATACTCTAAAACACACTTGTACCTCTTTCCTGGCAATCTCTTGGAGCCGCCTGGGTAAGCGTTTAATATTGTGACTCATAGCTCGCCTTCGCATGCGCCTAGGTAGAGTCTGGAAAACTAGAGAGTTTGAAGACTTCTGTGCAACTGCTTTCAACATGGCATTGATCTCGGCAGCACGAGCTTGAGCGAAGGCAGACACTGGAATGAGAAGAACTGCATCAGAGCATGACAAACAGCAACATTCAAAGAAGGAGACACTCTACGTAAATTACTGAATTCCAGTAGAGTATTCCTAGTACATCAGTCTAATGACTTCTTGAGGTAAAAGTAAATACCGTATATTATTACTGAAGAGATTTCAATTCTTTAGAAATTCTGAAGCTTACAGATATGGTTAAGCAAATACTTATACACGAACAAATCTGAAAGCCGTGGTATAACCAACAAGTCCTATTTGCATTAAGTACTTCTTTCTTAAATTACAGTAGCAATCTCTTCAGATGGTATTCAGAGAGACGAAAAAAAACTTCAGCATGGAAAAAAAAGGAAGCGGTAATCATATTACAGACTGTTTTAAAATGATCAAATAAAAAATCCAGAGGTTGGTCTTGTTTTATGCTTATGAAAGTATACCTACTATCAGAGCACTGTTACATTTTGAAAAGCTCATCTGCTCTCCTAAATAAATGTTCTGTTAGATGAAAAGTTGTCTTTAATTCACATCATGGGCAAAAACAGTTTCACTAGCTACATTAAAAGCAGATGACTGTCAGTACTCATTTTGCTGGCAAACAGAAACCTAAATGCATTGCTCATTATAAGCAAGTGCAACTTTTCAGCTCAGAAGTCTGAAAGGATTCATTGAACAACAGCTGGTCATTCATTCCAGTACACAACTACTTCTGTATTTTGGAGAAAATTAGGAAAACAGAATAACATAGCATCAGTTCTAATTTTTGCTCTTGCACAAAAACAAAGACAGCACGCTTAATCACCAACAAGTTGCCCTGGACATATAAATTATGACCTTTTTCTCATATACAAACCTGTTATGTATTTTGGCATTTCCTCAGAAATACTCTGGTGTCCTCCTTGCCATCCTCCTCTTCCTCTCCCCCTCTCTCCTCTATTTTGCCGCTTTGGAAAATACTGGTCTTTCCGGTAAGAAGGCCCAGATGACTGGTTCGAAAATTTCTGCTGCTGATACTGCTGCTCAGAACAAACATCTCCTGGAGGGTTTAGAGATGAAAAGAGGTAACGGAAATGAGAAGCAGTCTAAGCAACTGATAACTATACACGGTCTTTCCTCATCAGATTGCATTGCACATTCCTCCTGTTATATTTAATATACGTACCTGAAAAAGCCATCAGAAATCAGAAGAATTAAGTTCTTTTTTAAAGGAATAAATAAAAATTTTGCACTGTCTTGCAGCAAGCCTGCAGTAGATTAAGTAACCTTTGCACATTCTGAAAACAGTACCCAATCCAGACTTTGCCTCCAATACTCTATCAGACCCAACAGGAAAGACCTGACTAAAATCGGTCTATACATCACCATTAAAGGTTTTTACTATTGTATAGTCAGGGTTTTAGTACCAAACCAGCAAAGTTAATATTTTTCCCTCTTGCCCCCATTTTTTTTCTCATAAGCAAATGTATTCTTGTCTCACTGACATGTATTTCTGTTAGAGCAATAAATAAGGTAAGCATGATACACGTATGTTGGTGCAGTAAGCTACTCTTCTGGTACAGGCATTTAAACCAATCTTGAAATTAAGTAACTAAAGCCTACAGTAAGCTTCCTAAGGTACAGAAATACCTTTCAAGAGTGACAAGCACCTAACAGTACTTCAAGTTTAGGAGGGCCTTGAAGTCCATATGTAAAGATTAGCTTATATTCAACCTATTCAGTTAAGTCTTGGTTAGGATTTCTAGTACAACTTGAGATATGGTTCTCGGGCAGCTCATGCTGGACAACTGGACTAAAAAGGGACAAGACAGCCATTCCCACCACCCCACCCACTGTGTCAAGATGAGTGCTTGAAAGAACATGGGGCCATACAGTTCAGGGAACTCCTCTAGTGAAAATCAACCTCTGCATCAGAAGAAATGGGGTAAGAGATTAAAAAAAAAAAACTTTTCAGATTGATCAGATTCTTAAACAAGCCTATCGCATTGTCCCAAAAATGCTATCATTGGCATGAGGAATAGCCAGGAGCAGATTCACCTCCAGTAGCCTTAATTCACGTAAACTTAAAATGTCAAGGAACCTCACTTTTCCATTTCAAGTAAGCATGAAGCTGAAGTTTTATGTTCAGCAGCAATGCTGTTGCAGTCCTGATGCAATCACACATCATGCAGAACTGCAGTAATTCAGATGAAAAAATAATTTGGGGTGGAAACAGAAGTTAGTTTTGATGCGGAATAACTCCCTGATCTGGGTTCTCCATATGGCTGAGAGCAGCACTGTCTGTGAGGTGAAGGTGAGAAGGAAACAGCTAGGAGAGAGAGATGGATGCTGCCTCAGTCAGCAAATCTGTATAGACTTACCTACAGCCCAAACGAATCGTGGGAGGGTAACTGGATAGCAATTAACTCATATCACAAAACCACCCTTTCACTATCAAGTTAGCCTAAAAATGGAGGAACTATTTTACTCAGAAGATGGAAGAGTGTTTTAGAAAACAGTGACTGACTTATACCTAAAGAAAAATTAAATTATTTCAGGTACTATGTAGATCCATAGTTTCATAATGCCAACTAAGATTTTTTTCTTTCCTTTTTCTACCAAACAGACCTATAAAACCAAGATACTCACTAACACTACAAGTAATGTTATATGGATGAAAATGCATGCTATTCAACAGGACAGAAAAACATAACCATGTAATCTTAGAAGTTTCCTGCTACAAATAAAGTTAGAAAAATGTGTTTGATCTGGCAATACCCATGTAATGACATCCCAAAATCTTCCGACAGGGCTGACTATAATTTGCTATGTCATTCTATCTGCTTAGGAACTCTTCAGTCAAATACATAGTGATGCTTAAGCATTTTCTTGTTCAACCACAAAGATGCAATTTGTCAACTTCTGAAGGCCTCACAGTAATAGGCCCTGCTCTTACATGTGCCTTTTTTTTTTT
>VYXH01011757.1:266904-293535 GCA_013397275.1 Burhinus bistriatus | reverse complement strand
TTTTTTTTTTTCCCCAGAAACTATACAGGTAACAAAATAAAAACATGAAAATCGTGTGAGGGGTGGGTGTGGACACTGAAGCCCAATTGAAGTACACAGGATTCAGGTCGAAACACACAGATGAAAAAAGCCTCTGGCCTACAGGCTGACAGGATCCTTCAGTCTTCAGCTGCAAAGGTTACCTGTGCACAGGACGCTCCAGCAATGGCCTAGCGACACTGCCATTTTAGGGAAACACCTTGCTGCCTCCTCCCAGTGCTCCTCCATAGAAGGGGAGCCACAAGCGCGGAAACGCGAACGGGCTGGGCGGGCCGATNCATGCGCGGCGCAACCACCGCCCACCACCACCCGCCTCTGGGGACTACACTTCCCAGAACCCCCTGCGGAGCGGGGGGCGGGGGGAAGATGGGGAGGGGGCAGCAGTTGGCGGGGCTCTGAGGGGNAGCAGGCCAAACCAGCGCTCCCTGCGGCTCCCAGGCCCGGCAGAAAGAGAAGGGAGGTCACCGAACGAGCGACAACGTTCAAATTCATTTTAAGACTAGTAAGCGCGGCGGGTGGACAGGGATTTGTTGTGCAACCGAAGGGATGACGCAGAAAAACACGTGTTAAGGAGAACCACGGCTAGAGGAGTCAACGGCAGGGGACGAAGCCCAGGGGGGTTCCCACACCGGGGACGCCTCGCCGGCCGCCGGGGCGGAGGAGAGGGGGACGCCCGGCCCTGAGGGGGGGGNGGGCGGTGCGCTGAGGCCCTGGGTGGCTGTGGTGAGGGTGTTCCCCTCCTTCCCCCGAGCAGGGACCGGTCTCCTCCCCGGTAACCCCCCAGGGACACCTGAGGGCCTACAGCACGAGTGGGTCTGCAGTGCTAGCGACAAACCTTAGCCTGAGTGGGAGGGGGGGATGTCCAGATCGTTTTAGATGAGGTTTTAAAATATCTCTCAAAAAGTCATTTTGGGAAAATAATTCTGAAATGAGTGANGAAGGGTAACGCTGGCCGGCTGGTTCCTCATCTTCTTGGCCCGCTTCTTCTCCCTGGCCCCGGACATCTCTGGCAGGAGCCGGGAGGTGTGCGGAGAGGAGGGTCACGGCGACCCGCCCCTCACACCGGCCCGGCACGCTCCCGCGGCGCGGCCTCCACCCGCTACACGCGGCCGCCCGAACCTGAGCACCGCGCATGCGCGGCGCAACCACCGCCCACCACCACCCGCCTCTGGGGACTACATTTCCCAGAACCCCCTGCGGAGCGGGGGGCGGGGGGAAGATGGGGAGGGGGCAGCAGTTGGCGGGGCTCTGAGGGGAGGGCAGGAGGGCAGCGGCTGCAATGGCTTCGCTCGTGAAGAAAATAATCAGCACTGCTAAGGCTCCCGCTGCGCTGGGTCCCTACAGGTATGTCTCGGCGGGAGGGAAGTCTTTTGGAAGAAACGGGAGCGAGCGGGGTTTGCCGGTAGGGTTTTGAGTAGATCCCCGGACGGGGGTGGGGGGGTGTCTGTCAGGCGGCCCTGGGGGGCTGTGGTGAGGGTGTTCCCCTCCTTCCCCCGAGCAGGGACCGGTCTCCTCCCCGGTAACCCCCCAGGGACACCTGAGGGCCTACAGCACGAGTGGGTCTGCAGTGCTAGCGGCAAACCTTAGCCTGAGTGGGAGGGGGGGATGTCCAGATCGTTTTAGATGAGGTTTTAAAATATCTCTCAAAAAGTCATTTTGGGAAAATAATTCTGAAATGAGTGATAAGCAGTGAATGAAAAAAAAAGAAAAAATGCAAGAGAAAGAATGATTCCTCTCAAGGAAAAAAATTCTTGCCTAGAAAAAAGCGTGTTGCATAGGCAAGTTAGCAGTGAACACTAACTCTGGAGGCGATGGACAGTGAAGGCTGAGCCTGATCCAGGACGTGCTTTGGCAGCCTGGGAATTGCAAATCTTTTCTTACTTTGAATGTGACTGCCAACAGGTTAAATGCTTTTCAGTCTAAAAGTTAATTGCTGTAAAAATATATAAGATGTTATTCAATGTTTTCATAAGTACACTGTTAGTTCCAACAGTTCTGAATGTAATTTTAAAAAAAAAAATCCAAATTTTAATTGGAGAAAGGTTTCTCTTTGTTTGGGTGTGAAAGAATGTTCAATAACTACAGTAGAACCTTATATCTAAGGTACCGAGGGATTTTTACCAGGGCATTTTCTAAGAATTTTTAATTCTGCATTCAGGCTTTGTTTTCCCCAACATAAAAACAGGTACCTTAGGTTTTAACTTTTCCATCTTAGTGCCTTCCAGATGCATTTTGTCTTCATTACTTTGAGCTTTCTATTTCAAACTGTGTGTTCTTTATAGGAATTATAAAGATAGACAAATACAAAGTGTATAAGCAGAGAGACATGACATGAAAGTTAACTTCTTCTGTAAACAATAAACTGTTGGTGGATTGCAGCCAGGGGCCTGGCATTGCTTGTAGTTAGAAATTATCTAAGACATGGGAAGGCAACAGTTCTTCCACTGCACACACACATGTGCACACACACGCGCCAACTGGCCTAGCCTTCAACATAGGTCTCCACTTATGTTGTGGATTAACTGCACTCTGACATTTTGTGCTTATTGGTAGTTCTTGATGAAATACTGTTTGTTATGCAGCCTGTTAATTGTATGACAGGTCTAACATCCATAAGTTTATCACTAACTTAGTTTATCAGGTTTCAGTAAATGTGTCAAAGTCCAGTGAGCAAAAGTTGCACAAGAAATAACTGCTACATCTCTGCTGTGGAGTCTGAGCGTGGTAACGCAGGAATGAGGGCTTAATATGGAATGAAGAATTGGGATACGTGGGCTGCGTTCCTGGTTCTGCAACAGCCCTTCAGTATGCTTTTTGATAACCTCTTTTAATGTAATGCCAGCAATGTGCACTTGCAGCCCAGAAGACCAGCCGTATCCTGGGCTGTATCAAAAGAGGCGTGGCCAGCAGGTTGAGGGAGGTGATTCTGCCCCTCTACTCTGCTCTCATGAGACCCCACCTGGAATGCTGTGTCCTGCTCTGGAGACCCCAACATAAGAAGGACAGGGACCTGTTGGAGTGAGTGCATATGACGGCCACGCAGATGATCAGAGGATTAGAGCACCTCTGCTATGAGGACAGGCTGAGAGAGTTGGTGTTGTTCAGTCTGGAGAAGAGAAGGCTCCAGGGAGACCTTACAGCAGCGTTCCAGTATCTCAAACAGGCCTACAAGAGATCTGGACAGGGACTTTTTACAAGGGCATGTAGTGATAGGACGAGGGGTAATGGCTTCAAGCTGGAAGACGGTAGATTTAGAATACATATTAGGAAGAAATTTTTCACTCTGAGAGTGCTGAGGCACTGGAACAGGTTGCCCAGGGAAGTTGTGGAGGCCCCATCCCTGGAAGTGTTCAAGGCCAGGTTGGATGGGGCTTTGAGCATCCAGGTCTAGTGGGAGGTATCCCTGCCCATGGCAGGGGGGCTGGAACTAGATGATCCTTAGGGGCCCTTCTACCTCTAACCATTCTATGATTCTATTTTTGTATTTCCTTTACTGCATCCAATTTCCAGTACCTCGAGATAGGTAGGTAGGTGGAAATATAAAGAAAGTCCTATGTGTGAGTGTGTCTGTATACATATATACATCTCATTAATGATATTAAGCTTTTTAAAAGACACAGCAGAGATACTGTTCTTGTATTAATCAACAATCATTTGTGTAAAGAAGATCTGATTAACTTTGCAGTCCTTGTCTTTAAAGAGCATGCTTCTTAACACCATCTCTCTGATGGATGATGTTCTTCTAAGGTCATAATGTCCGTCCAGTTATGTACTTAGGTATACTGAAACCTGAATGACTTTAGGCACACACTCAGATCTCTGCCGAATCAGAGATTAAAGATTGACCCTAGTTATCAGATACATCTGCAGTCAAAGCGTGACTGGGGTTTGTGTAGTTGAAGTTTTTCTGAACTTTACTCAGGCATTTGACTGCAGTAGAAATATACCCTTTAGTTGGTAAATTGTTAATAGTCTCAGTGAATGGAGGTTTCCACTGGTAAGCATACCAAGAGAAAAAAATTGATGAGCAGAGGAGGGGACCCAATAAGAACTGCTGCAGATGTTGATCTGGCGGTGGTATCTGAAGGCTTCAGCTTGTTTTTTCCCCAATTACTCGAGATTTAGGATTGTCCAAAGGCCTTTGTTGGGATAAACGTTTCATTTTGTCATTTGCTTTATAATAAGCAGTACAAGACAATCTCTTTTTTTAGAGAGCTCGTACCTTCTTGTTGCATGGTTCTCTGTGCTTCAGACAGAAACAGAAGTTTGTGGTCTGGAGAAGTGTGCCTCAAACAGAGCACAATAGTGTAGGAAAGAAAATAAAATTAAAGAAGCATGTGTGTTTGGTTCATACACATATTTTCTAGCAACAAGTCTGCATGAGCTAGAAAACTACTTCATTCACTAGTTTCTCTTCAGGCACAAACTTGAACACAGGGAGTTCCATCTGAACATGAGGAGGAACTTCATTACTTTGAGGGTGGCAGAGCACTGGAAGAGGCTGCCCAGAGAGGTGGTGGAGTCTCCAACTCTGGAGACATTCCAAACCTGCCTGGACGCCATCCTGTGCAACCTGCTCTAGATGACCCTGCTCTGGCAGGGGGGTTGGACCAGATGATCTCCAGAGGTCCCTTCCAACCCCTGTGATTCTGTGATTCTTTAAATGGTGTAGTTTTGTGATTTACTCCAATTTTGTTAGTTGATGATAGAGAAAATAATCGCCACATAAGATATTTTACTATATCAGAAAAGTTAGTGGCTATTTTTCCCTCATATGAAATGACAGGAGAATGTAGGACAGGGTTAAAAGGGAAGATGGTAGTGATGGCACTGTTTGGAATGCCTAACCGTAATCATTTTACTGAGTCCCTAAATTAGGTTGTTCCCCTGTGAAGTCAATGGATTGAGCCGATCCAATTGAATCAATCTCAATTAAGAGAAGAGATGTAATAAAAACATTCTCTGAAAGACTCCTTTTCTTTCTCCATTGACATTAAAGGGAAGCTAACCTCCTAATTTAGATACTTCAGGGACATGCCTAACTCTAGTTTGCGTAACTTGAGAGGCTTGTTGAACTGTCAAAACAATGCATTTTCTTGTGGAATGGGAAGTGATAAGAAAAACAGTGTTGACACACCACAAACTTTCAAGAGGATCTTTGTCTAATTTCTTTGCAAAATATTTTTGATTACCAGCTGAAGAGATGTAAATTAGGTCTCTTGCATAATGTTTGCTAGGTAGTTTAAATCTTTGTTTTAATCTTTTAATCTCTTTGTGATAATTAGAGACTTTAATAATTGCCAACTCTACTTCAGCAAAAACACACCTGACATTTATATAAAAATGTTTTGCAAATAGCTTGAATTCTGCATTCTTCTGAACTAACCCAGCCAACAGGTCATCCAGGTTATTTTCTGAGAGGAGAGTGGTCTGGGAACAGAGTGATCAAGGTGTTGTGCTGATGGGCCAGATTCATGACTGGAGGAATAATGCCAGAGAACTAGCATGCAGGGCTTCATCTCACAGCTGTAACTTACTTATCATGGTGCCTGTTGAGAAGAAAATAGTATGTTTACTAATCAGCTCTCTTTTTTAAAATTTTTATTTATTTATTTTTAAACTTCATTGCTCTGCAGCTGAGATGTAGATGAAAGGTATTGTCTACCTATCAAACTGGGATGGAATATTTATCTGGGCAGGTACAAAAAACGTTTACTCTGCCTCCCATCTGTACTATCTGCAGTGTGGAAGCTGTGTTTAGTGTTGTGTTGCTGCACTTCTGCCTTTCCAAGAAACAGGGCTTATTATCTCAAAAACAGAGCGATGCTAATGTAGCTGTGTCTTTCCGTAGGTGGTCTAATTCCAGGTCTCCAAAGCATAAGCAGATCGAACATATGACTGTGTGCAGACTTGTGCATGCATGACCTAAGTCCTCTATCTTTCTGAGATGCTATTAACTACTGCTTTCAGATAGTTAAACGTTTTGATGGGGAAACATTAAACCTAAAATGTCACTTATGTTTTCAGCCAAGCAGTGCTGGTAGACCGGACGATGTACGTTGCAGGACAGATAGGCATAGAACCTTCCACCGGGCAGCTTGTCTCTGGAGGGGCAAAGGAAGAAGCTAAGCAGGTAAGACGTCTTCTAGTGATAAACTTGTGATGGAGATGGCATGTGTGTCGTTAAACATGGACTTAGGAGAAGTTGAAGATCCCTAGAAAGGGCATTTCACATCCCACAAGATGAGGGAAAACCAGGATGATGTCATTCCATGCTATCCCTGTCATTTTCCACCCAAACAACTTGGAGGTCAGGGGAGGAATCTGTATTTCATGTAGGAAAGAATCAATGTTTGTAACAAATGTTCAGACACTAGTAAAACCCTGGCTTTGAGATAGGGAAAGATTTGTTCCCCCAGCAGCAAAGAGGTTGTATGAGGTAACAGGTAGGATGAGATGGCGCTGCATCATGCATTTACATCTGATGAATGGATGGTTTAATATTTGTGGTTTATTAGAAGCTCCCTTTTATTAATTTACTTTTTAATCTGTTTCTGAATTTGCTTACTCACTGATGACAGTTGAAGGTTTGCTGGGTGAACTTATACTATAACATGGATGTAGCCAGATTACAATTCATATTTACATACTTACCTAAATACAACCTACCCGATAGTTATAGATTTTTGTCTCATTTTTCATTAGGCTCTAAAAAACATGGGAGAAATACTGAAAGCTGCAGGCTGTGACTACGGCAATGGTAAGTATTGCGGTGATGGTGGCAAACAAGTGGCTGTTTTTACCTACCTGAATTAAAAAAAATAATTAAGTGGCCTTTTAAAGAAAGAAAGAAAAAAAAAAAAAAAGCTGTTTGTTAAACATGCAGCTGTAATCAATAGCTGAAAGAGACAAAACAAATCACAAGTCTGGGTTAAAAAAGAAAAGAAAACAATGTGCAAATGTTTGTGGTGGGTATCAGTGGGACACTACTTCTAACCATAAGTTCCTGTCCACAGTACTAATATTTTAATTCTAACCAATGAAGCTCAGGTATAGACAGAGCTGCAACTGACTACAGGCATTTTAAGCATCCTAGACTTTGCTCCAGGTAAAAGCAGGTCTGTATCTATGGTGTTAATATTCTAGGCACTTTCAGTGCCTTTTTTGAGGAGGACTCTAATAGTGGAGCCAAACCAGGATTAATGTTGGCTTGGGCAGTCATGGGTAAAAAATTCTAGCATAGACTATATCTTCAGGCCTTTTATGGACTTTTTTTTTGGCAGCAGGTATTATATATGATGCAATTTTTTGCCAACAGTTGGCTTACAACAGCTTTTTTTATTTGACCTCCTTAACAGTTCTGTGCCTCTTGGAAGAATTTGGCTTAGAACAAAATTTAAAACATATATTTTCAGAGCTGGTCAGGAATGTCTAATTCCTTAAAGTTTTATTATGTACTAGATATTCAGATTTTTCAGATGGTTCTCTAGGTGGTAGCTCTAATGGTCAATATCTGTTTGCAAAACTTTTCAAAATGTTTAGAATATTTGAGAGAAATTTATGAAATAAAAGCAAGAACGCACTAAAGATTTTCAACTTTTATGGAAAAGTAAGAGGTCCAAAATAACTGCAGGTATGTAATTTCTAGTTGTGAAGACTACGGTTTTGATGGCAGACATGAAGGACTTCAATGATATTAATGATATTTACAAACAATGTAAGTAGATCTTTTGTTTCTGTTTCACTAGTATGGCTTGTGGAACAAATTATATTCACAGTAAGCAAAGTGTTTTAATGATTCAGATGAGGTAGTTGCAGATTCTTTGGGATTCCAGTAGAAATACAACATTGAGGGGGGAAAAAAAAAATGTAGTTTGCAAGCACCAGATCAAGCACAGCCCAATTTCTTGTGGATTTGTGTCCTATAATCCCACTAACTCACTGTCATGTGAAGATTAACTCCTGCTATCCCTACAGGTTGATCTTCCATGCCTCTTTACCTTGATAGATGGTGTGTTGTCCCTAATATAATTCTACTGTAGGCAGCCTTCAAATGCTTAATTTCAGATTTTGTATCTCCATTTCTTTAAAGTCTGTTCGTATCTTTGAATGAGTTGTGGTTTATTGCTATGGGACAGGGCTCACTTTTTATACAAGGATGAGCCACACTGCTCCACTTAAGAAAAAAAGTATAATGCTTGGTTAATAAAACTCAATGTAGACTGAAATAAGTGATTCCAATGAGCCATATTGTGCAGAAGTATTTGAGAGAGTATGCACATAAATTCCTTATTTACATAGCTTTGGGTTTTAATTAGATAGCACCATCTGATCTTGAATGAAGTCTTTTATTTATGAGCTATCAACATGGTCTTCTGCATGTCAAAATGGCATTGTGTGTGCATTTAAGCAGGGTAAAAAAAGACCTGCTGTATACCTAGTTACTTGTTGCCTCCTACCTGTAGCTCAAAAAAGCAGTCATTGCTGTTCTTTGGTTGTGGGTTATTATCCTGCCTTGTCAGTGCAGGACTCTGAAAGTAACATTTCTGAGCCTAGTGTTAACTCTCACTAGTAAAACTTCCATTTAATTATGCAAATTCCTTGGAAGTGTTCAAAGTCAGATTGGACGAGACTTTGAGCAACCTGATCTAGTGAAAGATGTCCTTGCTGATGGCAGGGAGGTTGGTTGGACTAGATGATCTTTAAAGGTCCTTTCCAACCCAAACTATTCTATGATTCTATACATTCAGCTCTTATATCTTGACCAAGTCCCCTTTTTTTTTTTTCTTTTTTTCCCCATTCTTTTAATATCCTTGAATGCCAATCCTAATTATGAATGGAGGAAGGGCCTATTTTGACTCTGCCTTCCTTTGATATGAGTAAGGTTAGCCCCTGTTGACTTCAGGCAAATCTGGGATCTTTGCTCATGACTCTTTTGGCAGGGGCCTGTTTCTCCCTCTTGCTCTGTCTGTGAAAGAGCCCTCTCCCACTCTCTGGTCTTTGCAATTGCATGATCACCATTCTGATTTAATGTTTCTTTTTCAGCCAAGCTGGTGTTAAGGCATGCAGTGTCAGCAGAGTGCACATTATCACTGGCTGTTAGGTCACAACTGTAGCTGCCTTCTTGATGACGAATGGTAGCTTGCTGAGATGTTAGACCAGTCAGAAATCAAAAAGAAAACTAGGGGGAAATGATAGCTGGCACAGAAGACTATTTGTCTTGTAGCCTTGAACCTGGAACTGTTCCAATGACTGCATTTTATACTGATTACTTTGAACTGTGTTTTATCAAGCAAAAGTAAGTGATTGGTGGATGTTGGTGGATGTTTCTGTTTAAATTACAGTTTTCAAGACCAACTTTCCAGCCAGAGCAGCCTATCAGGTTGCTGCTTTGCCAAAAGTAAGTGTCACTTTTCTGCCTACAAAAAAATTAATTTTCTGAAATTCCTTACTTCTGAAGCATTCTGACAGCTTTTCTTATTCTGGAATAGCTTCAATTGCAATTATTTTAGTGAAGACTCTTAAGTATTTAGGTTTTTTCCTAAGTATATCAGTCTTATTCCCACACATGATAAGAGATCTGAATATGAGAACTAGCCATCTTCCACCATAAAGAAATCTACAACACTAGAAATATGGGGTTATGATACTTAAATATGAGTAAAGTGAATTTTCAGTATTACTTAACATTGCTAAATGAGTAATACAACTGTCAAAAGTATAATCACCCTCAAATGTCACTCTGTTCTTACAAGGTTGTGTTATACATCCACTTGCTTCATAAAATAGATATATTAAATTCCTAATAGGTTTCTTCATTGTTTTCTTACAGGGTGCCCGAGTTGAGATTGAAGCTATTGCGATTCAGGGACCCCTCCAAGATGCTTCAGCCTGACTATAAATAGAGACTGAATATCCTACGACAGCAGTTTTAGATTTAATACTTCTCCCTTACATGCTATTCCTACAATTAACTATGAGCAGTTACATACAGTTGAAATCACTAAACTTACAGAGGAAAGGTGCTTTCTTACAGATTGTGGCCTTGGATTCTCTAAAATACAAGTTTACAGTGAGTTGTATGTAGGCAAACCCTGAAACCTCTGGGAGTCCTGCTAAAATCAGCCGAGCTTGATTGCAGAACAGGGCCCTTACTTTGTGGTGGTGACTGGATATTCAGATATTAAGTACACATTTGGGTGAATATATGACGGTTATACTATGGGTGATCTGGAAATGGAAAACTAATGATTTGTAATAGTATGTTTTTAGTAACAACTTTAAATAAGAAAAAATGACAAATGGGAAAACAGTAGAACACTTGAATTGCTTAGTGTACGTTTTCACTTTTGTGTTTTGGGGAATTTTGCTGTATTTGTTTCTGAACTGTCTTAGACTCTTTTTCTTTACAGAATAGATTACTGTTGGGACTCACGTGTTTTTTCATATGGAAGCAATTGCTTAAGAAAGTTAATATTAATTTCAGAAAGAAGAAAATTATGCTTTTCTGAAATAAAGTGCTAACTTTATAAATCAGCTGTAAATGAATCTACCTGTAACCTTTTTCATAATCCTTTTCACAGCAATTCAACTTTTACTATCTTTTGATGTAAAAAAAAAAAAACAAACAAAACAAACAAACAAACAAAAAAATCCTGTTTAATGAGAATAAATGATAATTGCATCTGTCAAACTGTGCTTGTCTGTTCTGGGAACAAACTTTTCTTTTCCTGGCTATCCTTTGATACTCCATTACCAAAAAGTCCCTATCTTGCTTATTCAATAAGTAATAATTCAAACCAAAAGAATAGGTTTATTATCTGTCTCCTAATAACTAAGGATGAAAATAATCCTCCAAGACAGGAAGCTTTCAGCTACCATGGCATCACAGTTCTTGGCATTTTTTTCTCTGCCATTAAAGACAAAAGCATCTGCTTGATGGGGTGATTAAGCAATATTGAGAAGTCAGACTGGTGACGCCAGTAAGTTGTCCCATCCCTCTGCATTTATCTTCTAACCAAGTAGAAACGGATACTGTGTTTTTAAGGAACTAGTTTGAAAGTCAGCTGCATCACAGTAGAGTTGATTCCGTGTCTTCCCCACAGCCACATGACTAAGCACAGTATTGGTTTATTCGGGGGGGGGAAACAAGCAGAAATTCTTTTCTGTTACAGTCTGTCCACTTCAATGTCTTTGTTTTGCTTTCTGGCCCTCCAATTACATATGGGATGCTACTGTCACTGTATCTTCACTTGCTATGTGTAGAAAGTAAAAATAGCTGTATATAGCAGCTTGGAGAATGTACCATTTCAGTGGTAGAAACATGTACCTGCTTTATCAAATGTACTGTGAGAGGGAATCCTGTAGTCTGCTCCTTCCAGAGGCTGCTGTTTGTATGCAAGAGTGCCATGACTGAGCACTTCAGAATCTGTTTCTAGTCCCATCTCGTGTGACCAAAGTCACTCAATTTTCATAAGCCACAAAACCAGCAGTATAGGCAGGAGACTGCGTAACACTGGTTTGCCACAGGTCAAGTCACAATACTGTGGATTCAGCTGTCCAACAGCTCAAATCCAAACCTCAGTTCTCCTTTATGTGTATCGTTTGTCTTCTGTGTATAATGCCTACTGATGGTCATCTCACATACTTCTCATGCAATGATTAGAGTTGGAAGAGATCTTAAAGATGATCTAGTTCCACCCCCTCTGTGATGGGTGGGCATGCCTTCCACTAGACTAGGTTGCTCAAAGCCTCATCCAGCCTGGCCTTGAATGCTTCCAGAGATGGGGCCTCCACAGCTTCCCTGGGCAATCTGTTCCAGTGTCTTACCACCCTCACAGTAAAGAATTTCTTCCTAATATCTAATCTAAATCTACCTTCCTTCAGTTTAAAACAGTTACCCCTCATCCTATCACAACACTCCCTGATAAAGAGTCCCTCCCCATTGTTCCTGTAGGCCCCCTTTAAGTACTGGAAGGCTGCTATAAGGTCTCTCTGGAGCCTTCTCTTCTCCAGGCTGAACAACCCCAACTCTCTCAGCCCGTCCTCATAGGAGAGGTGCTCTAATCCTCTGATCATCTTCTTGGCTCTCCTCTGGACTCGCTCCAACAGGTCCACGTCCTTCTTATGTTGGGGACCCCAGAACTGGAGGCAGTACTTCAGGTGGGGTCTCGTGAGAGCAGAGTAGAGGGGCAGAATCATCTCCCTCAGTTGGTTAATGATTTTCATATAGTAAGCATGCAAGAAAAATCCAATCCGGCAGCACCGTGTTGCTATATACCTTTGCATGGCACTTGTAGATACTGCCTTGTCTGAACATCCCTCTCTATTCGATACCACAGCCACATTGTGTGAATCATCTTCCATCCTTGGATACACTCTTCAGTGTCCTACTTGTTGTTTCTTACATTCCTGCTTCTCAGCCATGCTTTCCAGCACCTGTTACTTCAGTTGCACTATTGCAGTAACTGTGTTTGGTATGTTTCATGCATTCCTGGTATCACATGAGCATACACCAGAAGGGCAGGTGGAAAGTTGTGAGAACAGTCAACCCTATTTACCCCTTCTAGATGTAGTGTGAAGTGGCCATTTCTCCTGCTTTTTGCTGACCTTATAAATTGTATCTTTACAGAAAAAAGATTAATAACAAGGTTGTCACAGCAACAGATGCACGTACAGATTTTTTTTTACAGCATTATCTTGCTTTCCCTTGACACAAAGGGAGATATTTACTTTTATTGGAAGCAAGATAATGCTTCTGGTATTTCATACAGTGAAGTTCCAAGCAATAGCCTTTGAAAAATACCTGAATTTTCTGCATATAAACCTCTTATACATAAACTTTATTAGTCTTGGTTTCTGCTCTTGTTGTCTCTCCTTGGCTATACTATTAAGGTCTTTTATGCTCTACAGCTCTGACTCAAGAAGCAATCCCATCTAAGAAAAAACATGACGAGACTTGTTAGGAAGAAGCTAGTGCTAACATGAATATGACTTTCTAGGAAACATAGAGCAAATGTTGCTTCACTTTATCAGTTAGGAATAATGTAATTGAATGGAGTTACATGTAAACAGATTCCTAATTTACATTTGTGTTTCTCTGTTACAGCTTTGCTCAGATATAATTACTTTGTTGGAATATATTTCACTTATTTGTAGCACATTGAGTCAAAGTTCACTTTCAGCAGATTTCAGTAGTGTTGAACACAAGCTAATTTCAGTCTTGTATAATTGCTACAGTTACCCCTTCTTACCGCTCACGTTATTCTCAGCTGCCTTACTTGTGCTATGCTGCCTCTTTGCCAACCTTGAACCTAACACTAGATGGCAGTTTTGATTTATTTTTTTTTGGTGTGTGCTGACGTCCATTTGCTGATATAAGTCCTTTATAGAACTCCTTTGGGTGTCCTCACTCGTACAAAGTGGTGTGAATATACCATTGCTTTCCGCAGCAAGGTACAGTCTGAGACTGAATTGTAAGTGAAACACCTGGAAAAAAAATGCATGCTGGATGCAGCTAACAAGCCACAACACATTACTTCCATTAAAAACGTTTGTATCAGTAAGCAGGTGGCGTTCTGCAAAAAGTTAGGAACTAAAATCCACTTTTACCTCTATGATTCTTTAGCTTTTAGCTGGAGACCAGCTGCATAGTTTCTTGAATGCCTCAGATTTAAATACGTATTCTTCAGGTACCAGAATTCTCGAATAACTGAAATAAAGTCTCTTATTTACAGCTATAACATCGCAGTTCTTAACATAAACAGTCAGCCTTCCATAGAGATGTTTAAAACTTTTATTTTTTCAAGCAGAGTTATATTATTTGATTCTATTCTTTAAGAGAAAAAGGCTAAGACCCATAATTCTCCAATGTGAAAAGCAAGTATTGTGGATATCTCTTAGGTCTTAGTTCAGTAAAGTACACAAACATTTAAGAAGCCCCATTTTAACTAAAGCTAAATTAAACTTAGCTGTTTTTTGTTTGCTAGACTGAGCCTCTAGCATGCAAAATATGAAGCGGCAATTCAGCTTGTGGCAAACTAATTTCGCCATTTAAAATTTGTTTCAATCACATGTAACTTAAGAAAACAAGAAAACAGGTCCTCTATTTCTGTGCAAGTAAAGCCATACTTAAATTTGCATGTTCTACCAGGTTTAAGTACGATTTTTTTTTTTCTCCAAAAGATTATATTCTCTACAGATTAAACAATGCAAAAATAAAGCTCAGTACATAATTTTAATAATAATTTATCTGTTAAAACACATAGCTAAACTTAAACTGCCCCAATCTTCTGCTACAAGCACCTTGCTCTTGCTGCAGTTTTTACCTGAAAGCAGTTCCGCATTGAGTGAGAGAGCCAACTGTAGCCAGCCAGAAGTATCTTCTGGGATCCTAACCCAATGTGCCTGCAAAGAGCTGACAGAGTGCAAATTTAACCTTTTCTAGGGCTGTGTTTATGGGTAATTCAAACAAAAGTCCTGTTTGCTTGGAAGTTGACTTTATTCCTTCCAGTGTCCTGCCCAGCGCTCCCTGCAGCATGGAACGATTATCTCCACCTTGGATGACATTAAGGGCTGAAAATTGTCTAGCTTTTGATAAACATTCCTGAAGATTGTTTTGCATTTTGATTGTGTTAAAAAAAAAAAAAAAAAAAAAGAAAAAAGCTGAAGTGTATTGCCCTGTCTCTGGAGGTATATCTTGTAAACACAAACATTGGATCATATCCTCTTCTCAGCCTTTAACGCGAGAAAGCTCTTTGACCCACAGAACAATTTCTGCCCTTGGCAATCTCTGTGATGTCCCAGGTTTGCAGAGGCAAAGAACTGCACATATTTTCTCCCTTTATGCATAGTACGTGCTTACAGACCAGGAATGCTAGGCCCCAACGTATTTCTCAAGGTAGGGATGTTCAGCATACCTCTAGCAGCCAAATTCTGATCTTGTGGTAATTTAAGGGATTGACATATCATGTTTAGCACAGTGTCAAGCATATTTCATCTTTTAGAAAGGAAAAGGAAAAATAGCTTTCATTTGTTGTAATCACAGAACATGTAAGGACTGAAGATGACTGAGAAGGGCTGACACTGTTGAGTCATTGACTGGCTTATACTTCTCTTGCTTCCAATTAGCATTGCTTAATGACCTGAAAAAGTTGAACAGTGAGGAAAGGGCATATATTGACACCTGTCTTCCTTGTAACAACAGTGGTAGAAAGAGTGACTTTGAGGTGAGCAGGTTATCTTGACTCCCTTGTATCTTCATATTTTATTTCCAAGTGCAGCCTCCTCTGTTGCTATTAACACTACGGATCTCTGTCACAGAACTCCTCTTGGTTTATGCTTTTAAATTGTTCAGTGTAGCTGGTCAACCTGCAACTCATGATCTAATATGCAACTTGCAAGTAGTCAGCATGGCTCCCCTGCAGATTTCATCTCCTGTGTTTGGGAGCAGGACTGTGCTGGCACAGGTGCTGGTGGCTGAACCAAATTCCCAGCTCACAGGAGGAAACCAGCCACCAGAAGGAGCTGATGGTGGAAGTTCCTGGGGTGTCCTGGACCCTGGCTGTATGCCCACCCCAGTCCTGTATCACCCCGGGGGAGTCCTCCTCCCGTTCCCCTAGTCCTCAGCTCTCCCAAGTGCATGGTATGTTTCACATGGCTTTTTGTCATGGAATGATTTGGGCATGTGGACAAAAAGTTTGACGACCTCTGAATTTTTAATTCACTACTTTAATGTCAATAGATTTTTAATAGAACTAGCTGCTCGTTTTAACTTCTCTATTATAGAAGGCTAGTAAAAATAAAAAATAAAACTCTGCAACATCCACCTACCAAAAAAATTCTTAAAGAACCCAAAAGTATGCATTTTGGTTTTAAAGGTTCATGGTATTGCCTGCAGAAAGTTGACAATAAATGAAGCTGACAACTTTGTAAGAGTGCTGATAAGCAGAAAACCTCAGATTTAGTGATATAGCCAAGGAATATCAGCTTACACAAAAGGCTGATAGGCCAGGGATATCAATTACATTATCTAATACAAACCAAAGTTAGCTGAGGTCACTTGTGCACATGCAGCACAAAATTTAGCTCTTAGAGGGAATTTGTATAATTTGCTAGTGACAGCAAAATTTTTGTGAAGTCCTTTTGTACAAGAAAGCTAATAAAATAGCAACATGTTCTCCCCCTTTTTAGATAACTGACATTTTCTCTGTATTCTACTTCCTTATGCCAGAGAATCCTGTAAACACAGTCCTCAATGATAACATATAGTCCCTTTGCAACATTTACCATCAGAACAAATTTCTACTCTCTATCAGATCCATATCATCAATTATATTCAGCGCCCATTTTCACAGGAAATTTGTTTGAAAGATTTGGCATTCAGCTTCAGCTCCAAAAACAATTATTTAGCATTTTGGAAAATAACCAAGATAGTCTCTGATAACATACTTCTTCTGGAGGACAGCACTACAGGGAAATAAAATAGATGACCTCTCCTTTGGGAACACGCATATATATGTCTTTGGTTAGAAATCTATTTTAGAAGCCACAAATGCGTATGAGGAGCTACACAGTTAAAGACAAGTTATTAATCACCATGAATGTTAGCAGCTGTGAAGTTATCTTTATATTTTAAGTGTGCTAGAATTTATGACTGAAACATCCTACTGATAGTTAAAAATGCCCTCTTCTCCCTGTTTTTGCAGAACTCATCACATATATTGCACTACTAGCCTTGCAATAAACTTGTGTTTAAAAATAGAGAGTAAGCAGCAGACATCCACTTGGGTCCTGGACACTGCACCCTCTATATCTTCCATTTTCTGAAAAACTAACCTCTGCACTTAGTTACACCCTGGTAAATGGGCACTTTCATCCTCCAGTCCTCTACTTGCTATACACTTCAGCAGCTCCATATACTGGTAGTCCAGGAACTTGGAGAAATTGCCTGCATACTATCATTAAAAAAAAAAAAAGCTACACTATATTATTTACCGTATATAGTGCTGGTTGAAGGTTTCAAAGGTTAGTTACCTGAACCTGGAAAAAATCCTAACTGAAAGCTCATTATACTGCTGTTGGAAAATTATCCTGCTGTGCTAGCCGTGTACGGAAGGCAGTCCGTGGCAGGGAGGTGAAAGTTCAGGTACTTCAAACACTTGAAGTCTTGGCAGCTTGACTTCAAAAAACATTATATAAAACTTTTTCTGATGCCTCTTATTCATGTCTGCGGCTTATGGCTCAATCCATAAAAGCTTTTCTATTTTCCCAACCCAATAAAATTAAAAAATGTTCATGTGGACAGAAGAGCAGGCCCAAGAAGAGGATGTTCATAGCGACATAACTTCTATTCCTTGTTATTAGCTGTCCCTGAAACACATGGAAAAAATTAATTCAACAATTAATTGAGGGTACAACTTGACATTCACTAAATCTTACAGGAATTCAAAGTGAAAGTTCCCTGGAAGAATCACAGGATGCAAGGGGTGTCTGCTCTTCTCCCAGATCTCTAAAGATGTTCTGTGTGGACCTGAAGCAGCCACAAGCAGTCACTGGCTCTGCTTCCTCTTCCTCCATCCCATTCATAGACAATCTTCCTCTTACAGACATTAACATCACCTATGTGAAATCCAGTTATGCTGCAACAGTCTTATGCTCCTCCCCACCCTACTGCCTTTTCTCTTAACTTTTGAAATCACTAGATAATTTCAGTCATATTTGACACAGAGGCAGAGACCCCATGGACATTAAAATTTACATAAGGACAAGAGACAAAGGGCGTAAATTCAAGTACAGGGTATTACATTTAAATGTAAGAAAACCTTTTTTTTAACTGTAAGGACAATTGACCGATTGGAACAGGCTGCCCACAGAGTTTGTGGAGTCTCCATCCTTGGGAATATTCAAAACCCAACGGGACAACCTGCTCCAGCTGACCCTACTTTGAGCAGAGGGGCTGGACTAGACAATCTCCAGAGGCACCTTCCTAACTCACCTATTCCATGATGAAGTATGGTTGAAGAACTGCACCCACCCCCTGAAAATCTATGTGTTGGCCATCAGCAGCTGAGAAGCCGTAAGTCTCACTGGCTTGCTTGATAGCTAAAAGATAGTGCCCAGGGGGATGAGTGACAGAAACCATAGTGTTGGACCACACCAGCTCAAGGTACTTCTTTCCCAGCCAGAAGACCCTGCAAGGAGAGGTTGGGAACATGGGAACACGGGATTTCCTTGTAGTGAGTGGCAGTATTACCACAAGGCTGAGCAGGGAATACAGGGAAGGTGGGAATTTTGCAGGGGAATACAGGTGATGGGAGAGAGACATCCAACTGCAGTGCCTCTCTGTGACAATGAGTCTGACAGTTAATTTGCAGCAACATTGCAAGTAGAGTGTGGGAAAAAAATACCCTTTAGTGGTTTTGAATTCAACACGCTTATTGTGTTACTGAGCATTGCCTTGTTCAGAGATGGACCTCAGCTACCTTTACAGCAGTATTTATTTTGCACTAGGATCAGCTCATATCCTCTTAGTCATACCCTCTCAGAGGCAAGGCTCTGAATGTTTTTGATCTCTCTCAAAGTAAGAATTTTTCCATTCCCTTTAGCGAACTTGCTTCCCTGCCCAGAATCTTGTTTTAGTTCTTCAATATCCTTTCGAGATGGAAGAATTGCTCCCTTACACAACAGCATCCCAGATTTAAATGGCCACTGTTCCATTCTTAACATTGTTTGCTTTTCTTGCCTACAGCTGTTCTCTGAGCTGTCTGCTTTGGTACACTCCTACCATCTGAAATGTATTATGGACATAGAAGCAGGGCTGCTCTTTCTGCTTCCTTACAAAACCGTTGGGGAGAATATTGTCAAGGCAGGTAAATGCAGAAAGTAAGTATTCCTATAAAGCTGTAATCATTACATGATGAAATCTCTTACTCTTCAGCAGCAGCATGCTGTTCTTTGAGGTTTCCCAGTGCTTTGCTGAACTCACAGCACAGACAGATAATTCTTTGCAAAAGCTTAGGGGCAACTCATTAAAAACAAGTTGAGTGAATAAACTTTTTTGGACTTCATAGGCAAAGCTATATGGCAAAAATCTAAAGATCCTGCAAAAGCACAGTTGCCAAGGGCCAACAGTAGCTTGTCTTCACAGGCTAGTTTAAAAAGTAACAATATAAAAGTGATGAACTGTTAAACGGATGAGAATTAAAGGGACGTGAGTGCTTTTTTTTGATCACTGCTTATCTAATTCTACTTGAGTACTCACAAGGTCATAAAGGCACATATGCCTTGACCAAACTGCTTGACCACCACCCTACTGGTCTGCCAGGCTGCAGCACTCATGCTGCAAACCATTTTCCTGAATTCTGTAGCACAGGTGGAACATGCCGGCTTGCTGCTGTCAGCTCAAAGTCTGGAGCATATACTAGCACAGGGAAGGAACCAAAGACCTCTCATCCTAGGTGCAATAGGTTCATTTGGAAGTCACGAAGGTGCTGGTGTAAGATATCTCCCACCCTTCCTGCTGGAGCTGTTCTCTTTCGAATAACGGGAATGCTCACTGGCCTAGAGAGATTTCGAGCATGGCTACATAGGCCAGTGGTTAGGAGGGAGGGGAGAGGGGAAGAGCGGTTTCAATCATTGTGGTAGCGTTCACTGGGGGAAGGGAGGACGTGTCTGCATTGCCTGCTCATCCTTTTCCACTTTCTGGCAATACAACAGGGTAACCTCTGCCTTCTGGGGCATGCGAATACCTTATGTGATGGACACAGAATAAATGAGTGGAGGATTCTTAGTGAACATGAAGGAAAAAGAAAACAACTTTTGCAGAAAGACTGTGATGACAGAATTGTGAACATAATTTCCAAGTCTGCTAGAGGGACAGTCCTATCCCCTCAAATTCTTCTCTTCACTGGTGTGATAATTTTCCAAAGGCGCTTTATTTGGCATGTGATTTTTCCTTCCCACCATGTGACTGCATTTGCTGTGCAATGAGCTTTCATCCCAGTGCTACACTGCTGACTTCAGCTGATAAGGAGAATAAGGGCATCTAAAATGACTGTCTGGCATAGAATGGGAATCACACAGCACGTTAAGGCATTAGCTCATAAAAACAAGCCTGTAAATAATAACAAGCAGAGTCATGATTTTAACATAGGTTTTTATTTTCCAAGACTGCATGTTACAGTCTAGCATCCTCCCCAAAGAGGGGTAATTTATCATCAGTAAGACTCATGTATTATATAAGGACGACCCATGTAAAAAGCATGACTTCCAATTGACTGCTTCCAAAAATATCTCTTAATGTAAACAAAAGTATTTACGACTCTCTCTTGTGTTAAAATGCAGAAAGCAGCCATACTCTGGCAGGGGGATGACAAAATGTTCTCATTAAGGACAGCACAGTTTTTTCTGTCTCCTAAACAATAACCCATGTGGTCCTTCCCTCCTCTGTCAACATACCTATCTCTGTCGCTGCTGCACCATCCACAGCTTCTCCTGTTTCTTCTTCTTTTGTTTCAGGCCCTCCACTTACTACCTCACTCAGCAGCTCAGTTTCCACCTGTTCTCCCGTCTCACCTGGGAACGGTAACCATGGAGATCAAATTAGGATCCACTCAGAAAAACACCAAGTGCCCCAGCTCCTTTCTGTAAACCTGACTTTGCTGTGTCAGCTCTCCAATGCCCCTGACCAAGGTACCCCCTGAATGAATCCACAGGGAACAAACAGGATGCTCCCAATCACTTTCCATCATCCAGCTACATGCATGCCTCATGCCCATAAAGTTTTCCTGACGCTTTCACAAAATCCCCTTGATGCTCTATTCAATACACATCACGAGTATTACTTCTGTTCAAATTATTTTTCCTGGATTTTATTTTATATATGTGCAGTTTTATTTGCAATCGGAACAAAACAGAAATAGAAAACATGGTACCATGCCAGTCTGGCTGAAACTGTGCTTTCCCTGGGAAACTGCTACCTAATTAATTTACTTGCACAGCTACTGAAGAACAGAGGAAAGCAAAGCAAGTGTTAAGTATCATACGCACCACAGCATAACAATGGAAGGTCCCTTCTTCATCACATACCTCACAGAAAGGTAACACACACGAGTCAAACTCTTACTTCTAGCTTGGAACAAATAGGAGCAAAACTCTTTTTCCCAAAAGCCTTGTTCACTCGCCCTGCAAGGAGCATGAATCGCTTTGTGGTCAAAGCCCCGTAACTGATCTTCAGGCAAACGGTCAATTGTAAATGTGTTTCCATGGACATGAGGTCGTACCACAACGTTCAGGGCATACTGCTCTGCCTCCGGCACTATGCCCCAAAGCTTAGAAATGGTGATTAATGAAATTGGAGTTTCCAGCTAGGCAAGACTATGTGTTTTACAGCTGACCATCTAGTCATTTACTGCTTACATAAACTGAGACTTCATTCCAAAGGATAGATGCCCATTTTGTATAGAGGAAACCTGAAAATTCTTTTGTGAAGAGACATAGGAGAGGACAAGCCAACCCCTATGCTCAGCTACCGGGATGCAAAGAGTCAGAGTTATATAGCCAGCTGAGAGACACACATAGCGAAGCGTCAGGGTTAGTGGCAGTGCCTGTAACTGGCGCTGGGCTTCACACAGGTCAGTCCTTCTCCTGCATCTCACACTTCTTCAAGGCAAATGTGGAGTGAGGAAAGCTGCTGATACCACCTTTCCCTGTAGAGAAATACTTCTCATGTGCTTCACCTGCTTATTCCCTGAAGAAATGCTCCCCCAGGAAGTATCTTTTTCCTTACCGAGCAGCTTTGCACCATTTAGGAGAAAACTGATTCCTCCTGTGAAGTGTTCACCTTCTGTATGTGCAGTCCACACACCCGTCCTCTGGGCACTAACGCAAAGATGTGCACAGCCTGCAATCTCTGGCAATGACCATACCTCCCAGTAAAGCTCCCTCTCACAGCACCCACAAATACCTGCCATCTCAGAGACCACCTCCCCAGCTTGTCAGCTCCAAACATTTTTGGAAAGCCCATCCCTATGTCCCTTCAATACTACTTCTTGTGTAGTAGCCAGCCTTCTAGGACAGGCTGGATATGCCAAGGGTGCATCAGAGAGATGCTTTTTCTTCTACATCCAGACGTGCACCCTCCAACTTCATGTGCACAGGGACAGTTGCTTTATAATTAATACATGTAACTAAGTAATACAGCCTTTAGTCTCCATAAATATTAAGGATCATTTCTGAGCTACACAGAAACACAACATTTTAAATGAGGGGTATGGTGGGGCATTGTACCTGCTAAGAACAAAAAGGGCATGAAATGAAATAACAGAGATAATGACTGGAAATGCTGATTAAATTTATTACAGCTTGGACTTGTGGGTCTGAGGCTTCCCCAACCACTCTCTTCTACGCCCCACATTGTACAGACTCCCTGGACCAAATTCTAACTCCAGATTCTCATATGAGGCTCTCAGTAAAGCCAAAAGGACCCACACACAAGTCCCTGGAGGCAGAATTTGCTCTCCTGAATTTATGAAAGCACAAATATTACCCTCAATGAGGTGGTCCTCTTCAGTAACATGTAATTTCTCGATGATTTCCACTACAGAGTTGTCACTGCCCTCTACCGGCCCACTGTCCTCTGCTGGTCCTGGTGATGGTGACCCAGCATCTTCTCCTGGTGCTGGAGGTGAAGGCCCATTGCTCTCCTCTTGCCACGCAGATGGCAGCTCAGAGCTTTCCTCCACTCCTGCAGGCAGGGGCTCGGTGCCCTCCGGCTCCTCCCTTTTACTGACTGAATCGATCTTTCCCTCTAAAGCCAGAATCACGGCTCCAGCCTCCTCTCCTGGCGGATGCTCGCCCGGATTTTTCTCCTCAGAGGCAAGACTCACGTCCTCTGCTGGGTCCAACTGTGTTTGGTCAGCTATGGTTTCATGATCGTTTGCAGTCGGGGTGTTTTCACCTGATGATGCTTTTAGTTATGGCAGAGCAAGGAAAGAAAAAAGAGAATTACAGATAATCGATGAGTGGACATGTAAGCTAGTTGAGCACTAGACCCACAGGGGACCACACAAGCGCTACTTGTCAAAAAGCTTCCATCTGGCTATGGACAACACTCCTTCACCAGGTCTGCCGCTCTTACACATATCCAGTAGAGGATGGTGATGCTTTTACATTTAAAAAAAAAAAAAAAAGTTTTGGCTTGATGCACGCCATATATTTTTATATGAAGAGAGGTGACCTGTTGACAGGCCAATGTCCTATTACATTTTGCCTTACGGATCTGAAGTGTGGTGATGGGATGCTATGCAAGGAAGCACCTTTTCCTGCCCCAAACCAGGCACAGAATCAACACACTGAGTGGGAGGGAGCTGCTGCCCTGGGCTGCACATGGGAAACTTCTGGTGGTGCCTCTGGGTGGGCTGAACTGAAAACACCGAAAAGAACCTCCTCGTCCCAGAGGGTGCGCAGTGCCATTTCTTAAAACAAAACCCAGTTTTTCTGTCTTTTTAAATACTAAACTACCATTCATAGGACACTTTGTCTAATAAAATTTTCAGCACCAGGAAGTCTAAACAAATTAAAACTTCTGCTTCTTTTATCTTTCATCAACTTATTGGCTAAGTAAAGCAATGGGCCTTTTTGGCAGACAAAATTTATGAATAAAGAAATGGCAAAATTACTCTGACAGGTATTTAAGGATAAAAGTTGAGGACCCAAAATGAGCTATACCTACCTATCAGACTGACTTAAAAACTTTCTGATTAAATTCAGTTTGACAAGAGCTTGTACTTAATCTTCTCTGAAGGAATGTCAAGATGAAAACCCTGGGAATTCATGCATAAAATCTGTTTATATAATAATTACAAAATCTGGACAAATTGATGACTGCAGTGTCAAAGCCAGTGTGCAGAACTGTATGATACTTCATACACATGCAGACGATCAGCGAAAAAATGTAATACATCCTGCTTTTAAACAGCTGCTTGAATACTGCTGCTCTTAAGATAACTTCACTGTTCTTTCAAGGCATTCAAGCAAAACACCTCCCCAGCAAGCGTCACCCAGTTAGCATGTGCCTACAGATCCGGGGAAGGATGGCTAAGCCAGGAGAAGAGCAAGAACAGGAAATCTGGAGTGTCAAAACAGACAGAAAGCAACTTTGACTGTGGGACACGTAAAATCTCATTTGTCCCAGGAACTGTAAAACCAACCAAGGTTCAACCAACCCCTCCAAATTCACAGAGGTATATAGCTATTATAATGAAACTCAAAAAAAGGAGGGAATCTTAGCCATGTGGGTGAGACCACAGACCCACCCAGGGCTGCACCCTGCCTCTGACAGGTGCCAAGGGGCAGTGGAGAGGGCAGAGGGACCTAGCCCACAGGGCTGGGTTTCAGTCCATCAGTGGACATTCCTCTGTGAACCTGTCCAAGCCCCTTTTCTATCCATTTACCATTTACACTCTTGGCCTCCACCACGACCAGTGGCAATGAGCCCGCTTACACCCCCTGTAAAACACATTCTTGCTGTTTTCAAGCCTGCTGCTAGTCGCTCTATCAAGTGATACAGTTCTTGTGTTACAAGAAAGAGCAAATGCATTTCCCTATTGACCTTCTCCAGGGCTCTATCACACCTTGTTTTCCAGGCATTCTGTCTTCTAACACAAAGCTCGATGTGAAACAAATACCCAACCAGAATAACAGCAAGTCTTAAACTACTCTAAGCAGTGACTAAAAAAAAGCAGTGTGCGCTCAGAGACCACAGACGTGATCTTTCAACGTTTTTTTATCCTTTAGGCTCTTCTCATGCCTTCACCTTGCCTAGTACGAGGTGGACAGGGAGTATAGAAAACTTACAGACAGAAATAAATAAGCCACAAAAACTAGCATCTTACATGGAGTTTTCACTTGGCATTACCAGTAAAAGAAACAATTCAAACCCATTATTGCTAGGAATCTCCTGCAGTTCCTGTAAACGACAGCCCTGTAACTTCCAGCTAGCTCTCTCTTCATCAAGATGTTTTATATAAATTGGATTATAAAATACGGCCATGCAACGTGAGACCCGCACTACTGGAAACCTTGGAAGCATTCCTCTGCTCTCATCTGAAATGCAAAGAATTCTCTAATATGGAAAAAATAAATCCTCCCAGTAATCTGTTCAATACCTTTATCCCCAGGAAGAATGAACATCATGCGGCAGTCAACATTCTTAGGATGCCTTCTAGTTTTGTTTTATTTTTAAATTTTTAATTTTTATTTTCCCTGCTGTAGACAATTTTAGCTGGAGAAACAGCGAAAAGCACAGTGAATTTCAGTGAGCCACAGCTACAATATTTTTACCTTTGCCTTCTTTCTTTCCTTTTGAAAAGCCTCACATTTTTGGGAGTTACACATCAATGGAATGAAGTTAAATACATTTTTTTCCCCTGTTAACACATTTAGAGAAGTTTCTTTCAAATTATCCTCTGTTATTAAACTAAATTAGAAAATAACTAATATATGTGGCTGCTAATTACCCAATTAATGGAGGCCTTTCAGCTGTAATCACAAACTGCACTTTATCATTATCATGATATTGTTTACGTATTTAGTACATTTCATAACCTATTCCAACATGAACAGGGCTTTAAACAGAATTCCTAAAATACTCGGAATAAATTACTTCAGTTGTTTCCCTGAGCCCTTCAGCGTTTCTCTGCAAGTATCTTTCAGTAGAGGATGGAAAGGCTGAGAAATTCGGTACATTGACTGGTTGAACAAGAGAGCAAGTACAGCACAAAGAGATTTCTGCTGATATTTTCAGTGGGACTCCTCGGCTTGCAGATGCGTGCTGGCTCTACAGCGGCACAGGCAACGCTCACTCCATACAACCTGCCATCATCTCTGCAGTCACAAACCACGCCACCGCAAGACAACAAATGGAAAATAAACCCGTATAGAAAACACGGATGCTGCAGCACGGACAGCAACAGATGATATTTGTAACTCAAGAGTACAGGAAAGAAATGCAGTAAAATGAAATGCAAACAGCTTTTATACATCTATCTTCAGGATGTATCTTTCTGGAGAGGCCAATATCTGTAACTGCAGCATTCAGGTTCCTATAAAAGGGCTTCCAAACCTCCCTTGGAGCAAAGAGTTAAGTATGATCAATATGGAAACAAAGTTTTATTTAACTTCCACTGAATAGCAAGGGTATTCTTATGGAGCATCCTACAAATATGCCTTGCACCCAGAATTAATCCTTTGTGACTTCAGCCAAATCAAAGTCACAGGAGCACTGCCGGTGCTGTAAACTGTGTTGGGGTGGATGTACAGATTCTCATAAGAAAAAGGAAGGACCGCGGGGTCAGGTATTGCTAGTTGACTATTATTTTAAAGAGGGGAGAAAAAAGCATTGGATTTACAAGGTATTATACAAAAGGACCTGTCTGTAAATTAAAAAAAACAGTCAGCGGCTGGGAAGAGAAGCTGGTTAACTTATTCGTCTACAAGCAGCAGCAGCAGTTTATGAAGACCCCATCCACGAGGCGCAGCTCCACCGACAGCCTGGGCAAGAACTAAAAACCGACAAAACCCCACGGCCCCCCG
>VYXH01011757.1:246487-266866 GCA_013397275.1 Burhinus bistriatus | reverse complement strand
AGGGGTGGCCCTGGCGATGGTGCCTTAAAACACCCCCCGCCCCGGCCGGCGGGGCTTGCCCTGCTCAGCCCGGGCCACCCGTCTTGTTCGTTCCTGCCCCTGGGGCGTTTTTCTGTGCTACGTGCGGGTGCCAGAAGGTGGGAAGTGGCAGGAGCCGAGAAAGGGACCGCAGGTCTGCGTGACAGCAGCTGGAGACCCATGACTTTAATCCTGGCTGCGTGTACGTGTGGTAAAACTCGCTAGCAAACTTCAAGCCAGGTTAGCATCGAGTAGAGGGAGACCCGTACACCGGGTAAGAGGGTCCAGGGTCCGGGCAGCAACGTCGGTCGTCTAGATGTTAGGTGTAGTGGAAGGTGTCCCTGCCCGTGGCAGGGAGGTTGGAACTAGGTGGTCTTTACGGTCCCTTCCAACTCTAACCATTCTATGATTAGACGGACTTGGAGGCCATGCTGATGTTTGAGGGTCCATGAATGTGGTTGTGCTTGCGAACCTGAGACTGGGGGTGTGGGGTTTCTGTAGGGAACCCCAGTCTGGACCAGCCAGAGAGGAGCATCAGGACTGGGCTATCTGCACTTACAGTGTATGTGGTATAGCAGAGTATAGGTGCTGCTAAATGCAGTGCTCTGGCTTAGCGTCCCGGGTGCGTGTGCTTGCACACACGCAGGGGGCTCAGTCTCACTACTGGCCCTCCCTGCAAAAGGGAACAGCAGCCGATGCATCCGTGGGACTGGGATGGGGAGACCTCTGGCGTCTCAGCAGCCAGGAAGGGAAGAAGAATCCCCAGGTTGCAGAGTCCTCTGGATTCAGTAGCCACATGTAACATCCCTACCATCAGCCTTAAAGGGAAAATAAAGCTAATACAATTTTTACATTTGCGTATAGGCAAATCAGCAGATGTTCGGGGAAGTCTAGGTAGCTTAGAAATTTTCCAAAGAATAAGAATGAAGAATGTTTGCCATATATTTTCTTGCATAAGCAGGTCCAGTGTATTTTATTTATTGCACCCAAGACATGTTTTGTTATGTCATTCGAAGTTAATCACCCATTCTTCTAAATAAATGGGTTTTTTTCCATCCAGAAACTTGTCCAGACAAAATGTATTATCTTCGGACATTTGTGCAGGGTTTGTTGATGTCCTGCAGCTAAGGTGGGGCAGTAGCAATAACTCCACCCAGGCTGCAGGACATATGGAAATCCTGGACATGTGCTGTACCATATGGTATGTGTACTATCACTGTAGCACAAGTGTGAAGCTCTGGTACACCTGGGAAAGACTGATACGGATAAGGTATGTATTGTATGGATATAAGGTGTACCCTGGAGCCATCAGACCCACTGCATGTGCAGTGCACAGTGAGTGCACCCGTGTCACTCTGGGAAATCACCTGACAAATGTATGAGGAACAACACAGATGGGAATATACCATGTAAGCCTGAAAACATTAACTTTTTCTGCTTCCTCAGGTTGAGTTCATTTTTAGGATGCTTTTTAAAAATAAAAAAACTGTAGGCTGTATAGATTTATCTGTGGCTGTATGTAATATTTCTACCAGACACTAGAAGCTGAAATGCTGGTAACTTTACCATTAGCAAAGCATGCTGCTCTGTAAGCACAAAAGCAGAAGCGCAACAAAGGGCTTAGCAACTTAAAAGTTAATTTCAGAAATAATCTTTCATGCTTCTGGTGTGAAATCCCAACAGCGCTGTGGTGGGAGACAGGTTGGTTCTCTACGCAGCACCTGGGGGATCCCTCTACAGCACAGATGCGGGTGCCTCAGCATCAGAGGTGGACGTGTGTGTGAAGACACCCAGGCACCCACCTATTGCCTACCAACTGGGATGGGCTCTGCTGCCACAGATATGAAAGCAGGAGCGTCTGTGCTTATGAAGGAATCCCAACAGCTGAGGAAGCTGCCTGCAGACAGCACATATGCAGGGGAAGGATGGCAAACATATCTGATATCCCACCTTTCTTCTATGATGTTCCTTCAGAGAGCAAAGCAACGTGGCCGGGCCACCAGGACAGAGTCATCGGGCATTGGGTACTGAGGAAAATAAAAAAGAGAGAACTACATTCAGTTCTTTCTCTTGCCTGCGTAGCTGTGTACCATCCATCTTACTGCAACAGTGGAGAAAGGAATTCAAGATTTACGAGGCCAGAGAGAGGGAACATGTGTTGGCATGTATCGGCAGCCAAGGGCGCTCGCCGGGGGGGGGCAGGGCTGCTCTGTACTTCATGTTCTTTAAACAGGCCTTGGATAAGGTACAGAAATAGGAATGAGAACCCAAGGGCCATTTGGCAGGTGACTCCTGGAATCACTAAATAACAATTTCATGGTCTTCTTCCCTTGTCCCACAAGTAAAGGAGAAGTTGCATCTTTTGAGCAGGAAGACTGGACACAACAGAGCGGGTGCTGGAGCTGGACATAGGTAGGGCCATGGTAGGACAAGGCTGCACCTCAGTGTATCAGCTGTATTGCCATGTACCAGGTCAGGCTTAGACAATGTGTGCCCTCTGCAGATCATTCACCACAAACTCATTCCCGTGGGGTAACACGCTGCTCCGCAGTGGCCTCTGTGCCACTGTCGTGCCTTGCTGGGAGCACCAAGATGATCACCCCTCCACCAAAAGTGGTGACTCCATGGGTTTACCATGGGGGCAGGTTACAGATGCTGACGTAGATCAAGAGTTCACTGTGCAAACACGAACTGGTGCATGCTCCTTTCTTCAAGCCTCTCTATGTCCAAGCAAACACCACTGAGGCCACGACAGGGCTGGGGCTGATGCCAGTTAGGCTCAAACTTTTTATTTCTGCTTTCTAGGTAGTGTGTATCCCTGTGTTAGCATGCTCATCTGTTGGCCAGGGTGAGTGGTAGTGACATGCGCTTTCCAGTGAAGGTACAAGGTGAGAGGCTTTGAAAGTAAGAGTCTCAGGGTTAGGGAAGTGAGACACAAGTGTGAGAGTGAAAATGAGATGAGGTTCCCAGGTGAGAGGCGGTGGGAGAAGGCAGGGGCAGGGAGCAGAGAGGGTATGGGAGCAGGGGTTATGGCAGTGGCACTCACAAGCTATGCCTCATGCTTGTACAGAGTCCCCCAAAAATTACTGCAAGTGATCCAGTGGCTGCAGCATGATGTTGGCAGGTGAAAATCCTCGGTAGCTTTCCCATCCCTTCCCCTGGGCAGGGCACCTCTCCACAGACTCCCTGCATTCTCGAGCCTGAACTGCCCTGGTACTGCCCCAAATGAAGGCAGTACCAAAGTAGCTAAAAAATAACCTTTAGCAACAAACAAACTAAACAATCATCTTGAACTACTTATTTTTACAAAGGAAAACAATTTATTTTATTCAGGCATATAAATTAGGAAATTAAAATAAAATGTAAATTGGGAATATTCAGTGATAGCTGTATTTCCAGAGGTAAAGAAACAAAAACCTATGTCTTCTTATACACAACCAGAAATACACTTACAAAAGCAAACTTCCTAAAGATTTCCATAAGGTCCTTGCAATTTTTAAGTTATCCAGCCCAGTTATCCAGCTCACTAGCTTTTAATAATTTTGAGTATTTCAGATATGATTCCTACTGCAGCTATTAAATTTGCATCTGCTTTCTGATAGATCCAAATCCTGGGACTTACTAAATCACCGTAGACTTTTCAAAACATCATATTAATCATGAGTTTTCTTTTTTAAACTGTGACTCCTTTTCTCAACTCTGCGGTTCTTCTGTACAGAAAGACCAGTATTGACCAGGCAATACAATATTCTAAATTGTTTATTGTGGCAGATAATTCAGGCCAAATGTTCCACTGATGCAAATTTGTGTAGCTCTGCCGAAGGCTGCTCTGTGATGCTGATTTAAGAACTGCAGAGAACTGCCTTCTGAAACCACTATTTTTGTTTTGCCTGGGATGGCAATGGCCTTGAAACTTAGCTCCTGGGATGTACCTTGTAAATTCCAGGAAAGGAAGGAATCTGAAGATCTTCTTATCAGACTAACTACTATCTTTAGAAATCTGCACCTGTGGATTTCTGTACAATTTGGACCTTAGAATATGCAAATATCTTGTTGTACTGGCACTATCTTTAAGCTTGTTACACATATATGTACACATATGTACGTATTTTTATACGTACATATTTACATATGTCCATACACACATACTACCTATCATCCTTTTACTGATTGAAAGTATATCCGAGTGTGCAGATATCCAGTTATTCATGATAGACAGTATTTAACCTCAAGATTTCCCCTGTTCCGTAATGACATAACCTTTCTGCATGTGGCCCATTTTCCTCTACAGCTCTTTTCTTTCCTTCCTCCCTTCCTCATAGTAAAGCTGCTGGAAAGGTGGCCGAGGAGAGGTTTGCATCTGGATCCAGCAGACCTGTGCACTATTGGGATTCCAAATTTCCAGCGATCTGAAACAAAGAGCTGCATTTGTCTGCCTGACAATACAGGGGACGGTGCGGTGCATGACCCTGTGAAAATCGGATGAACATGTTTGCATTTGCTGTAAATGTGATGATTATCAGAGAACATAGTCTGTCACTTTTAATAGCCCTGACAAGTGCAAAAGGAGAAAATAATGGCTGCAGGTGTTCACACAAGGTTGTTGTGTAATTGTGCAGAGATTTTGACAGAACTAAAGATGTAAGGAAGGACAGGATTGTATTTTTGCATATTTTCATCCTATCAAAATAGTATGTTTTGGTCATATTGGTAAAATAAAGATGTAAGCCTAGCTTTTCAAAAGATCAGTCGTCTTTTTTGAATTGAATCTTATCTTTCAGGGTTAGCGTGGGTCCGCTGGCACGTGAAGGACAGCTAAAGATACGCTGCCTCCCCCTTGCAGTGAGTTTCGGAGGTTAGGACTCGAAAGCCTCCCCCCAGATCACATCACACATTTCCTTGTTCTTTGCTGGCAACAGGTCAGTACCCGTTATCCTCTGAGGCGCCCAGCGACTCTTGCAGGGAGCAAGTCCTGAGCTCTATCCATGACCTGCTGATGATCAGGGAAGGGGGGTACAGCTTCAGATGTTCCCCTGCGTCCCTGGCTGTCAGGGTGATCCCCACTTTCTCTCGGGGTCAGCAGTGCTGCCGCTTCAGCTTTATAAAGATCCCAGAAGTTCAGAGAATTTAACAGAATAATCCATCCCAGGCTGTGCCATAGGGTGTCCATGTACCACTCGTTTTTTAGACTTCAGTATTATTTTTTCTCTTCCTTCTTTTTCCCTTCTTCTTTCCATTCTTTTCTCCCAGGTAACTATATGCTGTCTACAACAGCACATGTAATTAGCGCATGTACCTTTTTTCTTAGTGCCTTATTTTACTGTCATCAAATTACATATCATTTTTCGATGAGCAATGAGACCACCCTGTTAACAAGTATTAGTACCATTGCATTTGAAGGGGCAATGTTTGAGGTTCTCTAATGTGGAGAAAAAGTTGTTTTGGGATTTCTCTGTGGAAACGCGTGTGCCTGTGCTGCATGGATGGGTTTGCACTTGCAGTACGCCCAGTGCTTACTCCTTGCAGCTCAACTGCTGCAAGAGACCCTACAGGTGATCCTAGCCAGCCCCCACTGTGAAGGAAAACACGTGAACTTGCTTCTCTGTCCACAAGTATGAGTATACCTGGCCACCATGGCTTGCACTGTTGTTTGCTGATACGCTGGCATTGGTGTCAGTGCTGCCGCGGGAGCTCCTTGCCTTGCCCTTTCACCTCCCCCTCCCCGGCCGCACATTTCCACCCCCAGCAGGACATCCCACCGGCTGTGTCAGTACTTCTGTGGGACGTGTTACCAAATGAAGCCCTGACTTGACTTAAAAACAACTCTGGGGAAAAAAAAAGGCTCAGGGCAGGAATTCCTTCAGCTGCCGTCTCTGCTGAAGTCAATGCATCATGAAGTTGTGACCCCAGCTAAAAGATGGCCATTAGACTGTTACTCCAGTCCCAACTCAGGAATTGGCAATTGCATGTCCAGACTCAAAGAAAATAAGGCTTCTTTATGATCTTGACATTTTCCATCTTCTAGATCACTTAGAATTTCTCAGATACATCAAGTTGGTTTCATTTTCCTCCAGGCCCAAAATGATGAAGTTGTTATCCCAATTTTTGTGAAGGGTCAATGCTCCACCAGTGAATTTTCTCCCACTGCTCTCAGTCTCCTAATTCATGCCTCTAACTGGTGCTTTCTTACACAACCTAATCAGCATTTTAGGGGGGAAGAGGTGGTGAGAGACCTCCTTCAAGCCCACTACTCTCCAGATTTGAATTAAATTATCTCCTTCTCCATTGGATATCCCACCCCTACTCTCTCACTAGGCAGGCGCAGAGTAAGGCCATTGTGGGAGAGGCAGTAAGGGAGGAGTGGCCCTGCTTTCCCTGTGTACTCTCCATTCCCTGCATGCTCATCTTCACTGCCAAACTGGGCACCAGCCCCTGAGCCAGAGTAATACCCAACTCAGCCCATGAAGGAGTTGATCTCCATGGCTGAGCGTGGCTGGCGGGGCAGGCAGGAGGGCTGGATGTGGCCACGGTGGTTGCTGTTTGTGCAGGGAGAAGTAATGATGCTTTTCCTGAGGCTGGCAGCTGCTCCCTGGATCTCTCCGTCTCAAGACTTGTTTGTTGGAGATGGAGACGTTGTCTGCTGCTTCCCTGCCTGTTTCTTATTTCTGCTGTATTATGGCCTTGTTGCGGAGAAGAGCTCAGCATCCCCTGCAGAGGGTGCCTGGGTGCCAAACTCTGCCTGACGTGCCTTCCTCCATGCTTTAATTCTCAAACACCTGCATTATAAATGCCCAACTGCCAATTTTAACAAAACAGTGGCTGTATAATATTGTTTAAGGAACTCCGATGGGGCCAAAGCCTTTCCTTCCTTCTAGTGTTGCTTTCACCTGACTTGGACTGGCCCTTTGCCTTTATAAAGGACATTTTGTGGACCACGGACCCCAGGAGTGACCTTCATGGCCACAGAAGGGAGATTTGGGAGGTGAGAGATAATAGTGCCCATTTCTGCATGTATTTCCCCCCCACAGATCCTTTTTCCACCCAGATTTAGCGACAGAATTTGGGGTCCAAGGACCAAAGTGTCTGTCAGACAGTTCTTTAGGAAATGCAGGGTTTTTTAAAAACCGTATCACTGGAAAGAACTAGCTTTATGAACTCTTAAGGAAAGTACTGCATTCTGTCCTAATCTGAGCAGACGTTGCAAGGGTACCCTTGAAAACAGCTCCCTCTTCTGGAGCTGTGCACGGCTCCCACATTTTGCAAGACGACATAAAACATGGCATAGTCAATTGAAAGGAATCGCACGGAGGACTTCACAAGGCTCACTGAGCTTTATATTCTCTTGCCAGTAATTTCAACAAGCAAGAAAAGATGAATGTTTCACCTGACCACATCCAACCAGGTAAAATTTAAAGAATTAAAAGCAAAGTCACAATTTGAGGGTAGAAATAACAGCAATGCACCTGAGTGATGGGACACAGAGAAGAAGAGGAACAAGAAAAGAATTGTTCTGGTTTGAGGGCAATAAGAATGAGGTGTAGAATGGATTTTACTTTGCAGCTGCCAAAGAAAATGAAAGTTTGAAGGACACTTCAAAATTGATATAATTATACTCTGTAAAGGTATGTAAATTTTGTTTCAGTAAGTGAAATTGGACTATAGGGACATATCAAAATGTAACATTTTTATACTATTATTTATATAGTACATATATTATTTATATGTGCTTAATCTAGAAATTATTCCCAGGGAACTTCACAATTAGAGATGGACCAATGTCTGAGTTTCACCTGGGATACTTAAGCTCCACTAAAGTTTGGTGGTATTTTTTCTAACATACCTTTATCTCATCTTTATCTCACTGTTAGCATCTTAGATCTTAATCTAGATGCTTAAACTGATCTGTCAAAAGCTAAGGTTGTTACTCAGTGTCTACACAGAAAAAATAGTTGGGGTGACAACATGCATTTTGACCAAAGGCTCCTTGTCACTGGGAAGGTTATCCTATCACAAGTATTTTGGTAAGGTGTGTGATCATACACAAGAAAAAGTCAGCATGGAGGTAGCCATATCAGTGGAAAGGCATAACAGTATATTGCTATAAAGTATTTCCTTATTTGAAATAAGCTCTATAAATATAAGCACACTAGAATAACTGAATACAACATGTTTTGGCTTGGCTTTTTACTTTGTTGCTACATATCCCGTATCGACAAGGCATCAAACTTCCTGCAGCCAACAAGCACAATACTCTCCAATGCTTGCACTAACCCAGGCAACGTTAGAAAAGCTTTTATGCTAGCTTTGTAATGTCATAAGAAAATGTATACTCTGGGGTGCCTTTCTGGTGCCATGTGTCCTAAGAGCATGAAGTCATACCAGCAGAAGACTTGCTGTCCCCCGGGTGGACCCCCAGGCCTCCTCCTAGGGTGGTGTCACAGGGGAACCCCCCAAACTCACACCCCGAACACCCACATTGCTCATCCCCGCAACACCCAGGCAGGAGCCAGCTGAACTGGTACTTGCTGCTCCTCCCTGCACCAACCCGGCGTGGCTGTCCTAGGGTGGACACCACCGTGGCATCGACTGTTCTTAGCCTGAAACTGAGAACCTCACATCATAGCCATGTTCATAGCTAGTGCCTGTGTGTTCAGCAAGGTGATTTTCAAGTGGATGGTTACCAGAGCCCACGGAGATGGGGGGGGCAGGAAGAGGTTTCCCTGCGCCGTTGACTCCAGCACAGCAGAGGATGGAGCTGCTCTTGCACAGGCTAAGGCCAGCACGCAGCCCTCTGTCCCCAGGTGGGAGACAAGTGCCATCACCGCCAGCAAACCTGGGAGCTTTACTAAGGGTGCCTGAAGCTGAAACCGCTAACGCTGGCAGCCTCGGGCCCACAGCTGTTCCCAAGCTCAGTGACACACTTAGTGCTTGAAATCCAGGTGTTTGCTCAGCCGGGGGCTGTATCTCACAGGGACAGTTTATTTGTGACCACAGTGCAGAATCGGGGGCAGGCAGCTGCTGTCGGGCCTGGTGGAAGGCAGGCATGGCTGCTTCACAGAAGGCCTGCACACTCAGCGCTTACAGCAGGCAAACGCGGAGCCTGACCAGCAGGAACGTCTACTGCTCCAGTGGCTTATGATGCCAAGGACACTTATTTTCTCCATACCATGAATTTCCACATTGGCCCTGTGGCAGAAGTGACATCCCCACAGGGGACGGGAAGCTCAGGCCCCTTGGGACTCTCCCTGCAAGCGGCTCCTTGACCAGCGCCTGAAGCCTCCCACACGGCTGCGACGACAAAAAGAGCACTTAAAATCGCACTGTGAAACACGGGAGGCTGCGCGGCTGGGGAAGGGGAGGGCGAAAGGAGGCGGGCAGCCACACAGCCACCCACCCGCTGAGGCCCGGCCGCCAAGGCGGCTGCTCGCCCCGTGTACGGCTCGTGGGCCCCGCCCCGCGTCTCGCCAGGCCCCGCCCTCCGCCGCCTGGGCCGGCCGCTGGCGGCTGGGCGCAGGCGCATTGGCGGCCGGAGGGAGGGGCGGGGAGGCTGCGCCCGGCTCTCGCGAGAGCTGCCGCGCGGGGATCCGCGATGCCTTGTGGGAAGTCGCTCCTTTCTGGCGGCCCGGCCATCTTGGCGGCGCATCTCCGGTGAGTGGGGCTCGGCCGGGGCGGCGCGGGCGGGCGCAGGGCAGCCGATGCCGGGTGCTAACGTCTCCCGCCGTTCACCTCTCTGTTCCAGTTACCGCCCGACCCGACGCGAGGCAGCAACATGGTGGCCGCGAAGAAGACGGTGAGTGGGAGCGGGCCGCGCCGGCTTCACGTGGCGGCGGCACGGCCTGTGCCGGCGGCGGGCGCTGCGCGGGATGGGGCGGTGGAGGCGGGGGGGTCGCGTTGCGGTGAGGCACAGCGGGCCCCGGCATGATCTGGGGCGGGGACCGGGGGCGGCGGGGGGCTCCGGGCACAGCCGGAGTGGCCTGTCGCGGCCCTCGGAGCTCGGGCCGTGCCCTCCTTGCACAGGCTGCCAGCCGAACCCTGCGACTGTCTCCCCCCGGCTTTTATCTCCTGGGTTCCCTCCTGTGCGCTATCCCGGGCTGCTTACGGGGTCTCTGTGGTAGCTGGAGAACGGGGGAGCTGGTGCTGAGTTCCTAGTGCGGGTGGAGCTCAGCTTGTGCATTGCCTGTCATGTTCTTGTCTTTCTCTTAAAGCGAATGTGGCACATACGGGTTTCGTGTTAGATGGTGGTGTTTGTCCTTGCAAATGCACTTGCCTGTTGTTATCTGTACCATGCTCTCCTGTTGGAATATCAGTTCATATTGCATGTGATTACTTGTTTCTGCTAAGCGATATAACGCTATTGGTGTGTGCCCTGAGAAAAGACATACTCCAAACCTGGCTTAGATTTGCCAGGCAGAAGTAATACTTACTTGGACTTGACTAGCTGAGCTTTGGTACAGGCCTGTCAAATACACCTGGATGTTACTGGTTGATGTAGATAGCAGTAATGCTTTAGAATGTATTTTTCTATTTTAAGGTATGTGGGTATGAGATATTTTTATGAAGTTGGGAAAATGTAGTATGAGCAATCCCCTTATCCACAAGCTTTCTCGTACTCATATGGTAGGCTGGCTTTTCTTACTCTGTTGCAAATTCTAGGGAAATTAGTAAAAGATTGCTTGTATTTGGAATTTCTTCATTTCCTTATGTTCTCGGCAGTTACTTATAGTAAAGTAACTTATAATAATGCTTTCCTACATCTTTTTCAGAAAAAGTCCTTGGAGTCCATAAACTCTAGGCTTCAGCTGGTTATGAAAAGTGGTAAATATGTGCTAGGATACAAACAGACTCTGAAAATGATTCGGCAGGGCAAAGCCAAGTTGGTCATCCTAGCCAACAACTGTCCTGCTTTGAGGTAAGCAGATGTATGAAAAAACAATTTTCTTTAAGACAGGTTCTTTGTGCAACTACAGTGTGTACTTCATGATAATTGCTACAGTGAATTATTAATGCAGAGTACTTTGCTGGCATACTCTAGAGTGCTGTGAAATAGAAGTGATGGGTTGTTTGGTGTATAATAATTTCAGGTCTGGATGTGTTGAAATGCTTTCCAACGTTTTTCTAGCTTTCTAATTCAAAGAGTTTGCACTAGTGAAGATATTGTAAGCTTTGTACACTGTGATAGCATTTGGCTGAATGGGAAAGCTGATAATTGATACTGATTTAAAATGTTTGAAGCACAAAAAATGTGCTGTCCAAGTAAGTTATAAATCTAGCTTCCTGGCCAGTGAAATTGCTTTTTTGAGAATGAAATCTTAACTAACTTCCTTACATTTTCATTGTTGAATTTCTGGTCCCATTTTGTCTTCAAGGGATATTGACAGATTCAGGAAACTGTAAATGCAGAAAACAAAAATGAGATGCTTGAGAAAGGGCAGGACTGTTACAGTCTTAGTGGGGATCCCAGAAGTGCTTAAGGAACAATAGTGACCACTAGAATCTCCTAGTGGAAGTCAGAAGAGAAGGGAATATAGATTGACTCTCTTTTTTAAAGAAAAAAAATACCCGGTTTCTTTCACAGCTAGTGAGAGTCAGATCTGTATTCAGCCTCTGGCCACTGGGTATCAATCAGTATTAATAAGGGTCATTGTTTATGCACTTTGGCTTAGCTCCTACAACCTTTCGGGAGTCTGGAAGTCCTGAATCCCCTTCTTTACTGTAGAAATCGACATGTGTAGGAGCAACCTCAAGGACTTGCACTCGAAAAGTGGGTTGCTGTTACCAGTGTACTTCTGGATAAGGGCTCCTGAGCCACAACACAGTAGTGATGTTTTCTGGCAAGGAACAGATGTGTTTTTCTGGGTGGGATGGAAAATTATAAGGTTCAAGTATGATTGGAGTTAAAGCTGCTCTTGTATTACAGTCAATCCAAATTTTTTACCAGTACTGTAACACCTAGTTTTTGAATTTCAGAAAATCGGAGATCGAGTACTACGCTATGCTTGCCAAGACTGGTGTCCATCATTATAGCGGCAACAACATTGAATTGGGCACAGCATGCGGAAAATACTACAGAGTGTGCACGCTGGCTATCATTGACCCAGGTATGTCTCTTTTGCAGGATAGTGATCAAATGGGTATGTATCAGTGGTTCCTACATTCACCTGGGAGTAACAGCGCTGAGTGAGTAACGTGCAGGGGTGATGACATACTTTGCTGTCCTTTTCTGTCAGGTTTAATTCTTAATTATAACTTCCTGTGAGCAAGATCCTGTTCTTTTGTGAGTCCTAGGTTCTAAGAACTTGGAATTACTGCTGCTTGTATTTTCAGATAGCTCCCATTACTGCTAAACCCTGTGAGCGTGCGTTTTGTCTATCTTTTGATCTGTAATGAGGTTTCAGTGGCTGGGAAGCAACTTTATGGTATGCGTTTCTGAGCCCATCAGCTAGAATATGAGCTGGGGCAGCATGCTGTGGGCGTCAACCTGGTTTGACTGTTCTTAATCTAAGACAAAGGATTGTGAGTTGTCCTGCTTCCCAGAATGATATATGTAAAAACAACCTATATGCAGGTGGATACTAATCCAGGGTTGGAAATTTTATTAAACAATTTAAAACTGTAAATCTGCATGTAATTACTATGGTTTGGTAGCGTTCTTTTTCCCAGAGAGTTGCCCAAGTTCCTCATAGAGACTGCTAATTAAGTGACTTACCCTCTTTCCAGAATCTTCTAAGAGAAGAATCAGTCTTTTGTTCTGTTTGTTGACCAAAATGCATACACACGGATTTAATGATTTCTGTAATAACTTTAACCAAATATTCCCCAAGTTACATTGTTTCGGATTTGCTGTTTCTCCAGAAAACTTTATTTAGCTTGCTTGTATTCAAATACTAGCTGTAAACTTAATTTTCAAAATGTTATTTTTAGGTTAGATTGGGGGGGGGGAAGGGGGCTAACTACGAGCTAAGGAACTGCAAGTAGATATTATTGCTATGTAACATAATGCGAATATTCTCGCTGTCCTGATATTTTCGTGATCAGGGGAGGCTAGACATTCGCTATATTAAAACTATGCATTGTGTCCTCCAGGACTGGAGTGTTGCTCTAGTACTGGTTTTGTAAATGCTAGTGACAGGTCCGTAATTATCGTAAAAATACTGTGTATTGGATTAGCAAAATACAGTTAAAGTATTTTTTTATCAAGCCATGAAAATTACTTGCTTTTTTTCTAAACAGACTGTCTTTGTATTGCTTTTAAGTTGTTTTCCATTTGTAGAATGAGTGCGTTGTTGGTTTTTTGTGGTGTTTTTGTGTGTTTTTTTTAAACTTTTTGGCTTATTCCTGAAAACAGACCTTTCTGGTGGTCCTCTTGTAACAATATATTTTTGTTTTACAGGTGACTCTGACATCATTAGAAGCATGCCAGAACAAGCCAGTGAGAAGTAAATGCTGTAAAGGTGTTATTTCTACAATAAAACTGGTTACAGATCTGTTTAAAGAAAAATTTGTATTATACCTTTTCTGGTTTTAGGGAACAAACTATATAAATGAAGATTTGTTACCACTGCTGTGTTTCCTGTTCTGTTAGAAATAACCATCACAGGACAAAACTTGTCTGTTTCTTTCTCTAGAAGTTGTGGATCTTGAGAGGTAAGCGGAGTAAGACTTGATCATGGCAAGTATGGTGCTAAATCTCAACAGGATAGGGCTTCCTTAGTTTTTTGGTTTTGGAGTGCTAATGCAAAAAGAAGTCATAATGTGAGGTGTAGTAGCAAATTTGGGATGTTGGTGGGGGAGCCCAAAGGGTTTACTTACACTAAAAAAATTCACGCTATTTTTACCAAATCAGTCACAAAGTACTAATGCAAAGTATCCTCTTTGTCTTTTCATTCCAAGAGAATATATATCTGTCAGATGGCAAACAGGGTAGTTGCTAGACATGACATCATCATACTTTCAATAACATACCAATTAACTTCTCAGCCGATTTTAAATTAGTCTGTCTTTTTTTTAGTTTTTTGAAGATGTTATGTTAGAGAGAGATGAGTTGGTGTTGTCAAGTCACTGTTGCTGAAGACATTGGTATCTTACAGATTTGTGCCTGTTTTGTGCAAGACCATGACTGCAGGATGTTCCTTATTACTAGTGATTATTAATTGAGGTGCTAGCACTTTGCTGACATGTGGTAAGAGAAACACCTAGTGAAAATCAGTATGTACTGGTATCCTTGCAGAACTTGCATTCTGCTTGCCAAAGTATGCTGAAGCACAAGGTATACCTTTTAAAGCTTGCTGTTACGTGTCCATGCACACTCATTAGCTTATCTAAGATCACTTAATCTAGTTTTGCTGCAACTACTTCTGCTTCTGGTATAGAATGGATGAAGTTGTGTATTTCCATTTGGAGACAGTCAAGAGGCAAATTGACGTGTGTCAGAGCAAAGGAGGAAGTGCTGGTGTCTCTACCTATTAAGCTGCACATATGGATCAGTTCAAGAGAGAGTTCAGATAGTGCTGTTAGTGTGAAAGTAAAGCTAGCAGCGGAGTGCTGTTGCTGCCAAGTGGAAGGGGTAAAACTTCACTTCAGACACTTCAGTTGGCCAGAATGGCTGGAAGCAATTTGCTGGTTTCGTTTGTGTCTTAGTGTTTGACAAACAGGTGTGCAGCTAGTTGTATTGCCCGAAGAGTAGTTTCATAATTAAAATACTAGTTGCATTCAGGAAAGTTACAGAATAGCTGAATGCTGACCAAAGAACAGTTGGGAGAAGTTACATGGTCTGGATGGGGTAAGAGAAAAAGTACTTGAAACTTTGGATTCTGATATGCTGATAATCCAGCAGACTTCCCACTTTGCTTGTTTACTTTCATGGCAGTTTCAACGCAAACGTATAAATTTCTATTTTTACTTCCAACCGATTTCAGTAGTCTACTCTTGTTGGAAGAATATAAGTGAAACCTAATTACTGTGAATGCTATCCCACTTGTTCTGTTTTTATAAATGTATGTATATATAGAACTGTATATATCCACACAGAGAGGGTCCTTCAAATACTAGCAGAGTGAGTGGAGGAGGGAAATACAGAAGAGCAAGCCAAATAAATCCATACCCTCAAAGTACTTCAAAACATGGAGGTTTCACTTCAAAAAATAACAGCATTTTATTATTTTGCATAGCTTCTTTCAGTTGTTTAGTTCTGCTTAATTAGAATTTTTGCTAGTTACTAAATGGTTTATATATACAAAAAATTTTCAATATTTCTTATCTGCAATCAGTGAAAAACAGAACGCATAGTATATAGAGGCAGGGATCCAAAATACTCTCTTCAGTCTCAGACACAAGGATTTGTTATTTTACTTTGAACCAGTTTAAGAAAATAGCTGGGACAAGTTTGTATGTATAAATATACAGTGTATATTTTGATCAGTATTTTAGCCTGCTTTCCAAGTCTTCCATTCTCTTCGTCATTTCTTCCAGTAGACAAAAATTAAGGAAAGACAGCTACTGATAGCATGCATTAATAGAAAAACAATGTCAGCTGCCTGATTGCTATGGTCCATAAACTTGCTCTTGTTGCTTCTCCTCTTTCTTACCCTCTTTGACTCCCAGTAGTGTCTTATATATTACTCCCCTGTATTTTCTTGTTCTGCTTTGATCAGCTGAGTTGAGAAAGCTGTGTGAAGCCCCATTCATTAATGGGCATACCTTGACATGGAGTTCAGGCTGCAGCTTATTAAAAAGGCTGGTGGTTCTGAAAACTGGCTGTTTTCCTGTATTTTAAAGGGGAAGCTAAATATTTATCCTAGTTAGTGCTGTTTAATAAATATTTCACTTAAACATGTGGAAAACTACATGTAAGCTAACATGCTGAAAGTTGCATTTCCAGTTTGCTGCTGTTGTCTCTTGAGACATCTGGTGGATGTTACAGATAGTGTAAAGGCTACTGTACTAACAGCTCCTTCAGAAAGGCTAACTTGTGGGAGGGGAAAAAAAGCTATTCTGCCCTTAGCTAATTTTTATCTGCATATTTGCTTATGCAAAATTAATCAGACCTCAGTCCTCCAAATTCCTGTTCATTTGGATTATTGTTTTAAATTACTTGCTGCATCTGGTGCTTCACTAGGCAGTTTGGAAGGGAAACATCTCCTCTATTCTGACTCCTGTAGCCAGTAAATGCTATTTCAGTACCATGTGAAGAACTAACCCAAACCAAAGAGTGTTAGTCTTGAATTTGACCAGTCATTTCTTTGCTGTCCCCGATGGTGTTTACTGTTAGGGATTATTAAAAGTTAAGATCCTTATTAATATTTTGGTCCCTTCTATGAAGGAGAGGCAGATTTCAAGTCTTAAAAGCCTTGCTTCTTGGAGATTAAGTAGTTTAGCTTTTCATTACAGTAGATTGATTTGAGCTATGGAGACAGCTTAGACTCGATGCGTTATAATTATCCTTTTAACCTGCCCCCCTTGTCTTATATGTAAGAAACAATTATTTGGAAAGGATATATCGTTGCGTGAGTTTTCTTACTTCATTTGTTGCATAGTTCTGGAATGTCACAAGGTTTTCACATTTGCACTGGTCTTTATCTTTTGAAGCTTTTGCTGAAAAACAGAAATAGTCAAGCATACACTAAATGCTGAATAAATCAAATGGGATTGGGGAGGAAAGGACAAGGACTTATAAATGCAGAGCAGGTTTAATACAGCTTCCTGTTCTCAAAACAGGTCAACATCCAAAGGAATGCTCTGGGGCAGATTTTCTAAATACTGAAAAATAATACACAACATCTAGGCCTCTATATTCAAAGAGCAGTCTGGATTATTCCAAACAAAGGTCACCTGATTACCTGTTGTTCTTGTTGAGTGAGTGTTACTGTCTTCAAAAAGATACTTGTGGTGTATTGCAAGATTGGGACAGGCAATGACATCTGTGATGGCTACTGTGGTTGATTCAGGTCCTGCAGGAAACCCCCCCCCAAAGTCTAAAAATCAAACCCACTTCACTTAATTATACAGTATTTTTTTCTACTCACATGCACAGAGTTCTCCTTAATTAGTGACTAATCTCACTGATTGCAGTGAGGATCATTCATGGAGAGGACTAGGGATACAAAGATGTGAAGGAACCAAGCTGTTAGGCTGTATTTACTGTATACAGGATTTAAGTTGTGGGTTGCAGAACTGAAAGGGAGTTGTGAAGGTTCCTGTGAGAAACAGAAGTGATTGAAAGCTGAACATGCTTTAAAATATCAAGCACAGTGTTGAAATACAAGTTTCCCCATGAAGTAATTCATTTGGATGGTGTAAGAAGCATGCAGCCATGCGTTTGTTAGAGTGAATCTCAAATTTTTTTTTATACAAAGCAGATTTGAATTGCAGAAAGGAGGGTGGCTTGGAGGAGGGTAGGAAGGTGAATGGGACAAACGATTCTCTCATAGATTAATTATTAGGGTTCTCTACAGAAGGCAGCATGAAGAGGCAACTTAGCAATGATCTGGAGAGACAGCAGGACACTGAATTAAAACAGCCAACCTGAAGGCTGTGGACCAGTCTTAGGAAACCTCCCAGATGCTGGATGCTGCTGGTGAGCTGACTCTTTCAAGGCTGGTAGAAAGAAATTGCCAAAGGAAATGAGATCACAAAAGGAGCAATGAAAATGTTCACATTCCCTAGAAATGGAGATGTTTCTTACCAGTAACTCAGTGTTTCTCTCTGTCTCTCATAACACATGGAGAATGCCTCATACCTGTGCAGTTTAGAAGAGCTCCAGTGTTGATGGAAACTCCAGGACTCGCCCTTCATCAAATTATCAGAACCAGAAGTGCTTTACGAATAGATGAATAGTAGCAAAGCAATCTGAAATTTACAGCAACCTACTTTGTGTACTGCAGTGAAAATTCTTGCATGTTTCATTGTCATCCATCAGTCCTTTGGGGTGAACGGAATAAGAATAAAAAGTGCATGGAGAAGGAAGAAATTTCTTGGTCTCCTTCAGTTTTCTCCTTTATAATGGGAAACATTGATCAGGGAGTTAGGAGTGTTTAGGTGAGAAAGAGTGCAGTAGAGTTTCTTTGATGCACTGCAGTTATAAGCAAAAATACAAGTTTCTAATTCATGAAGCACAGCATTTAAAATACGGGAATTTATTTCAGACTCCACATACCCATCTTTTTAGTCAAAGGGTGTCGAGAGAAATGGAAATCCATTTTGTATGTAGGAGTAACCACCTTGAGTCATTCTGTGCAGTATCCCTCTCTTGCCACAAGAGGGTAATATAGAGGCAGCTTTGGTTCCTTAAGAATGGGTTCTTTTCTAGAAAATAAATGCTTCACCTTCATTTAACTGTGGAGCCCTTAATGGCCCAGATGAGTTGAAGAACATACACTGAACAACTGCATGACTTGATTAACTATGCCAGGGGAGTGGATGGAGTGTCTGGGACTCCCTCCCTGCAAATATACCCGGAGTTCCTTCACTGAATTTGTGAGGGTAAAGGGTGATGGTGCAAACTCTCCTGATATGCCATGAAGATGTAGTAGGGAGGTGGAAGATGCTTCTGGGCCCCGCAGGTTTGTTATCGCTATTGGGATCTGTTGGTCTAGTGGATTTTGACAGATGCACAATAATATGCGGCTGTGTGAAGTAGCACTGGGAAGGAGATGAGACCCTCTGGGTGGGGGCTGGAATGCCTGAGAATGAGGAACGGAGAATGAATGGAGATGAGTAGTTGAGTAAGAAGACCAGAGTGTAGTTCTGCCCACTGAAATATTTATATATATCAAAATCTGTGTGGATACCCGCCAATGGAAGGAACGCAGATCTTGGAGATGAGTTCAGGGCAGAGAGGTGTGGGATAAGATCACGAGGTAAGGAATGAAACAAACTGAGTGAGGAGTCTAGCAGAAGAATGATCATCTGGGAACAAAGATGGTGAGATTTTCAGTGTACTAGGGAAGAAACAGGTAAGATGAACCTTGAGTGTCTGACCCTAGATAATGACTTGCTCTGGAAGTCTAGAGGGCTGTCTATGAAGAGCAGAGGAAGTGACCTGAAAAGTTTGAGCTTTGGACACTGGGCTGGTATGGACAAGTAATTAGGATTCAGATGTGAGAGACAGGAAAAAAGACTGATAGATACACTGGTAGAGGTGTGGCGGAAGGTCTCCAGCTTGGGATGGGAATTGAGCATTACAAAAACTCCTCTTCAGGCTTCAGAAACTGGTTGGGGCCCAAAGATTTCTGATGTCATCACCTCTGTAAAGCTGTGAATAATCGGACAGGTACTGACAGAGGCTGCTAACCCTAACTGAGTCCCTTGGGCGCACAGGGCAGTGAACATAAATATTTGAATTTGTTGGGGAACAGTGCTAAAGTTGGGTGTTTTAGTGTTCTGTTTTCTAACAAAACATAAGTATTTTGTTAGGAAAAGCCTGTGAGAAAGTTTCTTCAAAAGCAGTGGCTGACTATTTGCAGCAGTGAAAATGATCTATAATTTGGAAGGAGAACAGAATGTTAACCAGCAGGCTGCTGAATACTGTCATCTGATCAGGGCTGGGGTCTTGTGACAAAAATAGTAAGGCTTCCATAATGCACATGCTCGGAACAGGGGTTAAGAGGCAATCACAATGAGTGCATGTTATGTATGACATTGCTGTAGCCTCGTTAGTGCTTCCAGTCAGATGAGAAATGAACATTAACCAAAGCAATGAATGGGAACCTTCTGACTGAATTCCTCTTAATAAGAGGCAAAAGAAAAAAACACTATTTTTTTTTTTTTACTACTAGTCTTGAAGAATAATTAATAGTGATCAGCAGCTATTCTACAAGGCTGATGCTTTCTTGCAGAATAAAAGCAAAAAACCTTACCCCAAAAGAGATTTGGAGGCCTTCTGCTTTACTTGGAAAGATGTAGCCCATCCACAGCTGGGACGGGATGAGAGGCTTTGTCAGTGGAGTCCATGAGGTTCAGAGGGTCTCCCACTGCCCTCACAGGCTGGAGCCTCAGAAGTCCTCAGCTAAGGACCAAGGCTGGAGTAAAAATGAAATAACTGCTGTTGCAAATGAGGGAAATAACTTAGGCTGTAAACCAAAACAGAGGGGAAAAAATGAACTTGAAAAAAAATGAGCTTGTGTAACAGGCTTGGAGGCAGAATTTCTGGTGCAGTGAGTTGATGAGCAATAGGTAGTCCTGGAGTGTCCAGAAAAACAAGGCTGGGTCAGTCCTCAGTTCACAGGTGTGAGGCATTGCCAGTTGGTGGGAGAGCAGAAGGACAGAAGCTGAGAGGCACTAGCTCTACCCTTACTAGAGGTGTAGTCTGGAAGCTGCCACAAAGGGGCAGGATTTACTTATTTTTCATACAGTAAGTAATGTAGT